>VMOF01000002.1:24771879-25254379 GCA_011764245.1 Trialeurodes vaporariorum
TGCATTGCTTACTCATGACTCAAATTACTTACATTCCAAATGCTTGTATGTATAATTCATTTAAAAATGACAAATATCAATTTGCCGATCCCAGAGTAAATCAATACTGCGTCTTTCATTTCAAATTCTTAAAGAGAGGTGAGCAAAAGTTTGTATTTTCTCAAGGGACTCTTAGATACTCTAATTTTGAATGTATTTGAATCCATAAGTAAACATTTAGAACTGTTTATTCTTACACAGAGGATGAGCACTTTCATTGCCAAGGAATTGAGGGGCTTTTTGAATAAAGAGCAAACCTTTATGGGCAATCTTCAAAATGATGAGATAAAGAGCTTCTCATGTATCAATTGGAAAAGCACTAGGGCTTTAAATTAAGATCAAACTTCCTTTGATCCAATGAGAAAATGTAACGTTCGTGTTTCCACAGGAAAGAATTCTATTTTATTGTTCAACAGACAGCGGAAACTTTCCTATGAACTTTTAACAGAAAAATTTGGATGGCATTTTAGGTTAGAGGGACAGATTACACAGTAATCCTCGGAGATTTTGAATGAATGAAATGCTGCAGCATCATAGGAGATAAAAAAGTAACAAATAGGTAAACAAAGGAAATGCAAATTGAATATCATCTGAGTGACTCACCCAGAATCCAGCTATTCATTAGGAGTAATGCTATGAAACTGCCCCTAATCAAATCACTGTTATTCTTGAAACAAGGAGAAAGGTTGAGGATCAAATCCATCTGCGAGGTAAACATTCGAAACAAAACATGGTCAAACCATCTTAAGTGTTTCATTACTTAAGAGACCCAAGAATTAAATGAATATTTGACATACAGATGCTAGATTATTTATGCCCACTTTACGGTGAAGATTTCGTGCACAGTAAATCACTGAAAAAAATAAAAACTCTACGGAACAGATGGTATCGACTCTACGATCACAACGAAATTCACAAGAACAATGGAAAACGAATGCATAGTTGTTACGCACATTGACACTGAACACACGGAAATTAAAAACAGAAAGGTCGATCAAACGATTCTCACTAAGACGAAACAAATCTTCAGTCACAGAGACACCGAAATTCCTTACGTTGACACAGATAATGAAAAATAATTCTTTTAAATACTGATTGTTTGCGAAATTAAATGAGAGGGACTGCGAGCGGCGTGCAACTTCTCTTGTGAGTTGTAACTCTGAATTCGAGGTTAGGCTAACATGACCACTAGCGCCGGTCGTGTGCATCGCGCGCGGTAAATTTAAACTCACGGTTTTATGACAACAAACTACAGTTTCTTAACCACGACAAATGTGTTTTTATCACTGCAGTGGTTTAATTCAAGATCCATACATACAGGTCAGTCATTGCCAAAGACTTCTAATACTATCTAGACCTGACATATGACCAGCTCCTTAGGGCAGATTGGGTATGCAACCCGTTGGTCAGATTGGTGCACCGAGGCCGAGATTTACATTGAAGTAAATGAGAAAATAACGATTTTTAAAAAATCATAAAAAATAGTAAAAAAAATGTAAACCTATTAAATAGGGTACCGTTCGAAAGCTTATGCTCCGTAGATTGGGCGCCTTTTTTTAGTTTTTTCAATTTTTACTCCAGAACTTTTCTACAGAGGCTTAAAGCTTACAGGAAATCCGCGTGTGTGTACGTAAGGCAGTGCGAGTGTGTGAGTAAGTGAATGAGAGAGCGAGCGGACCTTTTCCGTTTTTTGTCCTCGTTGTACTGTAGCAGCTCGGGTAGGTTGTGAGAGGGATGAGTTGTGCGTGTTTCAGTAAAGACAGGTAAATGTGCGTATGTGTGGGTGTGTGTCTGGTGCGGCTCCGGTCGGCGCTTTGTTTCGCACGGTCATTGTTGACGGGATCGGCGGGGAAACAATGGGCGAAGGGTCGAACCGTACTCACTCACACACTCGCACTACCCTATGCACACACACACGGATTTCAAGTAAACTTTAAGCCTCGGTAGAAAAGCTCTGGAGTAAAAATTCAAAAAACTGAAAAAAGGCACCCAATCTACAGAGCATAAGCTTTCAAACGGTATTCTATACAATAGATTTAATTTTTTTTTACTATTTTTTATGAATTTTTTAAAATCGTGATTTTCCCATTTGCTTCAATGTAAATCTCGGTCGCGGTGCACCAATCTGACTGACGGGTTGCGGCCAACCAGGGACTATTGTCCCTCTACTCAGCCCTAGGTTCCCCGCCCTAGTATGAGCCTTTTGTCAGGTCTAGATAGTATTAGAAGTCTTTGGTCATTGCGCATCTCCACCCCGCTCAGCCTTGTCAGACTGATGGACGGGGTGAGGAAGGGGATGACGTATCGTTCGCTGCCCCGCCAGCGCGGGCGTTTGAATTCCTGTGCTAAGCAATGGGGCTGAACACTCTCATTTCATAGCTGAAATTTTGATTTTTTCGTGCATAAAGTAAAACTTTTAATGTTGGAATATCAATTTTAGAGAATATAGACTTGCTCCAGGCCAGTCAAAGTGCTCGATTATTTTTTTTAGTATTTTTTAGCGATTTTTGAAAATCGAGCTGGATAAGCGGCACACGGTAGCGATTCTGCTTCTTTGGTGCATTTGCAGGTTATTTTACTTATGTGTAATTTTGTAAACAGAGTGTTGATAGAGCTCGCGAATCGGCTTGAAGTTGCTAGAATTATTAGAAACGTGAATAAAGTAAGTGATATTTATGATGATCAGAGGACAAGTTCCAAAAAAAGAAGAAAAGTGAATCGGCTTGAAGTTGCTTGACTTTTCGAAACGTGATTAAAGTAAGTGATACCTAAGCATCTAAATGCAATTCTGATGCATTTGAAAGAAGGTTTTCTCTCCTCGTTGATCCATTATCAGTTTGTCACAGTTATTTTAAATCGAGCGTGGAGTGTGCAATTCGGCCATCATTCCTCAATTATTTCAGTGTTAGTGTTTCAGTGTGCTCTTTTGCTACGTTACAAACAATTATTGGTTGAATCTCATGACCATCTTAAAGTATTTCCAACGTTTAAACTGTGTGACGCCTCTTGGTGACCTACACAACCAGTGCAACGTTAGAAAGCTTTTTGATGACCATTTTTCTCCTCGCAAAATATCATCACTTGAGGATATTCCCAGAATTTCACTAAGTGAGGTAAGAAGGACTGCTCAGTAATTTCAAGGATTGAAGAAGGTAAATGCATTGAGACTTGCATCGGGTTTTAAGTTTAAAGGATCTGCCGTAAGGCTATTTTAGCAATAGTGGTGTATCGTCAACTGTGCGACTGAAAGGGGAAAGCTTTAGGTAAATTACCAAGTCGTTCTTTTATTCTCCGATTTCGTTTCTGATAACCCCGGGGAAGTTCATCGGAGCGTTCTTGAACTCCGATGAAGTTCATCAGAACTCTTCCCCGGGGTACACCGGCTTTACCGGAGTAAGAACTTTGGTAAAGCCGATGAAAACTAACCTCAAAGAAGTTAACATCCTATTTCCGTGTGTTCATATGGGTGTTTTGGAGATTATTGATATGTAAACAGACATTTGTAGCAATTACAAGCTGCACCCGTGATCGTTCTTAAATTCATCTGAGAACGGATGAGCTTCATTATCGGCTTTATCATAAACACTCCCCGGAAATTCTGATGCACTTTCTCGGATTATCGGATCGGAGAATTCTAGAACGCTCCCATGCTGTCCTTTGTTTCAGTGATAAGAGGCCTATGTTTACTTGTCGCAAAACGAACGGTAGCTTCCAATCGCACAGTTGACGATACACCACTATTGCTAAAATAGCCTTACGGCAGATCCTTTAAACTTAAAACCCGATGCAAGTCTCAATGCATTTACCTTCTTCAATCCTTGAAATTACTGAGCAGTCCTTCTTACCTCACTTAGTGAAATTCTGGGAATATCCTCAAGTGATGATACTTTGCGAGGAGAAAAATGGTCATCAAAAAGCTTTCTAACGTTGCACTGGTTGTGTAGGTCACCAAGAGGCGTCACACAGTTTAAACGTTGGAAATACTTTAAGATGGTCATGAGATTCAACCAATAATTGTTTGTAACGTAGCAAAAGAGCACACTGAAACACTAACACTGAAATAATTGAGGAATGATGGCCGAATTGCACACTCCACGCTCGATTTAAAATAACTGTGACAAACTGATAATGGATCAACGAGGAGAGAAAACCTTTCTAACGATGATTTGAAAGTAAGCTGTATGGCCAATTGGCCACGGTACACTTGCTTGGTTTGGCATTATAACGACTACTTCTTTCAAATGCATCAGAATTGCATTTAGATGCTTAGGTATCACTTACTTTAATCACGTTTCGAAAAGTCAAGCAACTTCAAGCCGATTCACTTTTCTTCTTTTTTTGGAACTTGTCCTCTGATCATCATAAATATCACTTACTTTTTTCACGTTTCTAATAATTCTAGCAACTTCAAGCCGATTCGCGAGCTCTATCAACACTCTGTTTACAAAATTACACATAAGTAAAATAACCTGCAAATGCACCAAAGAAGCAGAATCGCTACCGTGTGCCGCTTATCCAGCTCGATTTTCAAAAATCGCTAAAAAATACTGAAAAAAATAATCGAGCACTTTGACTGGCCTGGAGCAAGTCTATATTCTCTAAAATTGATATTCCAACATTAAAAGTTTTACTTTATGCACGAAAAAATCAAAATTTCAGCTATGAAATGAGAGTGTTCAGCCCCATTGCTTAGCACAGGAATTCAAACGCCCGCGCTGGCGGGGCAGCGAACGATACGTCATCCCCTTCCTCACCCCGTCCAGCAGCGCCGGCTGCGCAGAACGGACGCGTTTTCGTACCCCGGAATGACTGACCTGTATTAATGGATCTTGGTTTAATTACGCAGAACGTCTTTACCACAAACTACGATCTATCGAGACTACCCTACCATACCTGTGGTGGTATTTAAACCACGAACTCTTGCTGCGGCTATCATATTATGAGTAAATTTACGCATAATCCATCTACCAAGTTACCGTGGTAAATTTACCAAATCTTTTTTTTCCGTGCATACTCGCCCAGCATCCATTCATTCAACACAGAGTATGTGGTTCAAACTAGTTTTTTATGTGGCTTATCCGCATACTTTTTTTTCCGTGCGCCTAGATCCTCCGTTTTTTGGGAATAAGTTCAGCCCGGAAAAAATTTAAAACTCAAACTTCTCTAAAGCTATTTTTATAAGTTCCTTTGGACCTTCCAAGCGTCGTAAAAAGTCATGGCTATTAAAAGTTGAATATTTAAGCTTCTGTGAGCTATTAAAAAGGAAAAAAGAAAAAAAAATCAAGTTTTGGTCTGAAAAAAAAAAATTGCGGTTTTAAAGTGTTACGAGTGGGGCAGTTGTGATGGATTGACCCCACAACAATACAACAAAGTACTCCGCAATTTTTTGCTCTGTTTGACAACACTGCTTACATCATTTTCAATATTATTATCAACACGCGCCTCATATTATTCAAGCCTCCCTCACTCTTCTTCGACAGCATTTCCCCCTCCACGTCTACAGGTGTAATTTCAATCGCGTCTCTCCAAGAGAAAAGTGTGATATTAATCCCTTCAATTTTTAGATCGAATATCTTTATATTCTTCTCTAAATGCACGATACGACATTGTTCCAAATGGGTCAGTTTCATGGGCCTGTAAAAGCTGCATTTGATGCTTGAATACTCAGTAAGGAAATTGGCGATGCTGGTAAAAAAGCTCTTGGTCGCAGAAAACCCGAGAAAAAAAAACGTATTTGGAATAATAATCTGAAGACGGTATCGTTTCTACGCCATTTTGGATTGTGAAACCTTTAAAGTAACTTATTCATAATTTTACCCATTTCAATTTCGTTGGTATCTAGCTGTAAATTGATATTTTCTTAAAGTAAATAAAATTTTTGAAAAAAATACCTATTTGAAGCATACATTTTGGATCAAAATTAGCTATACTCATTGCGACGTTTTCAAGATCGTGCAACTTATTTGTCCTTGCTGTAACCTACCGTCCGCAATTTCACCTTTTTTTTTTTTTTTTTTTTTTTTTTTTTTTTTTTTTTTTTTTTTTTTTTTTTTTTTTTTTTATAGAGCTTTCATCAGCTATAGCGAGTTTTTATTAAAAATAGCTAGTGAGATGAGGTGCATGTGCATTTGGTTCGTGTCAAAGAAGGAGCATATTCTGTACAATCTTGAAAATGTGGCCATAAATATTGCTAGTTTTTATCCTAAATGCCTCACCTCTGATGTTACATGATCGCTGGATGAAAATTCAAAGAAATCGCCGTACTTAAACATTTAATGTAACATTATCTCTATAGCTCCTTTTAAAGAGTTTGCGATTTTTCTTTTTGTTCTTCGTTCAGCAAGGCGTAATTTAAAAGAGCATGGAGGGTAGAAAATGAATGAAAAAAAAAAAAAAATTAAATAAAAAATAAATAAAAATACAAGCAACTGTAAAGTTTCAGTCTTTTTTTCCTCCCTTTCTGCAGCGCCATTGAACGAAGCAAAGGAAACCATTTGATGTTTTTTAAACGGCTGTGCCCGTTTCAGTAGAGAGGGAATGATTTTAATTTGATTCGGTCGAACTACGACGCAGAACATGTAAATCGGAGCCAGGTAGAAATGTTTGAGGGGAGAAAAGAATTGAAAAAGTAAAAATTTGATTTGCGCTCTGGTTGCTCGCAGATTCCGTACGTGTGGGAGTGGAGCTTTGCACGTGAGTTAAGCGAGGCCGGGATTCCTTTCAATTACGAGGTTTAATAAATTAACTATCCTCAAAATCAAACGATCTCTAAAGTGAAAGTTACCTCAAGCCTTAACTTTTTAACCGTATTCATTGTCGCTCCACGAAAAGTCCTTTAATATGAGGCTGAAGAGGCACCTGTGATGGATTCAGAAACCTTTCCAGGGGAGGGGGGGTTGAATTTGGAATTAAATTTTTTCATCACAAAGGAAGCATTTCGTAAGGGCTACTTTTCTTCTTTTTTTTAAGGCTCTTTCTCTCTCTGAGGCTTCAGAGAAAGGAGAGCGTGCCTCTTCTTTCACTGCCGACTCGTGCGATTTGGCGGACATATATTTTTTGTCATTCTATAACCAATTCAAAAGTATCGTTTTTTGAGGGGTTCGGTGAACCTCCTGAAGATCGATTACGGTACATAGGTTTATATGAAGAGACTCCGTTGTTGCCATATTGCACGAGCTGCTCCTGTCCTCTTCCCTCGTTACAGGCAATTTCCACATGCTCAGACATTTTAGAAGCAATAGTTTCCATGAGTGAAGAAACGTTAGATGCGTCATGTTTTACGTAACTATTCGTAAATGTTTCGGAGCTGGCAAAGCATAACTTCCAAATCGCAGGCGAGTTTTACACGCGTAGAATTGTTGAGCATCGCTACTGAGTTATGCAACTATTCGTACGTCTTGGAGCTCGGATGGTATAACCTTCGCTTTGAAGGAGTTTTATGCTGTGATTGAAATAACGACGCTCCATGATTGACTATAAATTAACACGGAGCGGCAACATTCTTGAAATCATTAACAATAGATTCTCCTTAGAAATCTAGAAGCGAAATGCCTAGCGATGACCAACCCTACCACACCCCCCCCCCCCACGATGCAATTTTTAGTTACTTACTAGTAGAAAGGTATTTAGTTAAGTTTTCTTTCAACCTAAAATTTTCAAGTCATCGCGGATTTAAAAGGAATATTAACATTTTTTAACATTTAACAAAGTGCCTATGTGTCTTTTCATTATACTCATCATTACATTCTTGCATTTCAGAATAAGTTTGACGTAATAAAGTCATTTAGCAGTGAGTAAGGACAGTAAAAAAAAAAAGAAAAAAAAAAGAAAAAAAAATTGGAACCCACCACTTCCAAGCGGGCAACAAAGAAGCCACCCGCAACACCTATCTACATCAAACGAATTGGCTGTTTGACGGAGCTCTGAATAGGCAACTACAGTATATATTTTCGAGATTAATATGCTGATAAGGATTCAATGACTGCGATGATTGCTGATTATAGCGACGAGGAAAGAAAAATAACGGGAGGAGTTGTGCTCGATAAGCGCTGTTGAGTTTTGTCGGAAACGGATAAGAAAAGAAATACTTAGGAAGGAGGCACCAAACCATCGGAAGTACGGTGGGGGAGGAATTTATGTTAGTTTTCACAAAGAAAGAGGGGGTGACGGAATTTAAGGGGCGGAGACGGAGATTTATGTGGCTTCGATTTGACACAGGTTCCATAGAGTCTACTTTACGAATTTCTTTTGCTTCCTCAACGTTTTAGAGTTGGAATCAAATTTAAAAACTCATCAAAACGGAGGAGCTTCGAGAAATAAAATATAATCATTAAAATTAAACGGGGGGGGAGGGGGAAAAACGAGTAAAAAAGGGGAAAAAACAAGAGAGCATTGAGCGTAGTAAATCCGATTTTCCATGAACTAACAGAGTCGCGTGGGAGCTGGGCAAAGGAAAATGAAAAGAACAATAAAAAGTAGTTGGAAAGAGCAAACTGCTGAAAAGTTTTTCTGTGTTTGCCAGGTCAATGGTTTTTTTTTTCTCGTAGATGCCACGTTTAAGTGGGAATATTGCGAGACTCCGCGCTTCATTCGAGTTAACGTAAAACTCAAGCCAATATAACGAAGGCATCAAAGGCTAATTCGGTCTCGTAAGGGCTGGATTTCAGAATTGGATAAAGTGTATCAAGGATATTAAACAATAAAAAAGGTCCTTAAAATAATGGAGCTTTCCCAAGGTTTTGCTGGAGGCAAATGGACTATCAATGCTGATGTAAAACGCTGTGAAAATAACGCTGAGACCATTAAAAAAAAAACTAAAACTTAATTCAAAGTTCAGGATCAATGGCGAACCACCCACTTTGGAAAAATGCGGTTCGAGAAGGACTATATGAAATTTTTATCGAAAGACTATGCACATAATCCACGGACTATGATCATAGTACTTTTTGGAACAGTTTTATATTTCTCATAGAGTACGCATTTTTTTCAGGGCACTTATGTATACGATACGTACGTTTGCACCTCAAACTGAAGAGCAGTAAGTATATTGAATTGCAAGTGCTGTATTTCTCGCTTGCTTTGCAACGTACATACTTGATATTTAAACTATAAACGTTTTGTTGGTTGCAGGAGAATTTGGAAAATTAGTACAACACCAAAGCCGAAAAACGAAACCAAAGATGATACGTTGAAAGGTGGAGAACAGATTTATAAAATCGCAATTAGTGTTCCAGTGGATGCTCCGTGCAATTTGGTAACTATGCAATTTCAAAATTCAAACTTAAGGACAAAATTGAACCTTGAGGAGGCTGATAGCCTCCTGGAGAATCTACAGTTTTACATTCGTTTGAATGCAGCAAAAAAACTGTTGTCAAATTGAACGCAAGAGACCGCTGTAATGTTCTCAAATGAAAAAATGTATGAAGATATCTATCATGGCTGCGGAGGCTACATTTGTTTTAGACCAAAAATATTTTCTTAGGAGCCAACAATTTTGTGCAGCTTCTCAAGTTGGAGAAAATAAACAGAAACTTTTTTTTTTATTTACATTGCGCTTCACAATGCTGTTTTTTCTTTCTTTTTCCTTATTACCTACCAGGGTCGTGCCGTGGGGGGAGCATGTGGGTACCCTTGCCCCGGGCGGCACTCTCCGAGGGCGGCAAAATCAGGGTGAACAACCAAAAAAAAAAAAAAAGTTATCAAAATTCGAAATGAATTACAGAGGGCGGCAAAATCAGTGTGTAACGAGCAAAAAAAAAAAAAAAGGTCACCAAAGTATAATTTTGTGCCCGAAGGGCGGCAAAATTGCATTTTTGCCCCCCCTCTCTGGAAACCACGGCACGCCCCTGTTAACTACTCAGCAACTTAAGTAGAGGCATGGTACCGGTTATGTATTTTGATTAGGTAATGAATAATATAAAGATAGAGATAAGAAATAGGAGAAATCTTAAAAAGAGACGATAGGATTTAAAGAAAAGCTTAGAGGCTATATAACCAGCCAACCTCGACACCTCTCTTCTTAAGGGCCATGGATTGCTTCTTAGGCGCATTTCGCGAATAGCCTCTGCGGAATAAAATCACTGGATTAATTCGTCAGTCACCACTCTGAATTAGGTATCATTATAGGTACATGGCTGTAGCAAGTATAATGTATATAGTCTTCTCTCTCCGGCAACGAAGTATAGTAATAGAGAGGCTATGATACATGTTGTAAGTCCTATATCCCAAAAGGAGGCAGCATAGGCGACCTGATTATGATCTGTTTGCCTCACTTTTTTAACCTTAAATAAAAAAATGTAATTAATCCAATAGGAATGGGGCAGTTGCAAGGGTCTGAAATTCTGTGTTTTTGTGTAAAGAAAATGATAGTATTTGATGAGCAGAGAACAATGGTGCCTTTTGTTTTTTCCCAAGTGTCCTGGTTTTGGAGATACTCACGTGTAAAGTGTGAAAAAATGGTGGGCGTAGTGACGTCACTATGCGGAATTCCCATTTAAAACAATGTATTTTGGGCCAAAATCTCATCTTCCGAACAAAGGGACTTAATTAGAAACTAAAGGCATCTTTGTTTTCAGCTCATCAAGTACTTTCATTTTCTTTATAAAAAACACAACATTCCAGACCCTTGCAACTGCCCTATTGGTTTTAAACGAAAGTATGCAAATGTTTCAGAGTGGCTATCTAGACATAGAATTCTAATAAAACTATGCAGGTGAGAGTGCGTGTTTTGCTCGTTTCTGTTATGTGTCAATTTCTTTATGATGCAAATCCTTCCAGAAGAGACATTTACTTCGATTTATGTGTCCAGATAGCCGCTTTATAACACTTGAATGAATTGGTCACAACTTTTTTTTTTTTTAAAGAAAAAAAAAAGTAAAATAATTAAAGTTAAATAATTAATTAATTAATTTTTTTAAGGTTAAAAAATATGAGGCAAACAAACCGAGACTGTGTAAAAAATGTCCATATAAGATATATTTCTATGATGGCTGGTGCCTCCGTGCTGCCTCAGGATCACGTCCCACAGATATTCTCTATTGGTATAGCTTAGCAGCGTCGCGTGCAATTTGGCAACGTTGCAGTTCGTCCATTTAAACCCATGAAAAAGATCGAAGTATTGGGTGTTCGGTGAACACCCTCGCATTCGACCTTTTACATGGTTCTTAATGGAAATATACAGCGCTGCCAAATTGCATGCTACGCCACTGGTATAGCTCGTTGCTCTCCGGTCGCTTATGAACACATACGTTAAAGAATATACCAAACCGTGCGATCACGTGATCTTAGTCGATATATCTCCTTCCTTTTCCAATGTACGCGTTTTCATGAGAAGTTATAGAGATAGATGAATTCTTGTGTATCCAACTATTTGCTCTAAAATGGATTGCTGGTGAATTGTTTCATGGAGTCCCAGTGTTACCAGATGTATGGCTTTAAGCCGTATCTTTTCCCTGTAAGACTCAATATGATATAAACAGTTTTAAACCCCAATTATGTGGCAACACTGCTAAGTCCGGCAACGTGGAGCACAGAAATGATTGCAGCACCCGCTTTTCAACCTCTCTTAGCCAGTTCCGTGAGGTTAACCTTTTAACTATGGCTCTTTAATTGCACCCTAAGCTTCAGTGTTTTATTTTCCAAGTCCCTCATCGGTATTTTTTTGCCAACTTTCAAGCGAAGTTTTTGTCAAAAAGAAATCCGTCAACGTGAGTACTTTATTTCTTTTGAGAGACGCGCGCCAATATACTTTCACAAACTTCGTCTTGTAGAAAAAGGGAAAAAGTTCGACTCAGAGGAGTTGATCATTTGAATTAATTAATTGTGCTTCACGCGCGATATCGAATGGATTTCATCCCTGCGGAATAAGGAAATAGTAATCTTGGTATTTATCTCATGCCTAAGAAATTGAGCCTTTATTTATCCCTAACATTTTCGTTTTTGTTATTGTTCTGTTTTTAAATTTTTTTGGAAGATATCCTTAGAAAAAATTATTACTTAATAGACATCTGCAAAAAAATATCACTCTGATCTGATTGCAATGAGGTTGAATATTGTCTCTAATCTTATCTATAGACTAACAATATGGGGATGTTTCAGGTTTCTTGTCAGGAAATTTCAGCGCCGATTCCTGAGGTCAAAATAAGACTTTTTGTCCGCTAAACATTCTATGTATCTATTTTTTTTTTTTTTTCAGGGCACATACACATTTCACACCAAAAAAACCACTTACTGCCATTTTTAAGTGCAATTTCATCGATGACCTTTGAAACAGTTTAAAAAGGAACTTTATTTTTTCCCCCAAACTTTGAACAGTCGCAAGAGGGATTGCATTTTTGAAAGATCATGTCAGTGGAAAAAAAAATATTTCTTTGACCGGAAAGGTCGTCTCTGGAATTTCCTAATATTAAGCCTGTAACACCCTGTACGTCAATCAACCATGCACCGTTTGTTAATTCTCATAGCTATCAGCGTCAGTTGACCGTTTACCGAAACTTTTTTCAGCTTTAATGCTGATCTTTTACTCCATATTATCTCAGAAAAGAGTAAAAAAACTTAAAATAAGTTACGACTTTTGATTGGCCGAAGTCCGCCGCGCCGCATTATGGTCTAAAGATCGAAAAAATGGGGCAAAAAATGAGTGAAAAAAGTAGGTAGTAAATAATCATCTTTTTAGACATTTTTAGCTTGATGTAAAACTTTCCAGTGGCATTTCTAGGTTTAAATTACTTGTTAAAAGTTTTCTCTGTGACTAAAATTGGTCTTGAAAGTTATCGTAAATAATAAAGTGATGAGAAATTCACTCTCTGGTTTTTGGCTTTTTTATGAGAATCTCAGACCATCGTGCGCCACGCCGCGGCCGCGCCGTTCCAAATAGCCATGCAGACATTTCGGCCAGCTCCACAAATTGCGGAGTCCTCCTCGTTAGGAAAACTGCGACACCATACCATAAACTAATAGACAAAAGCGACCGCGAATCGGGGTATATTGACTGTTAGTTCGGTGCTCTGACTCTACAATTTGAAGCGCAAAAAGTTATTGTTCCTAAGTTCGTACATAATAATACAGACTTTAGATCATTCTGCGGAGTCAAACCGGAACAGACTGAATCAACTTTTTGACACATTTCCAATTTTTTCTCCTCTTCCTGAACCCATTCCATTCAAAGTACAAGGGACGGGAGAGGAGCGGAAAAGGAATATAAACCGTGTGAACTATGAACTCATCCAAAGTTTCGGGTCTCGGGTGACATCCGCCTCTGCCTTGCCACACTGTTTCCATCCGTTGCGGTGTACCCATCCCTCCCTCTCCCTCCCTCCCTCGCCCTTCCTTTTTTCTTCTCTCCATTCACGGTTGAGTTAAGTAAGTTCACTTTTTTTCCCTCCGTCGAAAAGTTTAACTTTTCTTTATTCAATGATTGGAAGTGGGAAGGCATTTAAGATTTTGAATGGGGAAAAGATTTAACGCTAACACGCGCGGTAGAACTTTGATGGGAACTCTCGACGCGGATGTGGTTGCTCGATCAACAATAATCTGAGCTTGATAGTTTGATACTGATGTGGAGGTCAGGTTGTAATCTTTGGAAACATTTAATATTTGCTCTGTCAAAGTCATAGCGTATAGGAAGGTATATAGGACGTAAAAAAGACTCTTTTAGAACCAATGAATGAGTGATTTTTATTTTTTCCCCGTTTTTGTTATTGTTTCAAGTTTATTTTTTTTTTTAATTTTTTGTTTATTTAATAAGACACAAATAAAAAATGGGACATGTGAAAGGTTTTGAAATTGTGTGTAATTTGTGAAGAAAACGAAAGTACTTGATGAGCTGAGAACAAAGTTGCGCTTTTGGTTTTTATCAAAGTATCCTGGTTTTGGAGATATATCAGAATTACCTACTCGTGTGTAAAGTTGCAACGCAAATAAACTATCAACGGAATTTGACGTAAAAGTCACATTTTCTATCTCTCTTTTTTTCAACCGTAATATCTATGAACGCTCAATCACACTTTCCTGTCTTAAAGTGAGACGTCTACTTTCATTTTCTTCAAAAATCATTCGCGCAGATGATAATTTTTCTTGTTGTTTTTGGAGCCGTTCATTCGCACCTACGCTGATCGATAAAGCACGTGTGATGAAGACCTCAAGGCTCGAGCTGGTAGGGAGGGAGGGGGGCACCGTGCCCACCACTGTGTTGAGCTGGTGCCAAAATTGAGGTTATGAAAACGTAAGCAAACATATATAGATATAGATAACACATTTTAATCAAGAACTTCCAATTTGTTTTCCTGATTTACGGTACGTACCTATATTAACTATTGTTATAGCTTTATGAAGAAGGAATTGAACATTTCTCTTACCAAAGTACGGTTATCACGGGGATAGATATAGAGCTGCACTGCGCGTTTCGATGTAGTTTCATAAAATTAAGTTCACGCATCAACCACAGTTAATTGGTCACCATTCAACGTTTTTGGTTCCGCTTTTCGCGGAATGAATAATTGTTTGAGCATGGGAGTGCTTTTTACCGAATGAATCAGTATGTAAGTATATTTCATTTTCCTATGCCCCGAAAATTGGTTTTCCGTGTTTTCCAGTTTTGATAGTGCATCATCATTTTGATAGTGTGACATCAATCACCGGCTGGTTTAGTTTCAATTCGGAAGATCAATTTCGGGCGACAGTGTTGCCAAATCATGCCAATTTCTTTTATTTTTTTTATGGAGGAGGCAACTCCTTCAGCCAGTAGCGTAGCGTGCGATTTGGCAACGTTACAGTTCAGCCATTTAAATCCCTGGAAAAGATCGAACTGTTGGGTGTTAAATGGGTTTAAATGGACACAATGCAACGTTGCCACATTGCACGCTACGCCACTGCCTTCAGCAACTCTGTCAGTTAGCGGTGTTGCCCCATTAGTCGATTTGTTTGATTACATGCGGGCAACTAAATTACACATTACAGAGTCTGCTTTTGATAATTGATTTTCTTAAATAAAGTGCCGAGAAAATTACATGGTCAGAATTCCATCGAGAGCCGCGTTCAATATTAATTGGGTTAAAAAAGCTACTTTATGACGTAAATTATTTTTGTCAGGTACTTTCCCTACCCTCTCTCTTTGCACGATGCATTCAGTGATCCAAAGTATGCGCAAGCAACAACGGGTCTGTTGAAAAGTTTTGCACCCACTATATGAAGAGGGTCAATTCTGATGATGTACACTTGAAAATAACTCCTTTTCATGGGAACATCGTAAAGTTCCAAAATTGACTTACAAACTCAATAAATGCGCGTTTAGGCAAAATTCAAAGATGGCTGTTACATGACCGACTTACAATGAGAAAGACACATCTAATCTGCAGCTTTCTCTATGATATATACGAATAACTTTTCTCAGAATTAGAAAGTTGCAATTAGATGCGGGATTCCCTCATTTTGACTAGCTCATAAAGGACAGCCATCTTGAAATTGTATTTAAATACATTCATTGAGTTTAAGAGTCAATTTTGAAACTTTTAGAAGCTCCCATCACCTAGAGTCCATGTTTATTAAAGAGTCTCGACACGTGAAGAAGAAGGCGAAGGAGGCGTCTACTCTGATTGGTTGGGTTCACCGCGGAAGCGTGTACGTCTCCTTGTAGGGTTGTTTCAACGGTCATCTTATGGAGAATAGCACAGAGCGCCTCCTTGAGCTCCGTGACAGCCTAAAATCCAGCAGCCAATTGAGGAGGTAGCTGGAAAAACGGCCTAAGTAGCAAAATCGCGTTCTGAGAAAACGGCTGTTAAAGTTTTTATTTTAGTGCCAATCTAACATAGATGAAGAATCAGGCTTGGGTTGGATCAAAAAAGTTGATCCATACCCTCAGGTTGAAGTTGGTACAACTGAAATATGCTTTGGCTGTATAGGAAAGAAGAAATTGGATAAATACGAAAGGTCTACTAAGGTCGTTTTTCCATAGAACGACCTGTTGCACAGAGACAAGTCCTCACTAAACGCTGAGTATTAACTCCGTTTTTCCAGAGAACGACTTTCTGTATGGAACATATGTACTACATGATAGATGTAAAAAAAAACCAAAAATCTGCAAAAAAAGAGGCGAATTTATTAGAAAATAAAGAATATAAAATTATTCGTCCTCGTATTCACTCTCGCTTTCAGTGTTGCCCGAGTCCTCTTCACCATCTTCAATTTTCCCCATTATGGTCATTATAGTCGCCAGCAGAAGTGGCAACCTCTTCTCATATAAACTCCCATATCTCACTCAATTTTTGACGTACAGTCATGAAATTTTGTGGAGATATTATTGAGCCTATGTTCTCTCAGAAAAGTTGTTCTCCGGAAAAACGGCCTTAGCCGGCTAAGGCCGTTTTTCCAACTAGCTCCTCAATTATAATTATACCCCCATATGGCGAGACTCTTTCATATATACGGACTCTACCATCAAAGTCATTTTCAAGTGATTTTACATGAAAATTTACCCTTTTTAAATTGCTGCTGCAAAAATTTGCTATAGACCCATTCCTCTGTCGCGTCAACCGATTCCACTTGGGATGGTTAATTCTCAAATAAAATTCCGAGAAAATTCCGTGGTGATTGTTCCATTGAGATTCATGTTCTTTACTAATTGAGATAAAAAGCTACTTTATTACGTAAACGCTTCAAACGCTTGTCTGGTGGCGTTTCTACTATATCTACTTCGATTTCTTCTCAACATTTGTATAAAACTCCCTGGTCCATGGTAAATCAATACCACATACATAATGGATGGATACAGTATATGGACATTCATGGATACATATCTATAAGGATATGTATGGATATTATACGAAATAGTATACGGATATACGTATTGACATGTTGATGATTATGAGCCTTTATGGACCATATTACCAAGGCTGCCGTCTCACCTTTTCCTATTTTTAAACGAATTGGAATATAACTTACTTGGTCTAAAGTAAAATTGACCGGCGAGGGGGGGAGGGGGTGAGAGGACACACACAAAAAATAATAGAAAACAAAACGAACATACATGAGATAGGAAAAATAAGGTAGATAATTGAACACTGCGGATGGGAGAAAGCCCAGAGGCAAACGAATTCAAGGGGAGACAATGAAAGAAATCCCCGATGGAAAAGACCGAACAGCAGAGACAACATTTCCATCTGTTAATCTTCCTGAAAGGTATGTTTCTCAAATGTCACACCCAAGCAATTAACATTATTATTTAGGCTCCGCAAAAAAAAAAAAAAAAAAAATGTCAACGGCGCATTAAGCTAATGACATTGTGGAAGCTCTAGTTTTTGTCTCCAATTATCTTACATCGTAAACATTCTTCATTTCCTCCATTTTTTCCGTTATTGTTTCATCTTTATTTTTCGTCGCTTCAAAGAATTTTTCCCCGTAAGAAAGTAATGAGTTCGGATAATCTAAAGGCGAAGAAAAATGTTACAAAAAGGAATGAAAAAAAGCTCAACCTCCCAATAATTTCATAAGAAATGAGATTATATAAATTCGGACAAGCAGTGCTAGGTTTTGCGACTAAATTCTGAACTACTACTATCTCGAACCTGCGAGTAAAATCTAATTTTCATCTTAGATTTTGAAAGACTGACGAACTAATACACAAAAACACTGCATTTTCTTTCCCGGAAGCGCTGATTGGATATAGATATATTATAAGTGGTGATTGTTTTCCTCCAATAGGTAGCGAAAATATATTCTGGTAGTTTTTCCGGTCTATTTAACTATTTGCCAGATGGTTTTTTTTTTTAACATGCAGTAAGTACTGCATGTTTTTGTTATGGTTTTGTATCGATTTTGGCCATAAACTTCCTGCATAAAAATCGACAATTTTCGGCTTGGTCGCAAACGTGCGTTGTCAGATTTCCGCGCGTAATGATCGCGTACTGCTTTTCGGTGAATTCCTTTCGTTCGATATATTGCGGAGCGGCAACGCGAAAAGTCTCCCTATCCTTTAAGCAGTCACTAAACGAATCGCGCGCCATATCGAATCCGCGATATTCTTCGGTCCGCCGCACAATGGATAGAAATCAAATCTTTGGCGGTCCAAATTCGATCCTTTCAAAGTTGGAAAATTAGTATTTTAGCTGGGTACTATAGTTGATTTTAAAGGGGTTTATTTGGCTCCGTTTTTTATTCCTAGCTTGTCCCATTCTTATCGGAGAATATCATTTGATGGATCGACAATTCTTGTGACATCTCATGTCTTTGTATTTTTGACCACTTAGGACTCGATTTTGATCCATAGTGCGCCGTTTGAAATGTTTGAATGTTTGAGTTAGGTTTTGACTGAGTATTGACCCTAAGTTTTTCATAAGGATTTGTCTCCGTTATGAATGAATTTGGTAGTTTCATTTTTTTGTCTGTGATTACCAACGAGCTATATCTAGTTCGGAGGCTTTGGTAAACATGCGTAATTTGCCTCGGAGATTTTAAGGTTAGAGATTTGTGTTGTGAAAAAAAACCGAAGTTCCCTCCGCAATGTATTTTCGCGTGTTTTCGAAGTCTATCAGAGACTTTAAAATCTGAATTTCTTTATGAACTGTGCGTGTTTTCTGTCAATCAAAGCCTTAATTTCAGTTTCTACTAATTGAAACACTCAAGTTCTTCATAGCTTTCATTTAATTTGCCAGATTCTACAGTGCGTGTTATTGCCTCGTAATGCCGTAACTCATTGCCTTTCTTGGCTTTTTGACGAGTGAAAGGGGTATGTTTGTGGTGATTTATTCAAAAATTTTTAATTTGACCTCTCTCAGCAAACTCTCTTTTCCTGAGACAGATTTTCTCATGTCCATCTCCTAAGTTGAGTGATCTGAAGTAGATAAATTCTTTAAACCGATGAGCGTGCTCCTTGATCCTTCTGAAATGTTTGTGCAGTGGAAAATTTACCGAAAGGAAAAAAAAACCACCTTGGATGTATTGTTTGATTAAATAATTTACTTTAAACCAAGAATTGTCTTGAAGGCATGTGCTCCATTACCTACTTATTCTCAAGTTTCCATGTCTCGAGACAACTTCATCGGGAAACTCTGTCAGGAGCCTTTAGGTACTACCTTCTAGGCTGATTATGTGTTGAATAATAGTTTTCACGATTTGAAAGCAAGCTTCATGCTACATCCAGTTTAATTTCTCTCCAGCACCATCAAGCTGTAAAGTCGTTTGCTTCCTGTCCCACACAGGATTTTTATACTTTTAAGAAAAGGGAATGTCCGAACATCGCTGTGCCCCAAAGGGTGTTTGGTTTTTTTTCGGCACTCATCAGAGACCTTATTATTTGACATTCAGAAAACGTCAGAGCGTACTCAGCGTAGCCAATGCATATCTTTCTTTTTTCAAGAGAGCTTGACTATTTTGACATTCCAAGCATTTCAAAAATTACTGAATTAATCCTGAGTTGATGTCTAATTTGTAAGGTGATAATAAGCTTTTTTTTTTTGTTCAAGATTTAACTTGCCAGTTTCACTCAAGTCATCATTCTGTCCGTGTGAAAGAGTGCTCTAATGACTGTTCTCTCAAAGAAGCCTCTATGATCCTGATCCTTACTGAAGTGTTGCCCCTTTCAGTTTTCCCTGTTTATTCCAGAGATAAATCTGGTTCATTTGCTAAAGAGCATTTCTAAAATTTTAACTGTCTCCAACTATCAGCTTTTATCAGCTACAATTTGACTCTTGAAAGCCCTCCATGACCATCTTTGATATCAGCACTCTTCTTCTGTCCAAACGTGTAAGTGCAGTGTAAGTCCTTTTACCTTTTTCTGCATGATGTAATTTCTTGGCAGCCGATTATGAACAATCGAGTCAACTTCGACGAATCGAAGCTATTGGACTAAGTCCATTCCAATCATTTGAGTCAGTTGCTCCGCTGGTAATTTCCACTTTTGAGCATGAATTCTTAAAAAAATTCTGAAAATGTCACAATGAGCGCAGATGCATCATTATTTCTTCCACGATGGAAGTAAAAAGGTGGGGGGGAGGCATTCGTACCCCACCTACGTCACAGCTTAATCTCCTCCGCTTATCTCCTCAATCAATGCGCTGCTCTTTATGAGAAAATCAGCATTCTGCTCGGATTTCAACTTTAACATTGTTCAAACCGTAAGTTATCATAATTTAGGTATGAATTACCACAGCAGAAGCATTTTGAGTATCAGGTTCTAGCAAGTGGGTAGGGGTGCCTGCTTCTGCATTGCATCAAAGCCAAGTTGCCAATAGTGGCTAGATCCGTCCACCGTGGACTATTTTGATGAGAATTTAGCCACGCTTCCGCGACCGTCACCGCGGATCCTCCATCCCTATCCACAGCGGGGCTAGTAACCAACTCGAAAACTGTCCACGCGTGGCTATTCTACCCCGTCCAAACCTGGCAACTTTGATCAAAGCGCATCCTTGAGGAGGTGATTATAAATTAGTCAAATTAGTCGAGTGAGAGGGATGCTCTCCGATCGACCTCAGCGCACTATTTCAGTTGATACCATTTAACTTTAAAATTAATGCATCACAGAATTTGGGTGTTAGTGTTGACATTTGAATAGTTCTGCTCTCCATGACTGTCATGAAAGTATGGGTACAATTGGTCTGGAATTTTGGGCAAGGATATTCGTCATGAAGCAGTTTTTATCGAATGGCCATGTCTCAGTTAAAACTGAACAAATCTTGATGCATCAGCGCTTTATGTGATTTCCGCGGCATTTAAGTAAGAATTATTGATCGCAAGTAGTAATTAACGACTGTGCATAGGGCCCCAAAAATGCGAAATTAATCGGACAGGCCTAAGTTTATTTGACTCTACCTAATTCTTTTAGATTCCTTTTAAAGGAGTCCATTTAATTCACCCAAGTCCAATCGATTGTTTGTGATCAGTTTCCAAGTCAGAGAAAAATAAGGACTTACAAGTTTTGACAGAGGAAGAGCGGTGACATCACAGATGATCGTAAGAGCTTTCTAGGATCAAACTGAAGCAGGTAAAGGCAAATTTTTTGAGACAGTTTAAATTTTGGAACAACTCTTGTATGGAAAAACTTTGGGAAAAACATAATACTTTACAGTTTGGGAGCTCAAGGGGCAATACTTCCAGTGATTCTAGGGGAAATGTCTTGAAGGTACCTTCTTTTTGAAATGGGGGGACTCTGGTAAGACAAGGCAGTAAACGAATGGCTCTAACTGCGTCAAGGCTTTTAATAAGGTCACACTTACAATTAGTCCATAATTACACCTGAACGCTATGAAGGACTAAATTCTAGGATTAAAGACATTTTTGACGCATTTCTATTTAAAATTCACAGCAGAATTTGGTTTGCTCATGGTTTGTTTTCATTGTTTATGAACAAAAGTAAACATACGACTTTACTTTTTCCAAAAACATTGACTTTCAAACGTTTCATCTCTGCGCTAATCATTCATCAAAACTCCACATTTGGGTTTTTTTCGGACATTTCCCTGTCTTAAAAGGTACCTACTTCCTACACAGTATACACTTTCAACGCTGCAAGAAATTCATTTTACACTTACAGTGTTGTTCTCACGCTACAGGATTATCAGAAGGTTCAAGAATTACTTACTTGTCTTTGAAGTGAATCACCCAAATTTTTCTGAATAACTTGCTCGGTTTTTACTTTGTTTATGACCATTTTTAAAAAAAAATGGTGCTACAAGAAGTACCATATAGCTATTAAGTAATTGACAATCTTGAACTGGTCTGTGGCAGCAGCAATTTCCAATCTTCAAATGTTTTAAAAGCCATTCCGGCTACCTAAAATTTGAGTTTAGAAAAGCTTGTTGTCCGCCATATTTACCCCCCCCCCCCCCCCCTGGTTGCTGTCCGAAATGATCCAGCTTTGATGCTTTAGGTAAGATTAAAACCAACCTGTTTCATTTTTTCATCCATTAGCATACAACACAGGTTTAATCCCTCGTATAGTGCTTATCAGATGTTAAAACGGCTCTCTACATGGAGATTGTCTCAATATTCTTCCTCAATCAGTAGTCCGAAAGTTCACTCGTCTCTTTGTTTTGATGTGTGTACTTACTTATTTCTTATTGCTGTACTGTTGAATAACTTTTAAAGGGGTTTGAGGCTGACATGTGCAACAAGGCCAGAGTTGGGGAAACGGGGTAGCCTACCTGTACTCAGTTCTTGATTCTTTGAAAATTCACTCTGATCTCTTTGAAATGCGATTTAAAAAAATTACGAATGCCAAGTACAGTACCCGTAGTGTTCAAGTACTACCTCGTTTGCCCAACTCAACAAACATACCTAGCAACAAATTTTTTGAAAGTCAATGGAATTTCGCATCCTAAAGATTTTATTTATGACCATGCCAACAGCACCTTTCAACAAGGCGAGGATTACAATCGTAGTTGAGGAGCGAAAAATTGCAAACACCAATAATCATATCAGCCGCAACCACCTATAAGTGCGCAGGATTAAAGTATTTAATTGAATCATAACTAAATAAGTGCAAGCTACAAAATATTAGGAATATGCAAAATGCAACTAAATTCCGGGCGCAAACTTCTACTGTGTATATTGGAGCCCGAAATAAACCATGTTTTCCTTAGAATGTGGGTAAAAAAATCCCCCCCTCTTGAACTGCGATTCCTCCATGTGTTGCTAAAATTGATTTTTCAGTAATCCACGGTTACAAATCAAATAGACTTGAAACTTGGTGATCTGAATATTTTTACAAAAAGTATCCATTTAAAAACTTGAAAAATTCAGAATTAAGTCTGACTATACGTTTCAAGATATATTGTACTTTTAAAAAGCAAAAATGTCATGATACAGGTTTACCATTTAAAAATAATGTCTAAAGTCCGAGGGGAGAAACGCTTAAAAATATTTTGAGCTTCTCGCATTTATTTAGTTACTTAGGCATGATGTACAGGCTGTAACAGATGTATCCCCCCCCCCATGTCTAACATTTGAACGAGTTGAGATAAAAAGTTGCGGTTTGGACCATTCTTCATAACTTTAGATGAACTGTTTTTTTTTGAGGGTCAAAACCTCCCACCCCCCTAGGGGCCCCCAGGGGGGCTAGCTAAAAATTTTTAAATGGCAATCCCTATCTTGTGATACATCGTTTGAAAGGGCATAAAATTCCAAGACTTTTGGCGCAAACTAGAGGTCGATATCGTTTTTCGTTTTTGATATATCGACGTTCAAAGTTCGATTTTCAAAAAATCAGAATTCCCATTTAAAAAGTCGGAATTAGAAAAACTAGGAGTCTAAAATACTCTGAAAAGCAAGTCTTTTTCAAAAAAAAATACGGTTCTGCCTTTTTTTTAGTCCAAATTTGGTTTTAGACCCCCCAAAACAATGTTCAAAAATATTGCCCCTCAGGGGGCTACCTCAAAAATTCCGAGGCACGACCCTTATCGAGTGATACATCGCTCAAAAGGGCACACTAAACTGAGCATTTTTGCGCAAACCGCAGGTCCATATTGTTTTTAGTTTCCGATTTATTGGAATTTGACAACAGATGAAAATCCAACTTTGCCATTCGATATATCGAAAACTAAAAACGATATCGACCTGCGGTTTGCCCCAAAAATGCTCAGTTCAGTGTGCCCTTTTGAGCGATGTATCACTCGAAAAGGGTCGTGCCTCGGAATTTTTGAGGTACCCCCCCTGGGGGGCAATATTTTAGAACATTGTTGGGGGGCTAAACCAAATTTGGACTAAATGTATGGCAGAACCGTATTTTTTTCTGAAAAGTGCTTGCTTTTTAAAGTATTTTAGACCCCTAGTTTTTCTAATTCCGATTTTTTAAAATGGGAATTCTGATTTTTTGAAAATCGAACTTTGAAAGTCGATATATCGAAACTAAAAACGATATCGACCTCTAGTTTGCGCCAAAAGTTTTAGAATTGTATACCCTTTCAAACGATGTATCACAATATAGGGGTTGCCATTTAAAAATTTTTGAAATAGCCCCCCGGGGGGCCCCCTAGGGGGGGGGGGGGGGTTGACCCCCAAAAAATAAAGTTCATCTAAAGTTATGAAGAATGGTCCAAACCGCAACTTTTTATCTCAACTCGTTCAAAAGTTAGACAGGGGAGGGGGGGTACATCTGTTACTGATTGATATTTTCAAAAGCCCTCAACAGCTCCTCGTTCATATTAAAAATATCATACACTTATCAAGTTTTTTGCAAAAAAGTATCTTTAAAAGTACGAAAAAAATTCATACCCTCATAGCAGAGGCAATTGCCAACATTTTTGCTCCCATAGACATTTACCAAAACACCCACATTTTTTTAGCCATGGGGACTTGGAAGATTTTTGAATCAACCCCTTTTGCTTATCCAGTTTAGAATTTCTCACAAATCTTGACAGATTCTGAAAAATGTATCGAAACCTTCCGATCGATGTGCAACGTGTTCACTTGAGGAGACAAAATAAGGTGTCTTTTTTCAAATCAAAATTTTGGGACTTCAATGGCAGAATCGGACTGATTCCATAGTCTGAGACATAGACTGCCCAAAATTTTAATTTAAGGAAGTACACCTAATTTTTTCACTTTAAGGTACCCAACTAGTGGCACATCAATCAAAATGGTTCCATCCATTTGATCAAATCTGTATTGTATTTTAAGAATTCTCAACAGGGTGGCCACAAAAGCCAAATTTAAAATTTTTTTTCCAAAAAACCGCCCTAACTCAAAAAATTTAGGTTTTTTGGTAAAAGTCCATGGGAGCAGAAATGTTGGAAATTGCCTCAACTTCAAGGACACGAGCTTTTCTCATAACTTTAAAGAGCTTTTTTGAAAAAAAAAAAAAATTGAGATAGATATGATTGAGCCCCCCCCCTCAAATATGCCCCACAGGGGACTGTCATTCAGGGTAACTTTGTGCACTTTGAGTCTAACTTTGTGCAAGACGTTTTGTGATTCAGGGCAACTTTTTGCATCTTTTGCTATATTTCATTCAACACACCTAAGTAACTTAAAAGGTGTTTTGTGTCCAATGCTGCCAATTTTTGAAAGATTCCACATTTTATACAGCTTGAACTAGGCATGCACAAAGTTACCCCCAATGCACAAAGTTACCCTGAATGACAGTATTCGAAGCTATCGAAAAACCGTCTAAAGTTTGGAAGCTTCAAAACCAAAATTTGACTAAATGTTTGTTATAATGGATTTTTTTTTTGAAAAGGGCTTACTTTTTAGAGTATTTTTGTGTCCTTGATTTTTAAATTCCGACTCTTCAAAGAGGAGTAATGATTTTTTGAAAATTTGGGCCAAATCGAACTTTGACTTTCGATGTATCAAAAACGAAAAAAGATTTTGAACTTCGATTCGCACCAAAAGTCTGATAATTTCACCCTCTTTCGATTAATAAATAAAATATGGGGGTCCTCGTTTGAAGTATTGAATTTAGGGACGTGGTATCGGCCCTGCGGGCCCCCCAGAGATGGCCCCAAAATCGGAAACCCCGTATAAAGATGCCCCCCTCAAGGGAATTGAACACTTGTTTCAGTGTTTTTCAAAATCCGGAGCCGTTCTCGAGATATTTGGCCTAGCTCCTTTTTTAATTGACCCCTATATGCTATGAAACTTAATGAAAAGCGGTATTACAAGAATAACAACGCAGTCTATGTAGCTTTCACTGATTGACTGCATGTTATCTTTGTATCGCTAGATTGCGATACAAAAACTGCTGGCTGCTTGTTTTTTTTTTTTTTTTTTTTTTTTAAAATATAGATATTTCCGTTCTATAACAAAAGAATAAACGCTAACCCATTCCAAAATTGAAAATGTTACAGTAAATCTTAGCATTTTTTGACGGTTCGATTTAATTGAAGAAAAAACTAAAACGGGTCGATCCAAAAATTGAGTTACAGATCCAAAAACGCCAAGAAAATTTTTAATCTCACCATCGTGGGATTTGATCAAAATTTCTGTTTTATCTTTATTCCATCCTATTCCATTTTTTCTATTCTCTTCAACTTTTTTTAGATTATTTTATTTAAAATTTTTTGGCCAATTCAATTCTATGAACTAAAGTAGGTAAATCTACGATCCTATTCTATGCGTGAAGTAACCGAAAAAAGTTGATAACTTTTCAGCCAATGAAGATTTTTGAGATCGGTTTGCACTATTCTTCATTATTTGAAGGAGCTAATGGGCGAAGACTGTTTCAAAAGGGGCCCCTCGGAAGCAAAAATCGCAGAAAGTAACAGGCTTATCAATCTTGCGGCAATCGAATCCCGTTTGCCCAGCTTTATCAGCAACCTCGGTGAGAGGTGATTCAAAAAAGGCGGGCGATGAACTCCTCTTTTCAAGTTTTTTAGAACTCTTTGTGACGAGAGCGTGGCGCCGGCGCAGCTGCGTTCTGTACGCAGATAAGCGCTTTATCAGTACTCAATGTGAGATCTTCTCACATAAATGGAAACAGCAATTTAAAATGTGGGAGAGGCGACTTTTTCCGAAAAATGTTAAATGAAATCAAAACCTGGCATCATTATCTGTTTCTATTATTAATAATAAGGATCAGATTTCTCCAAAACAACTCATTCAACCAGTCAAACACACTTTGGGTGCAATTTAAAGACTTTACTTGCGATTTTTTTGGTTTGGCTTGGACTTGAGCTGTCCTCCAGGTTCAATTTGCAATTCAAAAACATACCTTAAGCCAAAACGCCTTGTAATTCCTTGAGGAAGTTTCAAGGAATTTTCACACAATGGCGCATGAATCACGGGAGTTCGGAGACTCTTTAAAATCACACGGTTTAAGTATCAATCAAGATAAACCTCATGGAGATAGACTTTTCAAAAGGCGTTAGTCGCCCTGAATTAAAATCATCCCAAGATTTCTCTAGAATTGCCGCTTTACGGCGCGCGATTATGAATTTCAATTTTTCTCACTCGACTCAACTCGAGCTTTAGTATTTCTCAAGCCATGCTAAGTCAAGGAGATCTCACAGTGGCGAGGCGTAAAATTCGGCAACCATGTATTTTCTTCATTTTAAAATTTACCAAAAAGGTCGAACGCTTCTGTCATCGGCGATGATCAGGCATTTCGACCTTTCTAATGAGTTTAAGTGGGAAAAAAGAACGTTGCCAAATCGTACGCCTCGCCACTGAGATCTCAAGTAAAGTATCTGAATCGCGTTCACCCTGTAAACCATGTCGCATTTTTCTGATTGGAAGCAAATTTAAATGACATTATATTCAACTGAGACATTTTCATTGCTCCAAAAAAGTAAGTTCCTGCTCAATGGATGGAGGGGCCCTTTCGCCATTCGTTGCATCTACCTTTGCGTTTTCTGGGGAAAACTGTAATATTTTTTAAAGGGAACAAAATTGCTTAAAAATAAAGATGGGGGAGTTGCAAGGATCTGATTTTTTTTTTTTTTTTTTTTAAAGAAAAAAAAGTACTTGATGAGCTGAGAACAAAGGGACCTTTTGTTTTTCTCTCAGTGTCGCCACAGTTTCGGAGATATATCTACTCGTGTGTAAAGTGGCAAAAATCGTGTACGTTTGTGAATTGTGACGTCTCAAACGGAATTTCCTCATGAAACCATGTATTTTGGGCCAAACTTGCATCGCCGGAACTATAAAACCTAGCTAGAAACCAAAGGTATCCTTATTTTCAACTCAAGCCGAGTACTTTTATTAGCTTACTTAAAAAACACCAAAATTCAGACCCTTGCAATAGCTCTATTGAGAACAAATTAAAAAGACAAAAGCCTACCTTGAACTGTATCATTCCTGACGAAATTTCGGCGCGGAGCACCATCCAATATCCATCAAACGTTGCCCCGGGGAGAGAGCAGGAAGCACATATTTAAAAAAAAATTAGGCTATATCGATGTGTAAAAAAGTACTGAATGGAAGAGCTGCCGCAACGTGTTCTCAATGAGGGAGAGATCGAGAAGCGCAATACTCTCCAGAGAGAAACAGACCGAAAGAGAGAGAGAGCGGAAGGAAATAAGAAAGAGAGAGAGAGAGAAAGAGAGAGAAGAGGAAGGGAGAAAAAATATAGGAAAAAAGAATAAGAGAGAGAGAGAAAGAGAGAGCGCAAGAAAATATAATTGCGCGTATCGAACAATAGGGAAGAGAGAAGGGGGAAATAATGGGGTTATTAAAAAAGAGAATTGAGTAGAAAAGTAGAAAAATAAAAAAACAACAACAAAAACATAGACCGTTCTCCTTTCTAAAATGCTTACGTGCGGGAGACGCAAGGCAAAATCACAACTGAACTGAACTACCGGCCGGCCAGCACAGGGATTGAGAGATCGATGGGGGTGAATGGTACTAAGTTAGGAGTACTACGTTGTCGCCTAGGAAACGGAGCTCTCCTCCCCACTCTCGAGGCTAGGCAACCCGCAATGTTCGTGCGCGCAGAGAGACGCAGCATCAGCTTAGCTGGCTCAGGGCTGCTGAGCTGCGCGCCTCTCGCGTATAGTTTTGAGCGTGCGCCCTCCTCCCTCCTTCTACCTCTCCCCCCTTACTCTCCCACTCTATCCCTTTCACCCATCGTATGACCGAACCCCGCCCGCACGCCTCCGCGACGCACAAGCCCACCGCACCGCTAGCCCGCTCCATCCTCCCGCTTGGCCTACCCGCGCATTCAACTGCTTCAACCCTGGTTGCCCGATTTCCAGCGGCGCACACTGGATTGAAACATGAAATTTCCTGGGTATAAAATTATGAATAAAAAACAAGTTTATGAACAAAGAATAGCATGACAATTTAAAATTGAGGGAAATCATTCATTTTCGACCTTAAAATCAGTCAGACATTACAGGGTTCCTTAGCAAAGATTAACAATGAGATTTTCTTCAAGCCATTTAACAAACAATTTATGCGCCTGGAAAAATTTGTGATTTGATCCAATGTGCGGTGGCTCGTGAACAATCGATCAGTTAGTTTTCCTCCAATTAGAAACTGTGCAAAAGTATCGTCACTGAATCATTAAGCAAGCCAATCATTATACAATATGTCCCAGAAGTCCTTACCTGGTTTGAAGTTAGGAAACAAACATATCATTTTCATGTAGAACAGGTCTGATCGTTACCTTGTCGTTCGCAGAATGTCTCATATCAGTCATTTGACGATTCTGCGCCGATCTACAACTAACCGTCTTGAATTATGTTGTTTGAATTATTCGCTCCTCAATTCATAGTATAATGTTTAGCACAACTATTCAAACTACCCGCACCCACCCCTTAAACCGATGGGTGATTGGTCAATTTAAAACTCCCGATCCTGCCATTTGCAACTGATTTGTTCGTCTCTTCACTAAAAAATACCGGCCCCTGCAGACACATCCGATATTGGTCGCATCACAATACATGTCAGCTCTGTCCTATCACCCCTATAGCTCAAGACCAGTTTCGATTTAATACAATAAAGATCTCGAATCGAGATTCGTGCTAAGAGGTTGATCCAAGAGTTCTTCGTTTTTTTTCTCTCTCTCTCTCTCTCGTCACCTATTTGAACCCGTCCTTTCTTATGCGTTAGGAAAAGACAGATGTAAACAAGCCAAAGTCAAGAGTGATGGACTCTCTTTCAATATTTTCCTACCACAAGCGTTCAAATGAACAGAGAGAGAAAGAAGAGAGAGAGAGAGAGGGGGGTACTTTGAAGTGCTTCATAGACTTTCTTTTGAGGCAGCACTTAAAATTGTTCTAGTCACCTCACATTCGGCAAGAAAACCTATTTCTTGAGTCGAAATACAATTCTGGATAGATAACTGAATACTTCTTTTTAACCTTAAATTGTCAACGGACACCGCATGCGTATAATATGCACTTGCGAGGACAAGGATAGGGGTCATTTCATGAGAGTTGGCAGATGACAGATCGCCTTGTTTACTGCATGGGCGAGTATTTGTTTTTGCAAATACTTCAATACTTACTATCTTATTTTGAGTAGTTATAGTACTAGAAGTCTTTGTGTTTTTAAGCTCTAATTTTGATGCGCGAGCTTACCAACGGTACAGGAACTGCAAGCTCTCATCTGCCATCTTTCGTGAAATGACCCCTACCTAGCCAGAGTATACAATACGTAACGCACGTAATACATGTGTCAAATCTGAATGATATACTATGCACTGCGTATTGCACTCTGGTATCTGTGTCCCCGCGTACTCAAGAACAGTACACTCTGCTGTTGTGCGTATAGTTAAATTGCCGCCCGTGCAAAACTTTCTGAAGGTTGGAACTTGCTCTAATGTCCCCTTGGAGCTCTGTTCATCATTTTTGACCGAATCCCTAATCATGGCAAATACCATAAAATGAAGATTAATGGGTGAACAGATGGTACTCGCCTATGAGTCAGCTATCTTGGGAAACTACAGTCACCTTCAGAAACTTTCGTGAGCGTGACTTTGTCATCATCATCATCATCATCATTATCGCTGATTTTTCCTCTTCCTTATTTTACTGGTATGTAAAGGTGCATTCGACCTATATGCTATTGATTTCAATTCCTACACTAGCTTTCTTACAGTGCATTATTTTAGAGTTATTCGAGAACAAATTAACCCTTTATGGACCAAGCCCGAGTATACACGTTTTTCTCCTCAAGGTCTATTTTACATTTTTCAGTCCTCATTTCGGATAAACTCAATTATCGATAAAAACACTTGCAAAATAAGGCTTCGTTCGGGCGCCTTCAATTCGTCGTATAGGCAATTCCAAATCTCCCGAGTACGAACAGTTAACTACCTTCTCCACACACACTTCTTTTGAACAAACCGGGTCTGTATTGGGTTAAGCTGTTTCAAGGAGCACATCAGCCCATAGTCGTCGTCTAAATGATTTTCCATGCGAACCGCGTTTCTGGTGTAAATATTCGCTTGTGAGCACCGAATTTAGTCATCGATATCTAATAAAATTCTATGTATATAAACTCATCCAAATAATTTTACTGAGAAAATGGGTTTGATCTTTTAAATAACTTGGTTAAAGAACTTTTTGAGTGTGTTAAAACCCTCTTCAAAGACAAAACCATCGGCTAATTCAGCCCTCTCGAAAGGGAGGAGGGGGGATCCGAAGCCGATATAGTATACTAATATAGTATACTAATCGGAACTATGTATGTATAGCCATCTGCTCATCGAATGCTGATTGGTTGTTGATTTTGAGCTGCTTCGGAGGCAAGTAAAAGGAGACAACGCCATTGAACGAAGTGATAAGGGCCCGGGTAAGCGGAGTAGAGGAATTATGGGAACGGGCTGGAACGCCACGCCGCACTATGGTCTACGCGAACCAGCTAGCTAGACAAAAGTCCCCTAATGCAGTTACGGTGGTGAAAATTCGCAATTGGTTATTTTTCTGCTTTCTAAGCCATCAGTGCTATGGAATATGAGATTTTCATTCCGTTTTCCTCCATTTTGACCATTTTTTCGAAAAAATTGGGTATTCCATTTTTTTTTTTTTTAAATCGAGCAATTTTTGAGGGTCCAGAAATTAATTTTGGGCAAATTTTTGGGAACTGTCGTATTTTTTTCCTTACAGCGCTTGTTTAGTAGAGCATTTTGCACCCAAAGTCTATTAAATTTGGTCCATTTAAAAGGGAGGAACGAATTTTGGAAAATGGGTGGATATCGAACTTTGAACTTCGATACATCGAATACGACAAAAGATATCGAACTTTGGTTTGTGCCAAAATGCTTAGAATTTTATGCTCTTTCTAAATATGCAAAACAAAAAATGGGGTCCCTCTTTGAATTATTCGATTTAGCCCCCCCTGACCCCCTCTCACACCCCCTAAAATGAGAGGGGCGCCCAACATAGCCCAACAGATTAGCCCCCCTAAATGAAAAAGATTGGCGGAAACCGATTCTCAAGTATGACTCAGGAAAAAATGTTGAGGGAGGTTGTGCGTTACTTTTGCCCAATCTGCCCTCTGTATAAGATGTCAATATTTTAATGCGGAGGTTCAGCTAGTTGATGGCAGTAGGGGGGGGGGGGTGTTCCTCACTCAATATTTTTCTTGATTCGGAAGTTTCAAGATCACTGAAAAGCTTTGCAGTGTAAAATTTGACGATTCCCAAAAGGTTTTCACAGTTATTAGTTTCTTACAGTCTTGATGATAGAAGATTGCTCGTCCACGTCAACGGCAAAATCCCCCATTATCCGCTCAGTTTTCCAAGGGAAAAATTTCTTAACTTTTTTGGGCGACAAAAGGCGACGTTCCCATGTTGAAAAACGTGTTCCCAGAGGTCTTAGGAACATTTCCTTGCCACTCTAAACGTGGGCATCCGTGGGCGAAAAAACGTAGGTGACCTTAAAGCCTAAAATTCTCGTCAATTCTAAGTAAAATTGGTTCCGACCTTATACAGTCTCTAAAAACTCCAAAATATTGACTTAAATGAAATATATATAGATGAATGTATTCAGCTTATCATTAGGAAGAACCAACAAGTTCTAATTTTGAACAAAAAATAAAGTAACTTAGTAAAAATCGTACTTTTTGTCTGGGGATCGCAATGGCTAGAAACCAATAGCACCTAAAAGTATACAAACACATCTTGCGCGCGTTGCTTTAAACGCATGTTGCAACCTTACCAAACATGATCGGTCGGAAAAATTTGAGATACAGATGCACTAAGATGTGGGGAATCACACTACGTTGTCAGATTTCCGTTTTTCCGACCTCCAAAAATCGACTTTTGTCTAGCTAAATACCTCTCGTAGACCATAGTGCGCCGCGCCGTCAAATTGACCTGCGAAAAGCGCCGAGCCGTCGTCAAACTTACCTAATCCTAAAAGTCGTTCATGAATCTGATTTATCGCCTCTTTTTACATTTTTATGTGATTTAAAGCGAGATCACGCAGTTCCTTCACCAAGGAACTCTATCTTTCTACATAATTTAAACAATGAGAACCTTTTGAACTTAGCTGTGTTCTCTTGATATCATAGTTACAACTTGATACTGTGAGCTAGAACTGACATTTCTAGAAAGGCTTCTTGTATAGAATCCAATCAACTTTGCTGGTTATAACAGTTACTTTTTATCACAGTTACGTCATATCTCATTTTTTGACTTCGTATCTTTAAGTATATACGAAATCTAAAGTTAATCTCTGCGTGAAACTTTCAAATTCGTCGAGACAATTATATGCGCATTAAGCATCGCAACTTCAATAGGTTGCCGCGCCGCGCCGCGGCCGCCACCAACACAGCCCGGCTGCGTTTTGAGTGTTTGAGGTGCTATGTACCCCCCCCCCCCCCCCCCATCATACTTCCCACCCTTCCACCTACCCTCAATTTCTTTCTTTCTCCCATGCTTCTGAATACTAGCGTCTCTCCGATTTTCAGTGTGCTAGTGCCTCTCGCCCCCTTCCCCCATCTACTTTTTGCCACCCTTTTCCCTCTCCTGGAATCTGCCCCCCCCCCCCCCCGAAAAGAATGTTGTTCCATCATTCTGACGCGACACTGGCACCGCACCCGAGTCGCAACGTTTCGTCTTCTTTTTTACCCTTCCCCTTATGCAGACGTTGCGTCAGGTACCTGAGAGCAACCCCCCCCCCCCCCGAGCGACCTAAAATTCACACGAATATATTATTCCGTGGCTCTTTTTGCATCCATTAATACGGCTCTCTCTATGGATTTCGTCATTCAGCGTTGCCGTTTGTAGAGGCGACCTCGTCGATTGCGATGAGTACATATCTCATCGAAATATAACTGACGGAAAAAATCGAGCTTTTGGGGGCCCGATTGGATCTCCGAATAATCTATACGTTTGCTTCAGTTCAACGGATAGAAACATGGGGATTGTTCACGTGAATAGATATATTTCACTCGAAGGATCGACCTAGAGAAATTTTCTGGACACAATTGCGTAGCCTACCAAAAAAAGAGAGGAAACGTGACGAATCAACAACAAACGACATAAATACCAGCAACCACAAAAGTTTTGGCAGTCAAGAATTGTGGCCAAACCTTGTGATATTAAAACAACCGTCAGCGCGCTTTCTGCGTTCTTGACTGTTAAAACTTTTGCGTTTGCTAATACTATTTACAATAAGAATTAGTTTAATTTTGGTTGATTTCTGACGTGGCAAACTTTGCCTCACTGGCAAGTAGAATTACTATTACTTGTAGATTAAAAAGTAAACCCAACTTTATACCGAAACCTGAGTTTTCTTTTCCCATCCTTAATTTTACTTACCACAAAATTAGTAAATTCCGAATCCGATAAACTCCCTTTCCTCGTCAAAGAAATTTACTTTATTATATAAGTCGAATACGTCCAAAATGGATTGTAAATCTTGAAAAAGGGATTATTGGTTAATCTGGACTGTTCTCTCAGGAAAACATTCTCTAAATTTTTCGACAATGCCGGGGTTGGTCCCCGGGACCAAACGACTTACACCTGATTTGGTTCATCTAGCTTCCACAGGGAAAAAAATAAACTCAATAAACTATACCCTTTTGAATTGAACTTCCTCGGGTAGGTATGAAGTTATATTTTTTTGTCCCTCAAAAAGGCTAAATTTAGACAGCTTTAATGTATCAGGGAACCAACTTTCCTTTTCCTTTTATACAAGAGGAAACCGACTATTATATGGGGATCCTATATAGTTGGTCCCCCTTTGCATAAAGCCGCCCATTTGTAATAAACAATTTACAAATACTGCTCTCTGTGCTCCGCCATAGGAGAAAATACGGTTACGCGTTTAGTGGTTGGTCTGTGATCCACTGGAGAGATTATTGGTTGACGGTAAGCGCTCCAAATACGTCAATTACTAAGATGTCCAAGTTTATTGGATCGCATCCAGCTGTAGGAGAAACATCGAGGGATGAGCCGAGGAGACAAGGACTATAAGCTAAAAATAATGATGCATCCCTTTTCACTTTTGCTTCATAAGTCTGCATTCGATTCCACTGATATATGAAACAAAAAGTTCAAGAGGATAAAAGCGAAAGTCAGTGTTGTTTCAACTTTCGCCGTTAATTTAGCCCTTCAAGTATCCTTCAAGCATGTATATTAGTTTACTATAATTTATCTCAGATGGTTTCAATTCATCATGTTGATGGAAATAAAAGAACATTGAATAGCAGGCACTCGGAATGGATACTTCGATGATCGCCTTCAAATGACAATGCAGGCTAAAACAAGTACAGCGGAGAAGGAATTGATATTTATCTACTCGCTTGATTTGCCCTTTTTACCAAGTTTGTCCTGGAGTACTCTTACCAGTCTTACCCTAAGGTCTTCGGCCTCAGTCTCTAAGGACAAACAGCCGCTCTTTCATCAGAGATTATAATGGGTTACTTATATTTTTATTCAAATTTGGATAGCTTAAATTGAAAAGAGGCGACAAGTAGGATAGATGAAAGATTACAAAAAGAGGAGAAGAGAAGAGAAACATCCATGTCCTTTCGTAGGGACAAGATCCAGCGCGCGGCAGGACCATTAAGTCTTAACGTCACAGCCGGGATTCGAACTCAGGACCTCTATGGGTTCATTGCGCTGACCACCGGTCAAACGACAAACTATCGCCCGACATTGCACCGCGCGACATTTCACCGCGGACAATTCACCGCCGCGACATTTCGGTGTTTGTCATGGAATCCTGACCACCAGGCCACAGAGGCCGACGATTTGCCCGATTGGAACACATATGTTGAAAAGGACAGAAATAGGTGATGAAGTCACTTGACAGCCCCTCCCTTCATCCTCTTCTAACACGCATGTTCAAATGGACAAGAAGATAGATAGAGAGAGAGAGAGAGAGAGAGAGAGAGAGAGAGAGAGAGAGAGAGAGAGAGAGAGAGAGAGAGAGAGAGCCAAATTCCTGGTCACGGCGTGCTCATATACTCTTAGGCATATGTGGGCATGTGTATATGAGTGTATACTCATATGTATAGACATGTAAATGTGCCTATACCTCATTTTTCCCCCAAGGTATGATAGGATCCCTGTTCCCATCAGAGCCCATCTCACATCTTGATGGCGTCACTCGGCTTTTTTTTTTTTTTTTTTCAAACAATTCTCAAGGAAAAATAAAAAATAATCCTGAAATCGCATGGTATGGATGTATGTGACTATACGACTACACATGCTAAAAGTTCGCGAGGGATTCCAATGATAAACGATCCGTCGGCGGCGCAGCGCCGCAAGGTTCACGGTGAAATAATTACAATCCCGTTGCGAAAATCGCTGAGCCGTAAACTTTAAATTCTAGATTCGATTTATAATTACACTCTAACTCGAGAGCGAAAGAGTGATAGAGAAAAAGCTGGGAAGCGAGGTAGAATGGGAGAGAGGGAGAGAGAGAGAGAGAGAGAAAGAGAGAGAGAGAAAGAGAGTGGGGGTGGGTGGGATGAAAGGAAGCGGGCGAAAGGTATATCTGTATTGAAATCGAATTGTATAAGGATAGACAGTCCATTCAGTGTTCGTTGCTTCGTGTGATGCCATATCGATGATAAGATTTCGAGGCACATTTTTATTATTTGGTTCAGGTGAAGATGACTGAGGATCTTTTTATATTGCACCTGAAATGTTTGTTCGGCAACCGAATAAACACCAATGACACTGATACACCGCTTCGAACCTTAGAATTCACACCGCCTTTTCGCGTAATATAGGGGCAAAAACAGAGACGGTAACTCGATTAAAGCGCTCCTAACATTCCAATACACCGTTTACAAAAAGTGAGGCGAGGAACGTCATTTTTAGGTACCTGATTTTCAAATTAAAGCGCTATCCTCACGAATGGTCACTCTTTGGAATGATCTAGTATAAAAACATTTTGTGCAGGCTATCAACCTTCACATTTCGAACTAATACGTGGTAATGATGGTTTCTAGGCATCGGAAGCATAAAACACATCGGGTTCATCTGAGCCCCCAGAAATAATGTGGATGTGAGGTTAAGATGAACCTGATGTATTTGTTTGCTCCGAAACCATCAACACTGATTATTGGTTTGAGACTCGACCAAAGGCCTGCGCAAAATTTTTCCCCGATCATTCGCGAAGATACCAATGGCGTAAAAATAGTTCCTGTGGTCTCCGTAGCGGCGGGGGTAGGGGAGGCGCAAGGTCTTAAGGAGCGCAAAGAGAGAGGAAGAAAAACAAATGAGAAAAAGGAGAAAAAGACATGAGGAGAAAGAAAAGAAAAAGTGATGGAGCCCTTGTGCAGACTGGAAATCCGATGCCCCTTCTTAAAAAGGTTACCATTATAGAGAGATAATGAGTGAAAAGTAAAAAAAATAGGAGCGGTAAGAGTGGACATGTTACTCAATATAGTTCTATCTCTGTAATTGGTTTAAACGGACAAAATACTATGTTGTCAAATTGCATGATACGCATCTGATATTATAATAAACTCATATTGACGCGGAATCTGGCAGCGTTGCGTAACAACTATAAGTTTAGGGGGGAACTCGAGCAAGAATAATAGGTTGCCAGTGAATGTGTATACAGCAGCTTGTAGCGCTAATAAAAGTCACCTTGCAATCTGCTTACAATGATCCAGTTCCAGTCAGATTGCTTTCTTTCCGTCAGACTTCCACTTCTCTACTAACGCTCCCACCCGACCTCCCTCCGCCTGTCTCCCGACAATCTTTCGACCGGTTCTCGCCTGACTCTCGACCCTTCCACGGATCAGGTGGTTAAACAAAGAAAAACCACTTGAACCGGAAATGATGAGGTGTCACAATGGCTTACAAAGTTTTAAACTATTTCATTTTAATTGGTACCTAATAAACATAAGGCTCATCAGCTCGTTGACAACCGCGCGGTCATGGAGCTGTTGAAAACTTTTGCTACAGGCTTATTAATAATTAATAAAGGGGTATAACCTTGTAAAAATAACGATTAGCGCACTAAAAAATCACGAAATCCACTCCCAAACTCATAAAATGCTTTCAAAACGAGAGACCGTAATGACGGCCGTTGTCGCCCAAATCTTATGGCAATTATATGCTTATTCTTCTTCTTGTGTGGTGTTGCAAAAACACCTCGTGTAGATGGGGCTGATTGAAGATAGGGAAACCCAATGTAATCCGCGGCAACGGCCGCCATTACAGTCTCGCGTTTGAAAGCATTTCATAAGTTTGGGAGTGGATTTCGTGATTTTTTAGTGCGCTAATCGTTATTTGTGAAGGGTTTTACCCCACAATAATCTACTAATAAGCCTGTAGCAAAAGTTTGCAACAGCTTTATTTGGGCTTAAATGCCATCTTTCTCTCTCTTTGCCCATTTGATCACATGTTATAGAAAAGGACAGATAGCGTTTCTTTTAAAAGAGTTTAATATATTATTACTATTTACTAGTATTCTTTTAAAAGAGCTCTAGCTCCCTCTATTCTTTTCCAACACATGAGTTTGAATTGGCAAAGAGAGAGAAAGACACGAATCCCTGGCTTCAGTTGTGACAATAGGCTAATTTTTTAGTCGAAATTAACACAATGGAATTAACAATAAAAACGTTGGCCATCGCGGTTCCATCGAAACGGAACCGAACATTCCATATCCACTCTGATGAGTCTGTCCACCAATCATAGTTACTTCGAATCTCGAGTTATTTACCTATTAATAGACTTGTTTACGTTGCAAGTTTCAGTGCGGAAAACGTATTAAAAAAACCTCTGTTCAAGAGAAGGCACAGCAAATAAATAAATAGCGCAGGTATGGAAAATAGAGTCCCTTCATGGAAATATTGCATACCGAGTTCCAACCAAAGATTACTCATACATACTACCTTTTCAGATTCCTTCTGCCAAGGCTATGGATAAGCATTACTAGCAATTTTCATGACTGCACGGCATCGTTGCGGGCCGGGGGGGGGGGGGGGTTGGGTTAGTAAATAATTAAAAAACAAAACAACAATAAAATGAAAAAAAAAAACGAAATAAAAATGAAAAAGGTTATGAGCTCGAATGAAATTCCGATTCGATTTGAGATTAATCATAAACAAATAGAGGTATGCTTCGAAGGTGGTATCAGAGGGTAAAGTGAGAAGCAGTTAAATCTTTCTGCAAATCCTGTGATAATCCCCCCTCCTCCGATCATCTTGCCACCGATTTGTGCACGTAATAAATCCTACTTACAAATTATTTACTCCATTTCCCCGCACTGTCCTGCGGGAGATAGTGCGGAGTTTTAACGGGCGAAAAATATAACGCCACGGGGATGTAGGGAGAATGAAAGAGAAATCGAGTACGTGAAATTATGGTGCTTTGCTCACCGACACCGAGCCTCAAAACAGTGTTGCCATATCATATATCCAATTATTAAGTTAGGTACATTATTAATTTCCACAATCCCATGAAACCTGCAGGACTGTAGTTCTTGCAAACGTCGATGACATAAGGACAAATGAAGAGAACGATAAGAAGAGAGAGAGGAAGAGAAAGGGAGAGGGATAGAGAGAGAGAGAGAGAGAGAGAGAGAGAGAGAGAGAGAGAGAGAGAGAGAGAGAGAGAGAGAGAGAGAGAGAGAGAGAGAGAGAGAGAGAGAGAGAGAGACAGAGAGAGAGAGAGAGAGAGAGAGACGAGGAGAAAGGGAAAGGGTGAGAAAAAGAAAGGGGGGGGGTATTTTTGGAATTATGAATAGAGCATGCGAATGCGAATCGTACCCGCAGCAGAATGCTAGAAGTGCTGACAGCGAGACAGGGTTTAGAAGTGTTAATTTCCTTCCAAGTCAAAGAATCGTTGCTCCGTTAAATGTTCCGAAAGGCGAAACAATCGAATCAAGCATTCAAAGAGTTACGGGTGAGAATAAGTCATGAAATAGTGGGGGAGCTTTTGTTGAATTTAGAAATAATCCCTTACCCGCTACCAGCACTTCCTCATCTGCCGTAACCTATATGCAAGCGCAACCGACAGCTTTCGCCGTTCGTCCTCACAGGACAGATTCAAACATTTTTTTTGGAAATTCAAATTATTTTTGTTAAAAGAAACGGTGCGAAATTTTTCATGGACCAAATAATGTTGTGTGTCCCAAGGTCCATTTATTAAGGTCTCTGACCGGTAAGCGCCAACTCGGGAAATCCAAAGTTTGGGAACCCATACCCCCATTTACTTTAACATTCTTCCCGAGTTCGCCGCCATCTTGGATCAATGGTTTTAAATGAATGGATCCCAAACTGTGGACCAACGAGGTGAGGCGAAAGCTACCGGCCATAGACCTTATAATATATGGACCTTGGTGTGTCCCTGCACATTTAAAAGAAAGCACGCTCTCGGAAAAAGATACACGTTTTTTCTAGGGAACACGCAATTATTTCCTTGCTACCGAGGCAACTACTATTTAATGCCAAATTGTCGATTTCGGAGCAAATTTTGCTTGAAAACACCGTTTTTGCTCCTAAATATGATAAGGCCCAAATTTGCGTTATTTCCGCTCTATATGCAATGTATAAAGTTGAATCCTATGCGCAGGAGGTCACAACCGGTACTCCTGTGCGCGGTTACAACGTTATAAGATCGTTTTGAAAATTTTGCGGCGTTTTTCGGCCGTGAAATTTGCCAAGTTCTACTATTGTACATCAACCTGTATTCATCTAGGTACCTTGCTAGTTGGCGGTTTCTCGCGGCTAGTGCATTTTGCCCCAGGCTCAATCCCCTCTACCGCGGGTAGACGTTAAAGATAATGATTCGCGATTAGGTGTTTTCTGCTTTTTCCAGGAAGTTCGCCTCAAACTCTTCTAAAATGTCGCACGCATTAAACAGGACCTCTTCAACTCGAGGAACTTTAAAAGGAACGACCATAGCTCGCTACGCGGTCCTAATAGTCGATCATGTTTCAAAAGCTTTCAGAGCTTTTCCGAAAAGCTCCTATAAGAGTAAAGGTACTCTACTCGAGTTGCAGTGCAGCTCTGGTGGATTAACTGTACCAGTTTTAATCGAATTTGAAGAACCATGGTATACACAGGACATGAAGGAAGGAGGATGAATGCACGATTCAGGTGAAAAAGACGAGTTTGTGAGGTTTCCTGAGGATAGCAAAATTCGGAGTACAACTATTCAACTATATATAGCTCTATATAGCGCTGCGCTGTAGCCTCGCTCTCCGGGCCCGAAAATGCGTCCTTAATCTGATGGCTCAAAAACTTTACAGAAGCTCTGCAGCCTCTTCCTCCGCTTGCAACATTGCCAATTTTGGTAGAGTCTTCAGAGGCTCGAAATTTTGCAACAATATTTTTCAAAGTAAAAATGATTTTTATTATTCATAAATAGTTATGTACCCAACGTTCCTGATCAAGATACCCAGTCTGAATATTCAGAATCCAAGCTAAACTCGCACTGAGAAAAATTATCCAGTTAATTCAACCGGACGTCTGTTTAAAACTTACTTAACCGGAATTCCTGTTGTTTAATTTCTGTTATTTTATTATAACAGGAATTCCGATTACTATTTATGTGCGACTTAATCGTTTCAGACTTCCTCAGAACAAGGCGCATATCCATTAAAGAGGGAACTTTCGAACTGATCGTTAGTGTTTAATTCGGGTACCGTCAGTTATGCAACACAAGTAGTTAACTATTCGTACGTGACTGTATCGTTTTAGTCTACCCTAAAAACGGAAGGCGCATCCACAAAGTAAGAGTGTAAGACACTGTCTCCATTAGGAACGTTTGGAAGTCAGAATATTTAAATCAGATAGCGAAAGTTGTGTGTGTCGGAAAGTAAACTTAGTTAACTCTTCGTACGGGACTGTGCCGTTTTAGTCTACCTTTGACATTGAAGGCGCATCCATAAAATGATTAGATGGTCGAATTGCGGGCTCTTATTCTGGGATAAATATTTGAATCAGATACTTGGAGCTGTAAGTCGTCGCCATTTCACGGTTAAGGAATTACACCAACACGTCACTTCATGAATTTGAAAAAGAGTCCACAGCCTGAACAAATTCGAAGGCTAAGGTTCAACTGTGGAACAACGGTGAGTATAGACGGCTTTGACGACATATTTCGATCCGTTTCGCCATACTCCGCTTCTTCTCCTCTTTCCTACCATCGAATCTTTTGTGTGGGGCCTTCGGTGTCTTCTTTTTAACTCCGAAAAAGCCTAAAACCAAGGACCAATCAGAAAACTAGTTGAGCTCGTTTCGGTACCTACTTAATACGAAGATTGAAGAACTTCCATCAAAGAACTCTAGGCTGGGTGGGGTGGATGAAAGTACACGAGGGAAGCATAGCCGTAGCCAGGATATCGTCTTTCTCTCTCTCAGCCCATTTGAACGCATGTGTTAGAAAAGGATGGATATAGGGGCTGTCGAGTGACTTCAGCCTCTGATTCTGTCCTTTTCTAACACACGCAGATAAATGGGCTGAGAGAGAGAGAGAGAGAGAGAGAGAGAGAGAGAGAGAGAGAGAGAGAGAGAGAGAGAGAGAGAGAGAGAGAGAGAGAGAGAGAGAGAGAGAGAGAGAGAGAGAGAGAGAGAGAGAGAGAGAGAGAGAGAGAGAGAGAGAGAGAGAGAGAGAGAGAGAGAGAGAGAGAGAGAGAGAGAGAGAGAGAGAGAGAGAGAGAGAGAGAGAGAGAGAAGAGACAATATCCTGGCAACGGCTACGGAGGGAAGTGTATACTGTATAAGCGCGCTCGATTTCTCGAATGATAGTTGTGACTATGATGGGCTTCATTTTCAATCTTCTGATACCACTTTTACCCTCGATCATTGGATCCCAAATTCAGGAGGCTGGGCAGAGCCGTTAGAGGGAAAAGGGGGTGGGTTGTTCCACTGCTCCCTAAAAGCAAAGTTCTTGGCGGGTACGCGGTGCGAGCGAGGGCCGGGGTCAATCGGAGGGAAAATAAATAATAAATACGGGCAAAGGTATCGAACTATGCAATGAGCTTTCGAACTTTTGAAAGTTCACGCGCCCGAGTTTTCGAAGAGCTTTTCAGAATCTTCGTCTATTTCCACTGCCGATGCCACCGTCGCGTCGCGTCGGAGTCTCGGGTTTTCACTTTTTGAAACAGTTGGCGAAAAGTTTCGACGCTTCCGCGAGAAGAATATGGATTTGCCGCCCGTAAGAATGACAATTAAGCATCTTAAGTAAGCTTCCTTGCTGGCGAATCCATTCGGGAAAGCGACCAATATATATAGTCTACATCAGCTAGCATTTTTCGATGCTGGTGACGCGGCTACTTTAATCCGTCGTGCTCTGTAGCGCACATCTTTGGCTTGCCTTTTTCACCTTTTTTCTTCTCATTAATTTAAGAGCTATATATGGCAAAAATGAGCTGACAACACCTGATCTATTTGTCTTGTCTACATTTTTATATCCCTTATTTTATTTATTTATTTATTTATTTATTTATTTATTTATTTATTTATTTATTTATTTATTTATTTATTTATTTATTTATTTATTTACATGTGCTCTTGCATAACAAACCGACGCGACAGCTCCTCATCTGAATTAATTAAACCGTCCATATTTATCCTGTTTCATTCTATTTTCTATTCCTATTTTTTATTCTATTAAAAAAAAAATAAAATAAAAAATAAAAAATTAAAAAAAAAAGATTATTTACTTAACCGGCATTCCTGTTATTTTAACAATAAATTCCTGCTACTTGACCGGTCAAGTAATTCGACCATGTCCAATACTTTGCCTTCAATGTCAAAGGTAGACTAAAACGGCACAATCCCGTACGAAGAGTTAACTAAGTATACTTTCCAACACACACAACTTACGCTATCCGATTTAAATATTCTGACTTCCAAACGTTCCTAATGGAGACAGTGTCTTACACTCTTACTTTATGGATGCGCCTTCCGTTTTTAGGGTATACTAAAACGATACAGTCACGTACGAATAGTTAACTACTTGTGTTGCATAACTGACGGTACCCGAATTAAACACTCACGATCAGTTCGAAAGTTCCCTCTTTAATGGATATGCGCCTTGTTCTGAGGAAGTCTGAAACGATTAAGTCCTCATGAATAGTAACAACATCTTTTCAACTCACAATTTTTTTCTTTGTTCTTTTTTTTTTTTTGGAAAATATAAACAGACGGACGTAACAAGTTGCAGTTGTTTTTCTTCTTGCTCAAGAACGCTGCAAAAACGGTTTAACATTCGGCAATCCTAAAATTATTAATTGCATGTCTCAGCTGTTATAAATTTTGCTAGTAAAGTCATTACTTTTTTTTCTAATTTTAAAAACTTTTTTTTTTTCAGCGTAGCCAACGCGATATGATTCAAATTAATACTCCTCTCGAAAGTTCTCGCTGTTCGACCGATTGACATCGCGTCTCTTTGTCATGAGATCAGAACAAAAGAAACAAAATAAAATAAAAAACAAAAAAGCGCAGAAAAACCAACAATTATTATCAATAATGACACTACCGTTTTATTACAGTGACAAAGAGGCAGTCTGAATCCTCCGAAAAGGCAGAAAGTCAGTTCGCGCGGGGCATATCAACTAATAATTAAGTTTATCTCTGAAATAAGGTTTGTAAAAGCAGACTTTTGCCCGACAAGTCATCATTATACTTCTAGAAGGGGGGGGGGGCTTCCATTCCTAGGGTGGGCGAGGGGTCCACGCACCATCCATCGTGGCTGGTTCAAAGTGAGCGTCCCGGTCCGAATTTTGGAACCAGTCCGCCTCTAGAAATAATCGTCTCGTTTTCTTCTCAAATCCCATTCACTTTCATGTACCTACCATTTTTATGTTCTGACTCTCCGAAAGGTAAAGTAATAAGTATTGTGATCATGAAAAATGGGTAAAGTTTGCAACAAAAAAAAAAATAAAACAAAATTGTATACTTATTCTACCTACATGGTTGTGAAGCAGAGAGCGCAACTGCTGGGAGTATGGAGATCTGGTCGTTTGGATATTTCTTGACATTGACATGTTATTCCCTCAAGAAAGATCTTTCGCGTTTTCTAGGGAATTTTAGAGAATGGTCCTTGAGCACATAAACATGTTTCAGCTAGACCTCAAACTCTGGGATTTAAACATGTTACGGCCGGACTCCCTCCCCCTTCCTCCTCGAAAAATGACTGGCTACGCCTACGCCACTTATTTAAAGTACCCAGAATGATGGCACCGTCACCCAGATAACCTTATTTAAAACTTCTCCGTGAATGGTTAACTAGTAGGTGCATCGAGGATGCAGCTTTTGATTATATTACGCCTTAACGACATAGTGTGTTCGGCCGTCATAAACGTAAAACCAGGTTTCCTCATCGTATGATACCCCTTTCTCTCATTTCCACGATAATTGCCGCTTAATTTGACCCGCTGATTTCAAATTTGGCTGCAGTTTTCACTCAAAACTCACTCTTTTCCCATAATTTCGAATTTTTCGCGAGGAGGACGTAAATAGGAATTTACGTAAAATCTAGGCCAATTTCATGAAAACTGATAGCACCTTTAAATTCAGCGTCTCGAAATCTATGTGAGCGGTGATGAAGTGAATTTATAGGTGGAGATTAATCTAAAACACTAAAAATCAGTAATTAGACACTCACAATCAGACGGTGAATGTCTCGGACACATTATGTCGTTTTGGCGATGCTACTTTAGATTTTCCATCAGCATGTTTATCTCTTCCGGAAACAATAAAGATTTAAAAAAAGTAAGTGCTGCATTGATTGTGTGCCAGTGCGGCTCTATACCCACCAGTGGCGTCATTTAAGGGGGGGCAGGGCGGGCAATTGCCCCCTCCCCCCAACCCAAGAATTCGAAGTCAGGCTCAAATATACGGGAACGAAGTATACAGATGAGAAAAAAAAACAAAACAAAACATCAGATTTTTGCCCCCCCCCCCCCCCCCCAGCTGAACTCGAAATGACACCCCTGATACCCACTTAAGTAAATAACCTCAGAACAGAAATCATCGCAAGCTAAAACGGGTGCACGAACGCGGCGGGCTGCATTGTAGAGTCCTGTGCATAAGCTAGATCCTATAAAACGCCTTCAATATTCTTTATACCAAATGTCATGCACGATAAGCTCGAACGTCCGCCACCGCCAGATACGATGCTCATGTGTGAACTTATTTAACATTCGATCTGCCTTTGTAAGCAATAGAGTCCCGAGACGTAAGTGTTGTTAGTTATTATAATATGTGGCTACATTTTTTTCGAGTGCTGATTGGTTATTGATTTCAAGCTTTCACGAAGACAAGAAAAGAGATGAGCACGATGCGAATTCTATTCCTTTCAAATCCTGCTCAGATCCTCCAGTTTGATGGAAAAAATGTCGATTTCGCGCATTTTCACCAAAAGCCATGCTTTTACGGTTTTCAGAAGACACCCCCCCCCCCCCCCCCACAAAAACACACATGGGATGCTTGGCTGGTTGCTGTCTTGTCGTCAACATTTGCTTTCCAGCACACTTTCTGGCGAATTCGGCATTGTAGTTTAAGGTAAACACCCCAGTAGCCGGCACCCCTAAAATTTGCACCAGTACCCGGCACCCATTTTTTACAATTTGAAAAATATTAGTTTTATGGTAATACTGGTGTTTTGTGTGGTTTTTTCTGAGACCTGAAGTGGGAAAAATTCGAAAAAAATACGCAAAACACCAAAATTACCCTCTAAACTAACATTTTTTACTGTGTGAAAAATAGGTGCCGGGTACTGGTGCAAATTTAAGGGGTGCCGGCTACTGGGGTGTTTACCTTACTGCACTGTAAAGACGAATTTTCCTGCTTGGATTTGGACGTCTACCCGGAGTACTAAATCCCTGTCTAAATACACAGGGACTTGGTGCTCCGATCGATGTCCTGATCCACGCATGAAAATCACCTACCATGCCAAGAATTAGAATAGTGATGGCTTTCTTTCCTTGTTCCCGCTTCTGAGTGGTAAAATCGACTGAAAACCCTGCTCCCGAGGCCTGAGATGATAAAATTAAATTCAAACTGTAATAAATGAATTTAATTTTTGGTTGTTGGAAAACACTTGAAATCAGTTTCGGGACAAAACTAAACTACTATCTAGTTGCAGTTTTCATGGTTATCTGGTAAGAGTCCTAAAATTTGATTTCAACAGTGGCTCCCAGCACAAGAGTCCCTCCTCTCAACACTCAAGGGATGACATTTGAGATATGAGAGGCTTTTTTTGATGTAATGAGCATTTGGAAAAGAAAAATCTTCTGGTTCGGTCGGGATCTAGTTCATCAAAAATGAGAAAACTTAGGTTTCATGGGTAAGAATGGTACAGAATTAAGATAAACAATTGAGTTGGTTGCTTACAGAATCACTTTATTGATCAAAAGTTATTGTTACAAGTCAGAGACTACCATGGGCAAAATTTCTATCTGGCAAAATGATCAAACAGGATCCGTTTTATTAAAGTTTTAAAACAAGGTGACGCGACAATATTGACAATGATTTCACAGATGATAAAATCACTCTACATAATTGAGCTTTTAAAAACAGTTATTGGTATGCAACACATAATTATGATGAAAAGCTGTGATGGTAATAAAAACCTAGTCTCAAGGGACTTAGAGACAAAACTTTGTGATGTCACGAATGGAGTTTACAAATTTTAAATCGCAATTTAACAACGTGGAGTAGCGCTGACAACATTAGACATATTTGGGCAAAAGGATTAAACAGCAAATGAAGGACTGCAATTTGTTTCTCTCCACCTACTAAGGTGTAGCTTTAAATAGGGTTTTAAGTAAATTTACAAAACCAAAAGTGCTTTTTTGGTCTGGCTAAGCCCTGAAAATAGTGGAATTCTGCAAGAACAAATAGGTTCAACTAATGAGCAATATGAGACTTTTAGTCATATTTTTCCTCTCTTGAAAAAATCACAAATACAGTGAAACTCTTCAAGGTGTTAAGAGGGATGAACAACTTTGAAAATAGGCATTTTTTAACTTCTGGTTTACAGACTTGGTTGAGAGAATGGAAACAAAATTGCCGAGAATTGACAGTCCTTCAATTTTGTTGCCAATTCACAAAACTGTCACTGAATCACTACAGATCAGAAAAACATAGGTATACTTCTTGTGAACATTAAGTTGCTGAGACGGTCTAATTCAAAAATGACATTTTTGGCTCGGTTGGCACAACGTATGTGTCAAATACTTAGGTGATCACCACAATTGGTGAGGTAGAAAAAAAGTAAACAAATCAATAAATAAATGAAAATAAATACACAAGAAAACGTAATATAACAACTGGAGGAATAGAAATCTTTGGAGAGGTGAGTGAGGAAAACATTTGAATAGAAAAACAAAAATAGGACAACATAACAATCGAGCTCAACAAAAGATATTGAAATAATATAAACCTGAATAAAAAGTATGAGAGGAGGGGAGGAGGGGCGTGAATCGACAAAAAATAAAAAAAAAAATAAATGAAAAAAAAAAAAAAAAAAAAATTAGCTGACGATTCCCTGAGTGTATAAAAACGTAAATGGATATTATCATGAACTTTTCTTGATCCGAAACTTAGGTACCTCACAAATTTTAGAGACACATAATACGTTAAAGGCCAAAACACTTGCTACTCGAGATCAAGTGACAAACCTATTATTGTAAACAAAGTTTGAGCTAGAGCAGAGAAAACAATTAGATAACAATGTTCGGAAACAAGTGAAGATTGGAAAATTAAGGTTCTTAGAAGCGCTAATCTTGCAGACGCAAGGAGCTTACAGTATTCAAAGAGTAGTGGGTGACTACAAGAAATTAAAATAGTAGTAAATAAGGCAGCTGAATAATTGCTCTGTACCATGCTAGGTACAAAGTGTGTAAGAATTAATGAAAAGAATCTGAGAAAGAAAAGTTTTCGATGGCTGATATCACTACAAAAAAACAAAAACAAAAAATATGTTATAAATTTGATTCCAAGTGCCCCAAAAAAAAAAAAATAAATAAATAAATAAATAAATAAAAAAAAAAAAACCTGTCTAAAAATGTGCACTTCTAAAACTTCCTCTATTGAAAGAACTGAAGAGAAAGGGAAGGGGAAAAAAAACATCCAGGCTTTATCTTCAAATAATAACAGCAGTTTGAAAGGATGATACTCAGTACTATCGATGCAAGAGTAAGCAGAGAAATTTAACAGGGAACAGGAGGGACATTTTTTTTCTGAAAGTGCCACTTTAGAGCCAAAAAACATTATTTCCATCAACGGCAACAAAACTGACGTACGAAAGTTAGAAACTTCAATACAAAGAAAATGAACAAAGAAGTACATAGAACGTTCATTCAAAAATAAAACATGTGAATTGAAAAATAAAAAATTACAGCAATATTTGAAACCACATTTCAGGTTACAAATCCTGTGAGAAATAGCACTGTAATAGATGCTGACTCGGTTGACAACATGACTTGTAGCAATCAGAGCTGCTTGAATCTCGCAAGTCCGAGGAATAGAAAAATAGATCATTGGTCATCGTAAAAAATAAAAATATATCTATCTATATCAAGCGTAATACAGGAAACATCACAAATATTTTGACCCAGGTGCACCACATGAGTCTTTTGATGAAATGACAATCCATCCTTTTAGTCGCACACATTTAACAAAATAGATCTTCTTCAAAGTTAAAATTAGAATGCATCATTAAATAAAGAACAGGTGGTTAGTTTGATTTTGATGTTTTTCAGAGGCTTCAAAAAATGAAGCAAATCATGGTGGGTGATCAGAAGATGCATTCAAATAAATTAAGTGCCCATTCTGAATGGGCACTTTAATTGAGGACAATCCTCTTTACAATTGAAGTGCCCATTCTGAATGGACACTTCGATTGGGGAAAACCACCTTTTTCATGGGATAAGAGGTTATCTTAAAATAGACTGGATTCAATTTTCTTTAACTTATTTTCATTGAGTCCAGAAAATTAATAAATTATTCATTATGCAAGAAAATAAAAACGAATAAAAAATAGAGTGAAACAAAATAGAGAAAAATATTAAGTTTCTTGGGTAATACAGAATAGATAGAGTTTAACCCTTTGATACCCTAGAGTACTTACAATTCCTCATGTATTTTGACCGTTATGGGTGATCTAGTTCACAGATTTCTAATGTAAATTGATGTGTGCATTGATTGTTTGCATTATACATTAAATTACAAAGGTTGAGGACTCTTTTGTTTGCTACAAAAAACCCATTGACACATTAATTGAGTGAAGGAAAAAAGGCCCAGATTGATTAGTTTCTTTTAGAAAAAAATTGATGATTTTGGATAAGAAATTGCAGTTTTTTTTATGATAAATTAATAGCCGTGACAGTCACAGCAAGCCATTTTAAGCCCAGGGCACGTATGACATGACTGTCTCGCCAAAACATGACAGTGGGTTAAATAGGTGAAAACAAGCTGACTTACTTTATGAAGGATAACCTCCTTTTCACTGTAGTTTCACTTTCTTTTAATGATTGGCATGCTTGCAATGAATTTTTTGATAATTTTCAAAGATTAAATGTATATCACACACACACAAAGAGACAAGACTTAGCAGGTCACAGTTACAATGCGAAAAATAAAAGCAAAAAAGTGAGGAATAAACGACTGAAAAAAATTGAACTTTAACAAAATGATCAAGATGTGTGATGCAATAAGCAAGACCCTGAAGGAGGAAACTACAAATGATCTAAACTAGTACAGAGAAGGATTTGTACGCTTTAAAATTTCAGAAATTCAGAGCTATATTTTGAAACAGCTTGAACATAAAAAAATAAGGAAAACAACTGACTCATCAACAACAAAGATTACAAACAGAGAGACGAAAAAGTAATAACGGAAAGAGATAGTAAAATAAAGGATAAAAACTTAAATTTTCAACTCGAAACTTTAACAATAATTTTGAGGTGTGAAAGAAAAATAAGCGCATTAAAAAAATAAAAATAACAGAACAAGATACCTTCGAGGTGACATTGAAGGTTGCTTACAATGTTGCCAGATATGACGCCTATTTTTCCATGATCTAATGGAGGGCCGTGTATTCTGACAATAATGTTTGCTCAAGTTTCAAGAGATTTCCTTCCTTAAAGAATGGAAATCTTTCATGTGCACTGAATTTTAAAATAGAGAAAAAAAAGTTGAGGAATTCTTGACAAAACCACACAACAGTACCAACTAAGTTTCAACTCTAATAATAAAGATACAACTGAGAAAAAAATATGATTATAATTATGCAAGCAGAGTTACCGTTTATCATCAAATTAAAATAATATAAATCTTGACAGATTTGAGAAGCATTGTGAAGTCAGGTGAGAAGGGCCCTGAGAGAATAAGAAAACTTTATACAAAAATGGTATGATCAAAGAAAAAGAAAAAGATTATGGGATTAAAAATATTAGTTGAAGAATTAAGACACAGAGACAAGTTACAAAAAAATATTTTATATCATATTTGATAATTTTTTTCTCTTATAGTTAGACATTTATGGTGAACTGGTTAAGCGTAAATGTTAGGTACTTTTATTAATTAAAATCTAAGCAATTATGCATTCAAGTTATAGAATTTAAATAGAATAAATTCAAGTTTCACTTCATTTCAGCAACAAGTAAAGAACTGTTCAAAATATTATTACAACTTTCAACATATTTTGGGTTTCAAAAAAACTGTATTTCATAGTATAGAAAGAATAAATAGAACTTACAGGAAAAAATGCAACAGATAAGTAAATATTTACACAAATAAATAAATGGTAAATGAAATGAAACAAAGAAATGAGCGGATGAGAATAGAGAAAAACCAATTAATCAGCTGATATTTACGGCAACCCTGCAAACATTTAAATAAAACACACATTTAACGATAAAAATTTTATATAGTAGGAATATAATAATTATACTTATTATTATTAATTTTTATTTTTTTTTTCAAATTAACTTTATGAAAGTAAATGTTATTTATTTTTTTTTCCTTTTTTCATTTAAATACTTAATCTTCTTTCTTTTAAATTACCCTTTCTAGTTCATGACTTCAGTTACACAGGTAACTTCACAGGCTTCACGACCAATGGAACATCTTCAAATATTAAAAATAGATACAAAAACTTAATACAAAGTAGGGAAGAAAACTTAAAATAGAGAAATACAGCTTCTGTCGAGAGTGACAATGCCAGGAGGGTATAAAATAAATACTTTATGATATCTCGTGCAAGGATGTGATGACAAAATTCATAAATTTTGAGATGAATAAAATTACTTATGCCCTCTGTTTTCTGCAATGAGTGTAGCTAGATGAATTTACTTCAGAGAAGCTTGATCTCTTGGAGTACAGACCGTTGCTCCAGTTGAGCTTGACCAAATTTGATGATGATTAGCGAATCAAATTTACGACTCTCAGAATCGACTTTTCAGCGCTATGTGCATTGAGCAAGCAGAAAGCGACAAACTGTTGAAAAATTGCGCAGACGATTTCAATGATGAATGCTACAAGAGCACAGGTACTTTGACCGATACATCAATTCATTGGACACTACGCAAGAGTAATTCTCTCGGAATTCAAGCGATAACTACGTCCATTCAGTTTCTGCTTTCTAACTTGATAGTAGTAATTGTAGAATGGTTGATCCAGAAGACAAATTCTTTCAGACTTTCCTCACCATTACCTCCATCAGGGTTGCTCTTAGTCTTTCGACCAGTTTCTGTAACTCGTCCGCTTTGGCCTTCAGTTTAGTATTCGTGTTTTCCAAATGATCTGCTTGCTGTTTCATCTCAACTTCACGCGATTTACGATTCATACGGGATCTTCTCGAGGCTTCGTTGTTTTTGTCGCGTAGCTCTCGATATTTGTCCTCTGTGTAAGATGAGTCTTCACTCGCTGTTGATATTTTGCGCTTCTTGGTCGGGAACAGAATGTCATCTGATAGACTGTTGCTCATGTGTCGATAGATAACCGGTCTGTACTCATCGAGCTCTATTTTTATTCTCGGCTCAACGACAGCAACCTTTTCTTTTTGTTTCGATGATCTACGTTTGGTTGGCATTACTTTCTTTAATACCTCTGTTGTGTTTGTTGTGCTGGTTACTTTGGTCTCCTTGACATTTTTCGAAGGTTTGGCGACTGTTTCCTCTTTTTCTTTCGGCTCTTCTTTGATCCAGCCAACTGGTGATGTTGTTGTACTATCCACTTCGGGAGTGAACTGCGGCGGCATATCCAGTTGTTCTGGTTTAATTTCAGGAGTGTTCAGAACATTTATGTTCTTTGCGTCTCCATCATTAGAAAATTTATCCTACAACAGAAGAAAGGGAAAATGAGTTAAAACAAAAAACTAGAAAAACTGCAGGCCGATTGTGAATAAATAATCGTATTGTAATGCTATCGAGTACGTTTAACTTTGGACCTGGCCTGACGGCTACCGCCACTTATGATGGGTGGTATCATTACAAGAGGCATTCTGATAGAAACCCTCCCATCTCTATGGAAATTCACTGATGAATTGTATGAGTGGGTATTCCTTATTAGTTTTGGAAAGTTTCGATGAAAATCACGTTTCTTAAGATGTGTAGATCAATCTCAAAAAATTTACCAGGGAGATAAAATTTTTGATTTGACTTGTTTATTTGTAAATACTACAAATTTTGAGTGGTAGTCACGTATATTGTTCAAAAAAAAAAAAAAAAAAAATCACCAAGTATTATACATTAATTAATATAAAGTCAAATTTCAGTAAAGTTTTTTCATTAAGAACCAACGCAATTTTGGGCAGAAAAATAACTTGGCAAAAATTTTCATTGATAAATCAGGCAATGAATTCACAAATTTAAGCAATTTCAGCAAGTAATGTGTGAATATTTACACTTTAAATAAGAATCCTCGAGATCAGCGTAAAAATTGTGGAAATCAGAGTATGTTACTCCTATTTTTAAGGAAGGAGACAAGCAATTGGCTCAGAGCTGCCAACCTATCTCCATAATTGGTGCTGTTTCCAAGTTAATGGATAAGATTATAGCTGATAAGATTTACGGAATGGTTTGCAACGATATTTGTACTGAGCAGCATGGTTTTGTTTAAGGTCGTTCTGTTGAGACCAACCTATCCATCTACACTAACTTCATTGCTGCCAGCCTAAAAGTTTCCTCTCACGTTGATTCTGCCTACATGGATTCTGCCAAAGACTTCAATAGTTCAGATCATTCTCTCCTCTTAGCTAAGATGCAAGCATTGGAGGGGGTGCAGCGGAATTTTCTTCGTTTTTTGTCTTTTAAATCTGGACATCCTTTGAGTATTTATGCTCATGACTATTCGGCTATTTCCATATTCTGAGAGGTTTAATGTGGGTACCCTTTATTCTAGATTTGTTTATGACGACCTTATGCTTGTTTATAGTATCCTCAATGGTTTTATTGTTTCGCCTGCATTAGAAAATCTTTTTGAGCGTAGGGGTTTGGTGTATGAGCTTAGGGAGCGGAGGTCCCTTCTTCCTTCAGCGGTCTCAAGATCTAATTCTCACTTTTACTCTGTCATTCCCTGCTTGAAGAGAAGTTGGGACTCCCTGACCTCCAAGACTTAGATAATAGAGTGATTTTCAAAAATTCATTGAGATTTTCAATTATTTCTGGTTATTAGTTTCTTTATGCTTTTGCTTTGTTTTGTCATTATTTTTCCATCTTTGTTTGTAATTTTATTGATTTTAGTTATTCCAATTTATTTTTAGTATAAATTTCAGTTACTTCTGATAATTTGTGAATTATTCTTGTTCTAAGTTTTATTTACTTGGTTGTTTGTAACTGCTTAACATTCTTTGTAAAACTGTCTGTTTAAGCATTTAATCCCTGTAAATTTAATAAATCAATAAATAAATTAGCTTGATATTCAGGTGCAAATAATTAAGGTCTCTTTTCTTGCGTGATATCACTAATAGATAAACAAAAATGAAAATTACCTCTTCGAAAACGTACGCTAACAAATTGAATTCAGAATTCTTGTCAGTTAGCGGTCCTAGTATATCAGGTGTCGTTAAATTCAGCTCTTTCTTTGCTGCAGGAACTTGAGATGTTAGGATGATACTTTGCGGTGAATTTGTAGACAAATGCGATGCCTCGGTAGTCGCGAGAGTGAGATCGAGTTTCAACTGAGCGTCTCTCCGTTCAACAAGACTAGAATTTGTTGTCGGTTTCCTGAAATTCGAAACAGGGGTCAATGGGGATCCCTGATTCACAACTTTCCCTCCAATGTTCAATTGAAGAGGATACTGTTGTTTTCTGACACTATTTATCCCTGTTATGGTGGTCAAACCATTGGCACCACCTTTGGTCAGGGGAGCATTGTCAACTTCTTCCAGCCAAGCAAAAGTTGGAACATCTGGTACGTCCATCAAAGTTATTTCATCCATTTTCATTGGTGGATTAACATCGGATTCACCTGCCACTGCAAAAAAATCAGAAAATGATTAGACATTTTTGAAACACTAGACAGTGGATAAGAGAAAGTACAATGCTTCAGCCAAAGAGTAGTATATGTAATCAGAATGGAAACTCCCATGAGAGCCAATGGAAACATTATTTCAGTCCCTATTCAAAATTGACGACACATCTCTGTCTTCTACATAGCATTGCATGAAGATAGTTTAGATCATCTCAAAATGGTTGACCACAAAATAGTGCTTCGAAACAAACAGAAATTTTCATTTTGATTGTAGTATTCTGTGCTTCAGCAAGAAATATTCTCCGATCCAAGCATTCGCAAAGGTGGAAAATCCCATTTTTTCCCCCCTCTGCACCTACATAGTATAAATAAACCTGTTTCTGGGGGATTTTCTAAGCCACATTTGTCAGCAAGTAGGAATTTAGGTTTATGCTTCTAATGCTAATCATTGGAGCACTATTATTGAATTAAAAAAGAGCGTCTTTAGGATATGGTCAACAAGGGAAGTTCACTTCTCCCAAGTTCTAACAGTTTATAGGCTTGCTTCAAAAAGGGTCTAACAAAAGTTTTCATTCTGATTATTATGAGACAACAATTGAGAAGTTCTGGGTTTCTTAACTAGGGTTGAGTTCTATTGAGTCAAGGGTGGAAAGAGGTTAAGTTCAGACATCAGAATTAAATGATGTACAACCAGTGGTGTAGCCGGGAATTTTTCAAGGGGGGGGGGGTCCAAAGATACTAATTTGGTAAAATTTGTCTGAAAGCGTATAAAATGACCTTTTTTCAGTACAAATTTTGGTGTCAAGGGGGGTCCAGACCCCCAGGACCCCCCCCCCCCCCCCCTTGGCTACGCCACTGTGCACAACAGATAAGTTATAGTTTGTCCCAGAGATAATTGAACTTGACAGTTCTACAGCTTTCATGAAAACATAAGCATCAAACCGCCAATAGCGCAACCTGATTGGTCGAGAGCAGGAATCAACAGATGTTTTCATTCAAACTGTGCAGCTGCTAAGTCCAATCTTTCTTGGGACAGCCTATACTAATATTCAAGTAACGAAAGTGGTATTTCCATTGGAGTAGATACAACGATAATTCTAATAAATGCTTCATCATAACATATACATTTTGATTAGACAAGTTTTCCTCCAATCCTCCAAAACCGTTCAAAAGTTTGATAAGAGATGACGAGATTTTTGCAAAAATTCTCAAGTTCTTTCAAGCTGACGTGTTCCTCAAAAATGTTTGGAGTAAGTTGGAGTCATCTGATATTCTTGTCTCTGCCATTTATAAGGAACAAGATAAAGCAACTTCATTGGTAAAATTTAAAGCAACAGCGGAGAAAATGTATTGATACACAAGTTAGAGACAAACCTGAGCTTAATTGCGGTTGTACTCGTTCATCCACTACTGTCGTCGTGAAGCTGGTCAGGTCCACGAAGTCCTCCGTCCACCAAGTTGAGGGGGTGTCCATTACTGTTGAGGAAATATTCGCGGTTGCTAAGGGAGCACTGTTCTCGCCAAGAAATCCGCCCCAGTTTGGCTTCCCTTGCTCCTGACCACATCTTCCACGAGACTGAAAACAAAAAGGGGATGGTCATTTAAGTTCAACATAAAACATTCATCAAAACAATTCTAATATTGTTACTTCACAGCTGAACAAGGCTATTTGCGAGTCGATTACAATGATACTATGCATTTTGAAGTGTTGCCATTTGGTACCAAAAATAGCTTCCTCCTTCATCTTTCATGGCTGAAAAGACTAATATCTTAAAACCTGTCTCTGATGGGAAGAAATAGAAGGACAAGAAAACTTTGCAGGAGTCCTTCACCTGAGCTGCCATCAAACCTTGATCTAAAATTTCCCTGATTTTTCTACATTTTTCCACAAAAGACCAGGTTTTGAAAATAATTATTTTCAAGTTTCTCTTCAAAAGTATTCTAGATCATTAAAATAGGGGCATTTTTACAAAGCGCAGGATGTCCAACATGTTTCTGCTGAATAGTAGCTTTCAGAAATTTTTTCCTGCAATCAAATCTTAATTCCCAAGTTTCCTGACTATTCCATGGTTTCAACGAAAGACCAGGCATTGAAGAGAATGACATCAAAGTTTCCCTTTGAGGGATCGTTCTGGATCATCAATAGAGGGGCATTTTTTTGAAGCTCTAGGTGCGTAATGTTTTTCCGCTGAGGAGTCACGTCACTTTCAGAAATTTTTCCTGCTATCAAATCTTGATTTAAAATTTCATGTTTCTTCCAGAGATTTTTGAAAAAAGACCAGGCATCAAAGAAAATTATTTTGAAGTGCTCTAAATCAGCAATATAGAGGCCTTTTTTCTTAAGCTTCGGATGTATAGTATTGTTTTGCTTCAATAATTTCAGAAATATTGTCACTTGCAAAATTTTTGGAGTCCTCCAAACATGAAATTTCCTTTCATCCAAAAAATCAAGGTTACTATGAATCCTGAAACAGCCTTGAAATTAAAAGAAGGTTCTCTAAAGGAGAGATTAGATAAGTAGAATGGAACCCGACTAAATAGCCTACTCACCTTTCGATTTGAAACCTCTTCAAAGGTAATGATGCCTGCTTTCAAAGCTTCGGATGAAGTAAGAAAGAGTCGAGCACTTTAACCTGAGAACAGAAAAAAAAAAAAAAATGGAACCATGATTAGCCGTGCCCAAACAACTGACAAAAATTACATGAATATAAATTGTTTAGTTCGTTGAAGTCAAGATAAATCAGCATCAAATTTGTCAAAGTTAACTTTCTTTTAAAAAATGCTGAAAAACATGTCAAACTAGAACTCTTCTGTTCGACGTAATCTGACATGTGCTGGGACAAATATAATTCAAAATTTTCAATTAATTAATAGATTTGAAGCAGATACTTTCTTATTTAACACACAGCAGTTTTAATTATTAAGATCCTTCAATACCAGTTTCACATGTCAGCTGGAAAATTTTTAGTTGAGTGGCAACTAATTTTGGCAGGAGGCAAAGATCCAGAGGTACATGTGGATCCTATTTTTCCAGTTTTAAATCCAAGAAGATTCCCAGCTCAATACTTTTCTACTAATTTTAAGAACCTAAATACAAAAGGGGTATTTCGTTCAGTTTAAATAATATGGCCGTAAATGCTTAGATACCAATCATCTGTGCGCAGAACTATGAAGATGAAAGAAAAATTGGGCTCGGATCGCATTTTTTCTACGATCTCGTCTGCTTTCCTAACAGGCTCGAGCGCATTGCATAACTCGCCGTTTGAAGGCGTTTTTGGTACACGCGTTAATTTGTGAGAGGCGCAAATGCGTATTACGTGCTAGGATTAAACAGGGGGTTGGAACGGAGATTCAGATTCATAGTGATCGTTATGAAGAAGTGGAGGCTATCATGTTTCTATCTCAGCAGTCATGCTAACAGTAAGTGGCACAACCGTGTTTTCTCAATTTAACTTAGGTTTAACCCTAGGTTTTTCTACTTTGAGTCAAATGATCGATTCTTGCGCAGACAATCAGCTACTCTTACAGCATCGATCTTTTACACGACTTTAAATGACGAACAACATGGCTCCCTTTCACGAGTCACCACAATCAGTCTGTTTTAATTTGATATTGGGTTTTGTAACACATTTATTACTAATGAACAGCTTAAAGTTAATTTAGTAAGTCAAACCGGAAGTACTGTTATCATTTTTTCCCAAATTGGCCGTGCCAAAAATGTATGCGCATGAGCCTCTGTCGGACCTGCAAAGTGGTTTGCAGTAAGAGAGCGCTCTTGCAAGATTTTGCTGTAGTCAAATGGACTATTAAATCAGATGTAAAATACTGCAAAAATAACGATGCTGAGATCATTTAAAACCCTGAAATTTACTCCTCTGAGAGAAAGTTTAACTCAAAGTTGAGATGAATCACCCGAGTTTGCATGCACTCCGTAAGTGCGTTTTGCACCCCCCCCCCCCAAAAAAAAGAAACATGACCGAGAAATTGGAACAATAAGACGATTGAATTAGGTTTTCAAACAGTGAATTTGAAGGTTGCTTCGAACAGACTTTGTCGCGAGGAATACGGTGTCGGTACCAATACGAAAGTTCCAAGTTGCGTGATAAGCGAGGAACACAGCACTTCATTCAATGTAAGTACTGATGACGTAATTTTCATACATATAGCCATGCGGGAATGACGCCGTTGGTACCTTGAATTAAGTGCTGTTTTTCTAGCTTATTACGCAACTTAGAGCTTTTTTGTTGAATTCACCGTGTTCCTCGCGATTAAATTCTTAAGAATCAACCTTCTAATTCACAGTTTGAAAACCAAATATAACAGTCTTCCTGTTCCAATTCGGAGGTTATGTTCTTTTGTTTGGGCGTATGAAACGCACGCGTGTACGAGTGGTGTATCAATGAAATTTGAGCTGAGTTTTCTTTAAGAGTAGTAAATTTTAGACATTTTAAATAGTCCCATCGTTATTTCTGCAAAATTTGACAACAGCATAATAAGCACTCTATCTGCTTACAGCAAACCCTTGCATGAGCTCCATTGGTCCGAACAGCAACTTTTTGCGACGAACTCACGTGATTAGAGGGAAGCATCAGCAGGCTGATGATGAACACACGTATCGTAATACCACGATTGGTGGTGCCCTCACCCCCGCAAATTGCATATTTCAAACGAGCCTCACCCCCTTTTCATTGCAGATGTTCCTGAAAAACTATCCAAATCAACAGTTTTGGCTCTAAAGATGATCGCTGAGGGCGAATAAGTGCTTAAATACGCTCAAAAGCCCACTAAAGTCTCACGTTTTTCTTTAAAACCATACATCGTTGCCCAAATTATGGTTAATTTTAGAATTTATTTATGATTCCGATATCATTTATTCAGGATTTATTCAGATTTTTGAAGGATTCTGAGCGTATTTCAGCACTTTTTCGCCCTCAGCGGACAGCTTCGGAGCCAACATGTTGATTTAGACTGTCTTCCAGGATGAAAATTTGCGATAATTTTGGGGGGGGGATTAGGGGCTCAAAAATGGCACCAGTGAAAAATGGAAATTCTGCATTTGGAACATGTACTGGTTTTACACAGTATACTTAAGGCAGTCCTTTTAGGAAGGAGTTATGATTTTTTTAAAATTGGCCGATATTGAACTTTGAGGTTCGATTAAATCGAAAACAATAATCGAAATTGACACGTGGTTTGTGCTGAAAATCTTAGAAATAGTTCTTTCCGAGTCTGCAATAAAAAATGAGGTTCCTCAGTTGAAACATGCAATTTACGGTAATGGTGCCCCCCCCCCCCTTGAGGACCGCCGAACATAAAAAAAAACACCTAACAGATGTCCTACCTCAAATAAGTGAACTCAAGTTAAAGCGTTTTTCAAAAATCGAAGCCCTTCGTGATAAGTTCAGCCTGGCTCCTTTTTTGTACACAACCTGTATTCAATTTAATCTCAAAATAATCGATACTTTTTCATCTGTTCAAAGGGGAATTTACATCGATTATCGATTGACGAGGAGCCGCCAATACCTGATCGACAATGGCTGAAGATTAGACACTAGAAGAATTTTTCTAGTTGTGACTCCACTAGTTAGTCTTCAGAATGTTTTTAGAAGATGTGCTCTAAAACCGGGCATCAATGGGTTAAAGATTCCAAATATATGAATCAATAAAATGCATAGACCCTTTCCTGAAGTAGACATTCCATTTCAAATAAGAGAGAGTGGAGTGGTTCTATGCTCTACTTCATGGTATGCCGGCTTAATTTTAAATGGAGCAGTAATGCATAATAAGCTCGAAAAGCATACGTATACGTTTCGTGAAAATGGGTAGGGAGCTAATTTAGATACGTTATCAAACGTTCTGAGAACGAAGCATAAATAAATTAAGCCCAGGCAAGGTCATACTTATCCTCTCTCTCAGTCGAGAGTTCCAAAGGTTAAAATATCATATAATCAACAATCAACATATAAACAAAGACTCCGATGAGAGATGAGCGTGGGTTGATACTAACATAAGTAAGCATATAATTCACAGTTCTGTTGTTATTCTACATTTTGTGCTGAGTGGTGTGATTAAAAGTAATTTTGACGAGAGCACACGAGCGAGTCGGAATTCTTTTTGAGCTTGCTAATACGAAGCGACGCATCATTTAGCATCTCAATTCAACTCGGTCCATTCGAGTAGATGTAAGCGAAATGATAACGCCGTAGCTCTTAATAATGGGGATAATCGCTTCATCCGAATAACACGAGCCACTCAGAGGCAGTCTGAAGGGTGGCGCCAGATGAACCTTTCAGCCAATCAAAGGCAGTTAGGCGAAAATTGAGCTTATCAGATCTGGCTCAAGTCTGGGCCGTCGTATAGACTGTTTCAAAGCTGACGTCGCGATCAAAATTGGATCGTAACAGTTACAGTAGTTGTTCCGTCTTTCACTCTCAAGTCGTTTTCCGAAAGAAATCGGATGCACATTTTTAAATACTAATTTATGCTGACAAACAATAATTTGTGTTCTCTACCGCTTGAAATAACTGAATATTACAGAAAACTTACAAAATTGCATGGGAAGTACAGAGGAGGGTGAGGAGGCACCAAAAATTTCCCCAATCAGTGATGGGCAAAGATCATTTTTTGAATAACCACGAATAATTAACAAATATTATTCGCATTATTCTTATTAGTAAATCAAAGTTTTAACACTACCAGTCATTCGTCTTATGACAGATGAATATGTTGGTAGTCAATTTACTAATAGGAATAACATGAGAATCATGCGAATAATTTAGTCAATTATTCGTGGTTATTCAAAAAATGATTTTTGCTCATCACTAGCCCCAATAGAGTAGCCCCCCGACAAGGAGAAGAATTAGATTGGGGGCGTTACTTTTGCCCACCCCTGAATATGCAACATGCAACGCACTTGATAAAAGCATAAATGGTATTTAGTGCGTTAATAGTGCGATGTTTCTAACGACGAGCCAGGTTATGTTATCGATTGACCGAATGCGATTCTGATTTTGCGCTAGAAATAATTGCGAGAGCCCACCATACGGAAAAGAACTTCCAAAGTCACAGGAACTGTAAGAACCCTTTAAAATCATTGAACAAGCTCCATTCTTAGTGAGAAAAACAAAATTACCATAAATCAATCATTAACTCACATTCAGCCAAATAGAAATAAACATCGACATTATTTATGTCAAAACAAAGTACGGCTAAACTCTAAACTCAGCACAGAGTTAGTTCTTGAGAATGATGACAGACCTAGGAAGTTCACAGGGGTAGGGAAGGGGAGGGGGTTCTCGGAAAGAGAGTGTGAGGGGCCTGCATGGGGGGACTTTAGAAGTCCAGCGTTCAGCCTTATACAGGGTGTACCAGACTACCCGGATCAGGCATTTTTCTCAAAAACTACTGTCCTACTGAACCAAATGATTTGAAACAAAAAAGTCAGATACAGAATCAACCCCAAATTTTTCATTTTCGATATTCCTTTTGATTGATGTGCCACATGTTACCTTTAAGTGAAAAAATAAGGTGTTTTTTACCAAATCAAAATGTTGGAGCTTAAATGGCAGAATTTTCTCGATTCCATGGTTTGTGCCGTTAAAGCCCCAAAATTTTGATTTGGCGAAAAACACCTTATTTTTTCACTTAAAGGTGGTCTCCGTGCTCGTCTTGCTGCTGGAGCGGAGAGATCAGCTGTTTGAGATCACGGTGTATTCATATGATTCCGGGCTAACTTGTGCGCCCAATCAGGTGTGAGACAATATGTGCGACCTTGTTAGGCCGCCACAAAGCAATGAGTGTCCGAAATCGTAGAGGAGATTGACCCCCCCCCCCCTTTCAATGCGAGGCTCCTAATCTTACCTTCTCCAACCTTTTAATTAATGAATAGGCTTCGAACGATCTTGTCGGCTTATCAGTAAATAAACTTTAATCAACGGAGCTTCCGGTCATTTTTATGAAAAGTTTTAATTCCCGCCTAAATTGGATGTCGGCGAAGATTTGCCGCCGCGCGCCGAGGGCACACATCATCAGGGTCATCATTCGCCTGTCGTAGTTTCGCGACTTTACGCTTAACCACCCCCCCCCCCACATATAATTTGCACCAATATCATGCGACATTTACAGTTATTCCAATGATATTAGTATGGATACAAGTTTACCGGGGATCCAAAACTAGAGTTTCAAGCGCGCTACGCGCCCCCACAAGAAAACAATCTTCACAAAATTAATCATGCTCAGACAATTGCAGGTGCATACTTCTCATGCAGAATACTTACTCCCATACTCTCATACTTCTCTCCCTAGGATCGTTGAGGAGCAGGCTTTTAAGGTCCGGGCAATATAATGGATCAAATGGATAAAATGGAATGACGGCTCGTCCAATCTGGCAACAGTGTATTTCCTCAATTTGAATCCGTGAAAAACAATCGATTGCTGGAGAAGCACTGCTTTACTATCAAATCGATTGTTGTAAACGAGTTCAAACGGAGGAAATACGGTCAAGCACGAGCTGCACGAGTCATTGCACGAGCCGCCCTTAAAAAGACAATTCTGTCGGTGTTTTTCCTTTGAAAACACTGGATAATCACTTCACGAAGAAGTTGCCGTATGAACCCCCCCCCCCCCCCCCCCAAAAAAAAAAAAAACCTGTCGAGACATCTTCGGTGGCGATTCTAATGAGTGAACTGAGAACAGTTTTTTGAGCATTCTGATGCGTACATTAAGTAAATTTGATCGGAAGTCTACAGTATGTTTCAGAAGTCCTGGCCACCCCCCTGTATCTCGAGAAAACAGTGCCGAATTTTTGAATTCGGTAAAATTTGGACGTAAGCAGGCTTTTTGGGGGGTGAACTTTCACGTGAGGGGGTCAATTCCTCTCTAACCCCCCCCCCCCTCCCAAAAAAAAAAACTAGGGGGAGTTTTGGCTTCTCACTCAAAATTTTCAAATCATGACCCCTACCTAGTGAGACATCGTTGAAAAGGACATAGACAACTGAGAATTACGGCGAAAACCAAAGGTCAAAGTTCTATTTGGACCCACATTTAAAGAATGAATCATAACTCTTATTTGGAAAGTCGGAATTTAAAGAACTACTGTCTAAAATACTCTTAAAAAGCAAATACTTTTCTGAAAAAAGTACAACTAATTTGGCCAAAATTTCGTTTTAGAGACCCTACAGTTTTTAATGTTTTACCTCCCACAGGAACTATCTCAAAATTTTCGAAGGCCGGCCCCTGATCGAGTGATACATCGATCTAAGAAGCATGAAAGGCGGAGCATTTGGCGCAAACCGGAGGTCGTTGTCGGTTTTCAAATTCGAGTTATCGAATGTCAAAGTTGGATTACAAAGTCGACACCTCAAATTTGAAAACCGACAACGACCTCCGGTTTGCGCCAAATGCTCCGCCTTTCATGCTTTTTTGATCGATGTATCACTCGACCAGGGGTCGTCCTTCAGAAATTTTGAGATAGCCCCCCGAGAAACGTTAAAAATTGTAAAACAAAATTTTGACCATTATTGTGTCACAATTGTATTTTTTTCTAAAAAGTACTTCCTTTAAATAGTATTTTAGACAAGTAGTTTTTTTGAATTCCGACTTTTCAAATAGGAGTAATGATTTTTTGAAAATTGGTCCAAATAGAACTTAGACCTTCGATACCTCGAGAAACCAAGAAAAACCATATTGACCTTTGGTTTTCTACAAAATACTTTGTAGTTTTCGTCCTTTTCAACGATGTATCACAAGGTGGGGGGTCATAATTTAAAAATTTTGAGTAAGGGGCCAAAATCCCCCCTGAATTTGGGGGGGGGGTGGGTACAGGAAAATTGACCACTTCACGTGAAAGTTCACCCTCCAAAACCTAACTTACGTCCGGTTTTCGAAGAACTCATAAATTCCGCACCGTTCTCAAGATACGGGGGGGGGGGGGGGTGGCGGCCAGAGCTTCCGAAACATACTGTACAAGGACTCGTAATATAAATAAGAGCAAGTTACGTGCTTATTGCGTCCAATGAGTTGAGGGTAGAGTTACAGTGTATACACAAGAAGGTCACCGAATCCCTGTTTTACCTCATTACAAAGAACTCGAATATTTTTTGGGCCATCGGTTTATCTCAGAAAACGTTGAGGTCAAAGTTTGGTCTTAGTCCACCGAACCAGAGCTGCCGTTTTGAACATTCGACGGTTCACCGTTAATTCCACTGGTTGTTCAAAATTGAACAGTTGTTCAAAGTATCACTGTAATGCATGAAAATACTCTTGGCAAGTAATCTTTTCTCAGCTGGTGGAGTCTGCCACCGATATTAACGAATTTGCGGATGTTTAGAAAATTTAACGGTAGTTCCATTGATTGGGAAAAGATTACAGATCAGAGTGTTTTCGCGCATTACAGTCTTGCACTAAACAAAATTGTGTGATCTTCTGGTCAACCGGTGAATTGAAAAAAATCATTAAATATACACAAAACGGCAGCTCTGCACCAGTGGCATAGCGTGCCTTTTGGCAACGTTGTATTTTGTCCATTTAAACCCATGTAAAAAGGTCGAATGCGAAGGTGTTCACCGAACACCCAGTAGTTCGATCTTTTTCATGATTTTAAATGGACAAACTGCAATGTTGCCAAATTGCACGCTACGCCACTGCTCTGCACCATGATGTATTAAAATCACAGGTCAGAGACGGGGGCTCGAGGGCGATAGTGGGAGCCAGGACCTGGTGTGGTCGAAAATTTCATCGATCAATCATCAATCAACTTTCAATAATGTGAGAGAAAAAGATTAAAAAAGTATAGAAGCGAGAAATGGGGGCGAGAATAAAAGCCGTTTGGTTCCACCATTGCTTACTTATATGGAACTTTACCCATCTCTCATGGGACTAAATTAGAGACTTGAGTCGAGGACACAGTCAAGAACTATAAATAGTTCGAATTTAATTCTTGGAAAATTACTTCCATTCTCAAGGTGATGGCATGCAAGAATGTCATTTCGTCAATTACGTCTACCGAGTACTCAAGTTCCAAGCGTCAGTCTACCCATGGCTTGAAGAACGGAGGGAAAGGGCGAGGGGGTGGAAAAAAATATCAAGGCATTATTGCGATACGAGTCAGCTCATAATAATTGCTACGTATCGACATATCCTCAGAATAAACCGGATGAAAACAGTGGATACCTCCCCTGTACGGACCTCTGAAAACTGAATAAGAATAAAAGTCCCCGCTATGTAAATGTAAACCTGCGGGAAAAAAAACTAATATCTCTCCTGATTAGACCAATGGAAAACAATCGAAATCTCCCTTAAATATTAATCTACGAGATCAAATATTCCCGAAATACATAGATAAAGGAGGGGAAAAAAACCTGCGGGAAAGAATAGGAATCTTCCTAACAAAATTCCGTGGAAAATAATCGATATTTTGAGGATTCAATAGAGCCTCTTAGTGATCGATACTTTACCATAGCTTTATATTGGATAAACACGATTATCAAAGTATTATGAGCCGCCATGCGCCAGTGTTATTACAAGTGCATTCTGAGTTATTCTACGACGTAGCACGTAGCCAGCGCAGCGCCAGACAAACAATTCAATCGTCAAGTGCCGATTACTTTAAACTGGATTAAGAACAATGAAATGATGAGCACGTGAAGAAGTCTTTCAAGCCCTGAATAACGAATCAAATATTTTTCTATTTCTTGGAGAGGGTAGTGGCGTGGGGGGGGGGGCGTTCAATGAGGACAATTTCTAGTGTGATAGAGTCTGTACAAGATGATCAGGCGGAGTTACCGATAGATTTAAAAATGTTCACACGACTCTAACAAGAATAATTCTCCATTCATACATTTCTAAATCCATTTTTTCCATTTTTTTTGGTGGAAAGTTCAGACACAAGTTATCCTTTTCAATTCTCAACAAAGTCGTATGTTCCAAAATTTTTAGAAACTTAAGTTTCACCCACTGCATGGATGAAAAGACACGAAAAATTCGTCAGTGCTGATGAGACGATGAGAAAATTACATGGATAAAAGAAAAAAATTAAACAAAACTGAAGTAGTGCAACCTCTCTGCCATTCTGGCGAAAAGAAAACAGAAAAAAAGAAAGAAGAAAAGTTTTCCCAAGACCAACACACCCCATTACGGAGAAAATGATTCATGGCCGATCCGACCGATCGATCGGTCGAAGACTTGAGAAATGACAAGTCAAATCACACGTGATGATGAAACTTTCATAGGTGATAATGAAACTTTCATCTCTTTTTCATAGAATTTAAACCGAATTTCTTCAGCTAGCGAGAGAAATAGGAAATAATAATAATAATAATAATAAAAAAAAATTAAACTAAAAAAAAAAAAAATGATAATAATGTAGAGGGGATATACCGGCAATGTTGAATTAAAATTATTTTTCATAGAGCCTAACGATTTTTCACAGCTGAACTCAATTGATACTAATGAAAAGAAAACGATAACTAATTTCAAATTGCACTCTGATGATTGATTTACCTAATGATAAAAAATTGATAATAGTTTTCATGTCAAAATAAAAAATGGTTAGTGCAGGTGTTTCAATTAAAATATGATGAGCAGATAAAAAAACATGGTGGGTATACCAACCTGCTATCAGCTGATCTGAAAATTGCGCTATCATAAAAAAATAAAAATTGATCAAATTACAACTTTCAATTTCTTTTTGTAAAAATGTATGGACCAATAATAGTTTACATGAGAAACCACACTTTTCAGTTTTATAATGATTCCTCCTAAGGGCTCCTCCATGGCGCAAAAGAGAGAGAGAGATAGATTGGGAAGTTTTCTACTATCAGTGGAAATATATGGAGCACTGAAAATATGCTTTAAGAACAATCTTGAGGGGGAAAAAGCTGAGCTAAAAAACTAACAGCACCCGCAAAGTAGGGCTAGATTAAAGAACGAACAGAAATGAAATACTAAATTTGAAAGGAAACTAAAAAAAGGAGAGAGTAAAAACCAGGAGAAAAATTGGTGAAAATTGAATGAAAAACTGGATGAAAGTTTCGAGAGGAATGAATCCCCACTGAGTCAACGAGCTGGTTATAAAGGCCATTGCTATTACCTTATCAAAAAGTGAAAAAAAAAAAAAAAAAAAAAAAAGATAAAGCTATGATGGAAGGAAAGGAGGTTCGTGAGATAACTGAGAGAGGCCAGGGAAAAATGAAATGCGTGCTCAGGCCATAGATGTCAAATAGATAGGATTGAATTTAGTGAGTGATGGTGCCAGATTTTAGATGGAATTCCACCTTATAAGTAAAACTAAAACATTGAAAGTATCATGGGAAATTTTCCACCAGTTTTTTTTCATGATACGAGGAGTTGTTACGGGGAGATGTTAAGGTAAAACATTGGGCGCTAATAAATTTTTGTTCTTTAAAACACCCTAAGACTTAGGTTCAAACCATGAGACAATACCCACCCTTTCAGAGAAAAAAAAAAGTGTCATTTGCCAAATTAGGGGTTCAGAAAATGCGAGATTCTGCGAGCTGCAATCCTGATCACTGAGTTGATGAGGACATTTTTGAGAAAAGTGGATTTTTTCGGCGAGGTGTGGAACTTTTTTTATAAAAAGAATTATATTTTTGGCTTCTTTCAGGAAAATTATGAAATTTTTAAAATTTGCTGAGCCAAAGCTCTTAGAAGCCTTGACTTTGACCAACAGTTTTTCAAGACCACTGAAAAAGCAAAGAAAATAATTTACTTTCGTGCGAAAGAAAAAAAAAATCCTTGCGAACGTCAAAATTTTTCTAACAGAAGATTATGTTCCCTTTCAGGCCAAATTTTTTATAAGAATTCATGAGAACATTTTAAATTTTGAGATTTACTCATTCAGATGCAAAACTCAACTCAAAAAAATTCAGAATCATTAAATGTACTTCTGGGACGACGCAATGTAAACCTCATTTGAGGACTTTGCTGGAAGAGGAGGAAATAAAATAGCAGGTGTGTTCCTTTCTTTAAAATCAACATAAAAGTGGAATGGAGATTTCCAATAAGGAACACACTTAATGATGTATAGACCAATATTTGAATCAACGGGATCAAATAAGATCAAATGAAACATCAGGGGTGTTCCTCATTTAAGACCTCTCATCATTTTATGCAGAACACTCTTCCTGTTCTATGTACCTCTTTCACCCCTCATTTGATTAACGTGAATTAAATCCCAAGGAATACACACTTTTAAAAGTTGGATCGACTTCCACTTTATTTACTTCTTGGAAGAGGGTAACAGAAGCGGTGGGCGGTTTTGGTGCTTCTCCCTGTTTAGTGTACAATTATATATGCGCTAGAACTTTCAAGCAAGTTTCAGCTGTCCTTCCTCACTCTTTTCAATACCTGAACTTTCCTTGAGCATCTACACCAGTAAAATCAAAACTTCAGTTTGCAAAAGAACTTAGTTACCACCTTCATTGAAGAACTTAATACAGAAAGGTTGGAAACTTAAATTTTTGCCATAAACCCTAAAAATTTACAGAATTATAATTTATCACCAACAATTTCTTAAGAGCAGAATGACTTTACCACCAATCCCCAAAAGTTTAAGAATTCAAGAAATGTGGCCACTCATTGTGTGACCAAAGCAACCTTCTGCGTTCCGTGTGCATTTTTGACTTTCAAAACTTTTATTGTTACAATGTACGTACAGCTATTTCAATTGGGTTGACTTTGCTCATGACGAACGACCAAAAGCATAGTTCTTCCTTGGAACCACAAGAACCTTTATAAGCATATTTCTAATCATTCAGGATTTATCAGTGTGTTGTTTCAAACCACAAGGACAGTATTGAGTGGTGATCTTTCAAACCACAAGGACAGTATTGAGTGGTGATCTTTTCTCAATCATTATTTTGATGATTCTGAACGAATAAATGGACCCATCTTCAGGATTATATTTAGATTTAGAAACAGCACTGCCGAGAAAAGCTTTCATCTTCAAGTGAACAAAAATATTTTTCATAAATCTCCAGAAAATACATCCAGACATTCACGCTGAGTAGAGACAAAACTCTATTGTGAATCTCCTCCAATTTCTCAAAAAGAGATTTCTTTTTTTGAAAAAAAAAATCTCACTTTTTTAAAGATTTTGGAATTTTTTTTCTTTTTTTTTACACTTTGGCAACAATGATTCGAGGCACCTTGAGACTCGACGAGCCTCTTCACATTTTGAATAGGAGAATGTGCACAACAAGTTAAAAAAAAAAACAAGATAAGAAGGATGATTTGCAGTGGCTTAAGATACCAACTGTTCGGTTACATTACGAACTTACAGTCAGGTGATACACAGCTCCGCCCACTATTTTATTCATTTTAATTATTTTCTTCTCCTCTGTAACTCCCCACTCTTTCCCTCTCCTTCCATTGCTTGGATTAATTGAAAGAAAATCAAAAAAATTGACCAAAACGAGATTGAATGGGCTTAAATCATGAGAGCTCATAGAGCAACGAGGCTAATTTTCTCAAGTATGTAACATGATGGAAAGGTTTATTCTAACTTGAATTTGTGCGGTTTGTATAGCATTCCTTTTTAATAAAACGGACTTTATTCAAATTCTCGCGTTCCGCATTTGTTTACCTTCTTGAACTGCGCTTTATTACTTAATTTTTGGTGTCATGTTTTGTGGAGATGCTCGTTAAGTAAATTTTTTTCCGAATTGGAATTTGAGCCGTGAACAAGTCAAGGAATTTGAGATTTGAGCGGAAGTGACAAGTTTGAGGTTAGGTAATTAGGTATATCTCAGTGGAACACAAGTGATCATGATCAAAGGACCAACATGTTGGGAGTGATTGGAGTGTTCTGTTCTGTTTTGATGGAGCACTCAAACCTCCCTGGCTAAATGAACTAAAAATATGGAAAAATCTGTTGTGTTCCACTGTGTGTTCGGATTAAAAAAAAAATTAGCCTGTAGGAAAAAGTGAGGATTTACAGAGATGCACTCAATCAGATGGTGTAAAATTTTGCAAAAATACTGATGATCCACTCATTAACTCAGGAAATTTACAATAAAAACTGTCCCTTTTGATTATCGTATACAGGCCGCGCGAAACTATTAACTAATTTCACCGACTAACTTCTACATAGTTGGAGAAACTGTGTGTATGTGAGCATTGACACAGCTTCAAAATGTTGTAAGTATGTTTTGTTCCCATACGTACAATTTTGGTATTATTTTATAATCTTCTGTACACAAGAAAAACGAGGCAATAAATGTATTTAAATGGAAAGACTAAAATTATGAGGTTACGATGATGTTAGCATAAACGCAATGGTTTTGTCTATAAGAAGTAAGTAGTTAATTGGTAAAAATATTTTTCAGTTTAGCGCAGGCTATTTCAACAGTGTACAGTTTTGTTAAGTTACTTCGTGCATGAAAAAGTGGGTTTTGAAAGTTTCCAAAGTGCATATTGTTATTTCTGTAGAATTTTAAATTAACCCTTTCACAACCAGGTTACGAGGTCAAATCAATGTAGCTCGCTTAAATTAAGTGGGCAGTTAAATATTCCAGCACCGTAGTGCTGATTTTGCGTACACAATGGGGCTCTTGCAAACTTTTGCTAAAGGGAATTGAAGAGTTGATTCTTGCATAAAAACCTGTAAAAATGACGATGAGTAGGTACACTAAAAAATCACTAATTCACTCTCAGTATTGGGCTTAATAGCGGAGAGACGCAGGTATCATGGGAAATTCCTATCTAAATTGAGACATATTTCTGTGTTTCCGTGCAGAAAGTGACATGGCAGACAGGAATTTCCCAGGATACCTGTGTCGAACCGTCATTACCATCTTGCTGTTATAGCAGTTAAGTGAGTTTATTGCTGAATTTTAGACTTCTTGGTGTGATTTTCATGGTTTTAACTGGTCTTTACATAAGATCTGATTATTTATTTGCTTACAGCAAAAGTTTGCAAGAGCCCCATTGATTAAAGGAGCTCAAAGAAACATTCTTATTTTATGTTAACATTTTGGAGTCGCAACTACAGTAATATAAGACTGAAATTGAGTGAGGCAGGTCTAGTCACCAAAACGAGTATACTTGGGCATGATATCAAAAGGGTTAAAATCAATGTGCTATGAGTGGCTAAAACGTAAGTTTAAAAATTGATCTTGTTCCGTTCTGTGAGAAAAAGTCTTGATTCAAGTGAATGTTTTAGCCAGTCTTAGACAAAGCATCTGTGAGGCGACTCCTTAGACTATGGCTTAGGTAGGCCATCCGCAATACTTAAATTCATTGAGAGACATGAGGGATGCGGGTAGCCTACCTTCAGGAGATACCTTCAGGAACTGTCAGGGCATTATTTGTCCCAGACTCAACAATGACAAACAAACAAACTAAACTTCTGCATAGGTATCAAAATTCTAATTTGGATAGTATTAATTCATTAACCAGATTTTATTTACGAATATTGAACAAACATACAATTTCAGGGGTTTAGGGCACTTTATCATTGTGATGGAAACTTTTCATTGAGAAATACTACTTAAAGATTATGGGAAAGGGACCATAGTGTAGGATGGTGATGATGTGTCCTTCAGCAAACTATGATACCTACAGTAGAATTTTTCGCCCACAAGATTTTTTTTCCCACTAACAATAAGCAACAACAAATGTTCCAGAACAGTTGGGTGAGTTTCATTAGAGTCCCTAAATGTAGAGAGTTAAGACAAGAGGGTAGTCAACTTCTGATTGGTCGATGAATTTTAGGCTCTACGGACGCCGCCATTGGATGCGATTTTGCACTTTTGTTTTGTTTACCAACGGTCTTTTACAGATAAAAGAGTTAATTTGCGACGAATCTGTTAATTTTAATCATAATGCACCACAAGAATGTCCATAAATCTCAAAAGAATCATTAAAAAAGCATTAATACATGTCGATCAACAAAAGCAGGGAAAGATTACATCGTTTCAAACTTAGCGGAACTGTAAGCTTTGCTGTGGAGCAAAACACAACAACGGCCTCAGAATGTAAACAAATTTGCAAAATCGCATCCAATGGCGGCGCCCATGATTTCTCTTGTCTTAACTCTCTACATATAGAGACTCTAAGTTTCATGAATTCTGAGTGAATAAATGGTGCTCAAAGAGACCCTGGGATCGAAATTTGAAAAAAAAAAACGAGAAAAAAATCCTGATCAGGCAACCGACAATTTTTTTTTTATTTGAGTCGGGGATTTTCATCCAAAAACGTGGCAACACTGGAAATGCGATGCGGGTTGCGTGTCATGCAAGATCAGGTTCACTGGGCTCACTGATGGTGCCTCACGAAACTTTTGTTGCTCTTTCATTTTGGAAACTTTAAATTGCTGAAGCCACTGAGGGGTCCAAATGTCTTAATGTGTTTGTGCCCAGCCTTCAGCATTGTTAAAAATCATTTCCTGATTTGTTTCTCTAATTTTATTTTTAAAAAATTTAGGTTCCCTGATAATTTTGTAGCCACAGACCATTTTCGAATGAAGTACTTCGATTCTGTTCTATTTTACGCTGCTCTATTCGTTTTTGGAACCACTGGAAGAACGGAGGTAGGAGGTAGGTCCAAAAATTAATTTTGAGAAAATCCTACTTGAACTAAGTACTTGAAGCTAGTGCAGTCCAGCGTTTTAATGTTTAGGAATAATCCCAATTTTAGATTTCCTTTCTCCCTCAGTTTTTTTTTACTTTTAATAGAGCTGTTGCAAACTTTTGCTACAGGCTTATCAATTGTTGATAACAGGGTGAACCCCTGTAAAAATAATGATTAGTGCACTAAAAAATCACAAGATACACTCCCCAATACATAAAATGATTTCAAACGCAAGACCGCAACGGTGGCCATTGCTGCCGATTACATTGGGTTTCCCTAATTCAATCAGCTCCATCCTCACAAGGTGTTATAGTGGCACCACACAAGAAAAAGAAGCATACAATTGCCATAAGATTTAGGCGGCAACAGCCGCCATTCCGGTCTCTCATTTGAAAGTAGTACACAAGATTCGGAGTGGATTTTGTGATTTTTTAGAGCATTAGGCATTAATTTTACAGGGTTTTACCCCATAACTATTAATATGCCTGTTGCAAAAGTTAGCAACAGCTCCATTTTAAGTGATCACATTAAGATGAACCTAGGCCCTGGGGATACTGGGGGGGGGGGGGGGGGGGGGGTTAGGGCCCAATAACTTGCCAAGCAAATGACCATGACTCAAATTTTGGAAAATTTCCTTTCTTGTGGAATTTGGAGGCATTTTTCCAAATTTTTTTGGGATCTCCCCCATGCTTTGAGAAGGTGACTCTGCCCCCCCCCCCCCGGCTTTGAAAATGCACCCTAACTCAAAACTGAAAATGGCACACCTGTAATGACAACCGACAACAGACGAGAACGCACAACTTTCACTTTCCTTGCAAAACAAATAATATTTAGGCTTAGAAATGCGATGGATTAGCCTTTCCTCAGCTCATCTCATACACTTTCTCCTGCTCCATTTGAATTGCTCGCCCTCAAAAAGGCAATCGAAGAGAATAGTAAGTTAACATAGGATCTAGTGACCAACCAAATATTGAGGGCTGCTGGCTAGAAACTAAGTTTTTGTAAAACAAGAGAAAACAGTTTCCAAAAAACATCTCTACTTTTCGAGACCATTCATTTGCCACCTGTAATTATCTGTTACGTAACTTCTGTTAGAGTTGAAGCTGGCAAATGGATGAGAGGAAGAGAGGAGTGAGTTCTGAGAGTTGCCATTCTTACATAACATTTGGGAAGCTTGCCAATGTTTCTTCTTTCAAACACTCAAAATTTGTGCCACTGTCAAGTAATTTAAAAAAAACAAGTAAGGAAGCCACAAAAAAAAAAAGAAATAAGTTTCACAAAGAAGATGAAGCAATCTCCATACAATGATGTCTCATTTTTTCTTAGGGGCTAACTTTCATGACAAGAGATTTTCACTTTACTTCATCCAGCTCAGCATAGTCCATAAGAGCCAAATTGGGTATAGTTGGAATAACAACAACGTTGCTTTACATAAGTAATTTCCCTCTTCTAACCTGACATTGGATTTTATCCACACAAAAATTGAATTACATAATGTTTCAATGTTTGCTGACTAAAACATCACAGAATCCATGAATTGAGGGAGAGAATAGTAAGAGAGGAAAAATGATTGCAACAAAGCCAGAGGTAGTTTCAGAAGTGTAGGCGCACCTAGACCGATAATCTTTGGCATATGCCAACATTATTTATGATATAACTCTATGAAAATGAAAGAAAATGAGTTAGATTCTGCTCTTTTCAAAAAGGAACAGTTTAAAAGCAAATTAAATGGGTCTTGAGCAAGTTTTATTTTGATTTAAACAAACAAGTTGAAAATTCGCCAAAGATTATTGTATTAGGTGCACCTACACTTCTGAAACGAGCTCTAGTTAGTAAATCAATTGATTCTTGGTACAGGCGGACCTTTCGAACACACATTTCAAGCATCAAGTTCCGACAAGCATTTTGACTCTTTGCTAACCAACCGCTCAACAGTTGCCTTAATAATTCATTTCAGAAGAAGGCACCATCAGATCCCAATACTCAATGTGTGTGAACAATAAGCACTGCTACTCAAAACACTACACTTTTGAATGAAGCTAATGCTTTAAAATGAGCTGAAGTTTCCATTCTGGTACTTCTTCGGATCCAATTTTACCGAATCCCACAAGAACTGCAAAGATTTGGCACTGGATGATGAAAACAAAACCCTCACAAACAGCACTATCTAAAAGGAACAGGGTTTTCAGCAAATGTAGATCAAAAGTGGTAGCGAAGTTGTTTCGGAAAAGATTGGACACCTCAATTCGACGGCTTTTATCAGAACATCAGGTTTTGACTTCTAATAGCGACATCTTGTTAGTTAATAGAGGTTATTTCAAAAGTGTAGGCAAACCTAGACCGATGATCTACAGAATTTTTCAATATTAATTTTCATGTTACGGAATGAAAATTAATGAATATGAATTTGAGCGTTGGCTTTTCATAAGGGACCGCTTTAAAATCAAAAGTTTCAAAGTCAAAGGCAGGTTTCCTTTTGATTTGAAGGAATAAAAATTGAAAAGTAGCAAGATAGTAGAAAGATTGTAGTCCAGGTGCGCCAACAGTTCTGAAACAAGCTCTAGCAGAGTGAAGCTGATGTTTTCATGAAAGCCGTACAAATGTCAAGAACACTCTTTTCGGAAACAACCAACGAGATGTGTATCTCACTTTGAGCATGAATTGACCATCGACCCATCAAAGCATACCCGTCGATTCCCAAAGGTACAATTGAGTTGATCCACCGATTTTGGTTCCTTCTGGTCCACTGAGATTTAGACTCAAATCTATCTACTGTTCCTTGGCATGTAAACTTGTTTACGGAACAAAGTTCACTTTGGAAAACCAGTAAATGAGTCTCTCCACAAAACATGGCACAGAAATTAAAACATAACGCAGTTTAAGGTTAAAAGACACGGAACGCAAGCATTTGGATGAAGCAGGTCTTCTTAAATCGGAACGCTTGACAAGGAGCACTCAACCAAGTTAGTACTTAAAATGTTACATTCTAATCCATGCATAAAGCGATTGGCCTAAGTACTTAATGAGGAAAACACATCAACAAGAAGATTGAAAAAGTAATGAGGAAAACACATCAACAAGCAGAGAGAAAATTCATCAGCTTCTGAACGCAATTGGTTCCCACATGCTAGGAAACATTCAAACAACTACAAGATTCCTACCTCTCATCAGTATGTAAACGTTATAATTGATAACTTTGACGGTAAAACTAGCGAATGTAAAGACAAAGGAGCTCAGAAATTGGAAGAATTAGGAGTAAAAACAGTAAATCGCAGAATAAATGATCATAGAATACTGAATAGGAAATGTGAAACGTTTGAAAACGTACGAGACTTGACTACTCTTTGACAGGACAGAACTTGTTGTGACAGGTTGAAACACGTTTGCTGATGCGCCTCACAGAAAAAAAAACACCAAAACAAAGTGAAACTCACCACTGACAATTCCTAGAATCTTCGCAGCTTGCGCCTGAAGGATGACGAAATAATTCACTTATTTGCAAAATAAAAACGCTTTAGCGCGATTCAAATTTCGTTGAGCACAAAACTGTAACTGCGCGACTTAAAGATGATAGATTTGATTAGGATTACTGAATTTTCACAAAATTATTTCGATTTTAAAACAGCAAGATCACGGAATACACATGATGCACGAATAACTTTCAGACAAAGACTATTGTTTGTGTGTGAGTACGATGTTACGTTTTCGAAGGCTACTTCGATGGCTGATAAAACAGCTTATCTGATTGGTCCAAGATTGAGTCTGACGTCACATTCAACCAATCAAGGACCTCTTTAGAGGCTTGTCACACCATTTATCCCGCCGTCACACCGTTGCCAAATTAATCATCCTTTTTTAGTTCATTCACAGCGGATGACTCATCTTTTTCTCAATGAATGAGGGAGGGGGTGGGGGAAGTAGCTCAAGAACTCTCCTCCTACAAATTTGAGGCATTTGATGCTTTGAGGTCAAATTTTAAAACCGTAATTAATTTTAAAGGGGATGTTAAGAAATCAGAATTTGGAGAATGTAATTGTCCAGGAAGTTTCATTGTAGTTTCTGGAATCTTCGAATTAAGAGATGTGACAACTCCGAGGATGAGTCATAACCTCGTGACTGCAGAGAACTAATAAAATGTGACGACATTCGTTCACCCCTCAAGGTCACACGAGCGAAGAACTGGAACTGGAACTTCACTTTTCACTTTTTTAGACTTGCGATTTCTCAGTTTCGCCTCGCACATCTGGCCAATTGATTTCGCCAATTATTCACTTTAATAATTTAATAAGGGCATTAAAAAGTTCTGCTAACTTCACCGTTGAGATCGTGATTCGTGGTACCTACTTGCCATTTTTTTTAACGTCTTGCCATTTTTTTTTAACGTGACGCGCCTCTTTACCCGATCCTTACTATGGAAAGGCTATCCGGTTTGGTCCTGCTTCCGCTGTATATCCAACTGTATTTGTATGATTTTTGCTTGGTGTACCCATCCTTGATTGAAAATATTTTCCGTTTAAAAATGGAGCAAGAAAAAAGTAAAAAATAAATAGATGAATAAGCAAATAAACAAAGGGAGATAAAAGGAAAAATGTCACTTAGGCGTGTTTCATTGAATTTTCGACCTCATATATCATCTCTATACAGCAGTGGTGCATCTACTAAGTACTTACATCATTAAAGTTTAGAGGGTTTACCTGTCAGTAATGAAACATATGTAGCAAAAAAAAAAAAAAAAAAAAAGTATCCTCTTTTGCAAAACAAAACAGAGCTCAGCTCAAGTTCAATAATTTTTCAAGATATTCGTGAGGAGGACAAATTGAACAAAACTGCTTTCAAGTTTGCGAAATAAGAATTTGCCCAAACCATAGGTATGAATAATTTTCAAGAGGGAGGGAGAAAAAAAAATTGAATTGTAACATACATAAAAAAAGAAAAAATAACGCACAACTGCTGAAAACAATGATTTCTGATTTTTTCTTGAAATATGAAGATCTCTGATGTTGCCAACCATTCCTTAGGACTTCACGTTTTCTACAAACGCCTAATCACAAGTACTTACTTAAACCATTATGCTCTCATTCTATTGCAACAAAGACAGTGCTCAAACTCTTGCACACTCACGTCATTTAAGAAAAGTGATGCATAAAAAAGTCTCCATGTTTTGATTTCAGCTTGTAGTGATTAAACCAATCTATTGCTCTTCAGGTTGGCTGTCACAATAAGCAGGATAGTCACACGAGGAAAATCGGGATCTAGGGTAAAACTTGGATTTACGGACCTGACCCTTCAATACCTCTTTCTCCATTTTCTTCCGGATGGCTACTTCACTAACAGCTCCCAAGGAGAGTTTTCCTTACGAACTATTTTGGATTGAATTGAATGTAGTTACATAGAATTTAGGTAGTCAGAATAGTCCCCAGAGTCAAGCCCTTCCATAAAGGGCTGACTGTATCAAGAAAGCAACATTTGTTACTCACAGATATAAAAACATGTAAAGGGAATCAGAACGAGATGTTACAGTATGTTTCGGAATTTGACAAGCAGTGCTGTTTGGAAACACATAAGCTGACGCCTACAGACAAGAATGCTGACACATCTCGTTTTGTCCTGCGCTGGTCAATTTCTTGCATAGCATTGCTCCACTTGCCGATACACGCCAGAGCCAAGAAGTTGCAAATTGACCAAAATCAGAGGAAGGATAAGGATGTCAAAATATTCTTGACAGAAACCAAAAATTATAAAAAACCAAGTCAATATCATAAAATTATTTATTTTCAATTTTGTAAAAATTAGACTACTTAAAACTAACTTATCTAAATTTCACCTTTGCTGAACAGTGCACCACGTTGTTTAGACACATCAAAATTTGTAAGCAATTAAAAATAGAAATTTAGAAGATGATTAAAATGTAATGAAGGTACTTTGAAAGTTTTGATTCATAAAATGTTAGAACTGTATTAAATCAATGGAACGGATGAACGAATTGAAGGGAAAAAACTTATTAGATATCATAGGGGAAAAAGATTTTTCCTACCACCACTTGTCATCTTAATTCTGCACGTGGTGGCCCCCCTTCATTAAAAATTAAAGAAAATAAAATCACTCAGTAAAATGAACTGCAGGAAATACATTTTAAGGTTGGTTCAAAACAGACATTAGAAATGAGATGAATAATTGAGGGGCTCTGCCGAAAAACTTTACAAATACAATTGTTGGAGAGAAACACAAAAAATTTGTCAATTCATCAGCGATTGATTTTCGAATTTTTTTTTTCTTCCTGGATTAAATTTATTATTCCCTGTGGAATATGACCATAGATGTTAGTTTTTTTCCTATTCCAGCTCCTATAGGCCAAAAAACTAAGAAATCAGTTTTGGCAGAAGTAAAATTTTCGGCAGAGCCCTTCAATTGATGAGGTGCAGACAAGAAAACAGGGAGGTAATTGTTATTGCGATGAAACAAACAAGATCCTTTTGGACATTTACTTTCAGGGTAGCATTTCATGAAAATTGAAAGGTTAATTCTTTTATTTTTTCTCCCAATTTACAATTTCTATTATGATATTTTCCGATTACAACATCTAAACAACCGAGGTAAGTCACAAGAATCAAATAAAGAAACAAAAGGAACAAGAGAGAAGAAGAAAAACATGAAAATACACAATAAATAGGATAATAAAGTAAGACATCAGCAGGAATTTAAGTAAGTACGTTTCACTAGTTAATATACTTATTCCTTTGCTTAAACTGAGCACACGCAGTCAGTCCATAAAAATAGTTGTAAATCAAATCCCAAGGGCTGGGGGGTGGGTCTATAGCATAGCTCAGAATTTGTTTGCAAAATTAGGATAATTAAGCAGTTGGATGTAGAAATGGCCCATCTAAACAAAAAACCATTTTGCGAGAATCACTCTCACCTAAAGATACTGATTGTCGATAAGAGTCAAAGGATTTTCTCAAGTAAATTCTGCCATTTGAAGGTAAACCAATCAGTATTTCAATCCTCAAATTTCCACGATTGTACACAAAGGACTCAAGCCATGGGATGAATAACTCAATTTTGCCATTAAAGGAGTTGAACCATCTCAGCATCCAACAAACGCTGAACTTTGCACTACGCAACTTAGGAGGTACCTTAGCTTCGTATCATAACCAGTCAATTATTGGTGTGCCAAGTTTAGTAAATCAGTGGTAACAAGTTCAAACCAAGTCAACAGAGTTTTGAATGCCAAATGTGAAGGATTTAGGACTCTGGGTGGTTTCTCAATGTTTAGGTCCAAATCTGCTTATCGGATAATTTAATGACCGTGGTTAGGAAACTTGCTAAATATTATCAAGAAATCATGGGACTTTCACACAGAACCATCAATGGTTTCAACCCGATAGATGGTGCTACTAGCTATAGTTTTAAATTACATCGAACAAGGATTTACGCCAAATATCGGAGCCTTCACACCTATGTAATTTGTTGATGGACTCTTCAAGTCATAAACCATCAAAATAGATTGAGAATTAAAGTTGCCCTTTTTCAGAGGAGCTTTAAGCTATTAGTTTCATGAGAGCAAATGGAACGTAAATATCAACTAACTATTCCATGAGAAGTTGAATCTTTGATTTTGGGGCTATGAATCGGTTTGGAAAAGAGACAAAATATAAAGATTAGACATGGCACTAGCGATACAATAGTCCGAGCATTACAATTTGAGACCTGAGGGAGATTTGCAGAGTGATAACACTGGATCCCTTCAACTCTGTTCCCTGACTATCAAATTATGAAGCATTGCCTTCTTTTTTCCTTTGTAATTAATTTATCACCTGCCTAAGCAGGACATACTGACTGGGACAAACATACCTTGCCGGGGTATGCAATACGCATCGCAAAGATACCATTCAACATATTTATTAGTTGTTTACTGTATATCCTAGCTAGGCATCTTTGTGCCCGCTGTTACAGTAACCAACTGTAGATGTTGTGTCAGCTGTAATCACAGCAAAAAGCTTTGGTGAAATAAAGGCAAAGTTTTATATCGATCAAAGTTGAACTAACAGTCGGCACAAAATTCTCAACCCTCTCTCGATTAGAAAACTCAACAGTCAACAATATTAAGGAGGCTGTGTTGACTGTTAGGCTGATGATGAAAAGTTTAGGAAAGAAAGAAAAAAACCTTCAGTGGTACCTAAATTGAGAGCTCTTTTACTTATTTAAGATCTATACTTTGGAACCAAGGGTTTAAAATACAAGGAATCCAGATGCACGTGTTTGATTTTGAGGTACCAAATCAAGGTGTAAGTTCAAGAGAATTGCTTTTGTTTACTCAATAAAGCATCATCTTCGACAAGCCAGAGCATCGTTACTAGTGCAATTAAGCCGAACTCTTTTTTTTAACGCCAGTTTAGATAAATTTTAGTTTGAAGTCCCACCACATAAATCACTTTCTCAGAAAAGCCACTTCGACTTCTGATAAACTAAGCTTTCCTTATAAGTTTTGCAATTTTACAAAGTTGGATTCCCATCAACTTTGTTGAAGCTTGCTTGACAAATACTGTGCAAGTTTCCTTCTTGCAAACAGGGGACTTTAAGGACAATTCAAAGTGAAGGATGATTCAAGAGATGGCTCAATTAACAACCCTAATACATACCTATAATGAATCAGAACTATGTTGCTGATGGAAACCTGAATTATGATGATGTCTTGGAGAATGACTGACAAAAAATAAACAGGTGAAATGAAATTGACAATGAGATGATGCGGAAGAAAAGAGTAGCTGATGAATACAGGTTGGTTCATTTATTTATCAAAAATAGGAAAAAGTGTATTTGATTACATTTATCTCTAAAATGACTGAAAGTTTAACGCTAAAGTTGACGATTAGATCAAACATAGGATTTTATGAATTTGAATAATTATCATAGGGAGGCTAACAGCCGAAACTGAGGAGAAAAATTGCGCATAGCCCACAGCTGAGAAAATATTAACTTAATCCTACCATGCTTGCTCATCATGCAATGCAAATCAATTGATTTGAAGCTAAAATCTGCGACTAAGTTAAAAAACTAGGAGTAATAGGACCTCCGGATTAATCAGAGCAGTATCTTCACAGCCTGCTTGAGAGGAACCTCAAGGTGATTTCATTACATTTTGATCCAAATCTGGCCACTTGGTTGCTTCATACCCGAAATTAGGCAAATAGGTACAAGAGAATTTTTGAAAAAACGCCTACAGAGTTACTTTACACAGATCTTGTTTGAACTTCTTCCGATTCTCTTAGGTAACAGCTCATTGAAAACACTCCACTTTTGGTTATAAAGTAAACTAGTGGCAAGATTTGGAACGGAGCACTAAATGCAGCAATTTAAGATCAATGGTAAAACTGCAAAAGTTTGCCACATTGTTGATCAAGGAATTTGACCAATCAGCAATACTTTAGAGAGAACTTTTGGCCATGACATCTCTCAAGGTTTTCAACAGGAATATTCTTCAAACCAATCCTGCATGCCTAGTATTCTAGTTCGAAGAAAATTAACAATGCTGTGGCAAATTTTAGCAGTGAATTGATAAGATATGCGATGCATGACTTTTCAGTGGTGAAGAAGCAAGCTTACTCTTTAGAAGAGATGGGATGATTCAACAACTCTCTGATTGATTGAAATTGCAATTATCAACAATCAAACTTTTGTTAGTATTCGTGAGATTTCAGGTGTATGGTGTGATAGGATGAGGTGCTGTAAATGAGTGCATCTACACTCTCGTTGACACACCTACCTCTGCAAGCACTCCAATGCACATTGACTTGTAACCTCACTCTTTAGTAATTTGAATGGTGTTGATTAATCAACTAAATATTGTTTCTCTTGTTAGAGAGTAGAAGCTTATAAGACAAAAAGCACAGAGGCAAAAGTTGACAATCTGAAATTTCTTTACCAATAAAATTTATTGATTCAGTTTTAAACAAACCATGGGTTTCATATGTTAATAAATTAAATGTGTGGTTGAAAATTCTAATTTAAACCTGGCACAGGGCAAAATAACAATAAATTTGAGGATTTGTAACGGCTCAATAATTATAAATTCAGAATTTGATTTTTTTTCTTTTTTCAAAAGAAAAAAAAATGCTTGAATGTCAGGCAATAAAAGATATTTAAGAGTCATGATTCGGAAGTACGTTTTTTCATTTTTTTATACTCATTACAGAGACTGGGGTTTCAGCGGGAGATGTATCATCAGGACTTCAAAGTATTGGAGAACCCAGCTTTCACCGCTGAGAGGTTGGAAAAAAAAAAAAAAAAGATAATATAAAATAAAATATAAATTTAAAACAGGCAAACAATTGAGCTTAGAAAATTTTGTAGTAAACGACAGCAACAAAACTTAAAAGTGGACTGACAAGTCTTGCGACTCCGACGGTTGAGTTTGTTCACAATCAACCGATGGAAAGGAGAAGCACATGCGCATGACTTTAATTAGACCAGAAAAACGTGGCCACAGGATACAGGGATTAGTTACAATAGAAATAATACATTGAATACCTAAGAAGTAAGTTATAAAAGAAATAGTGTTGGTCTTTCGCATTACACTGAATTTTCACCAAACTTTGAAAGCTTAAAATATTGAAAAAATGGATACACAAATTTTCCCTTGCTTTAAATCAAATCCCATTATGTATATAATGTTCCAAGCTTAAAATTGTTGATCGCGCCTCTCTCCCTCCCCATTATCAGTGGAGGTTTTTTGAGTTTTTTTAAAGAAAAAGAAAGTTAGAGTTGCCTTCACCAGCTGTGACCTAAATGTTTAGTCCCTGTTTATGATGGATCCATATTTAACTTATAAAACTGACTTCATAAACGGAATATATACACAAACTGACTTTAATGGCCATATTCTACTGCCACAAAGAAAAGAGGGACAGACATTTCCTAGTCTTAAGTTAATGAGTACAGATTTAAACCAGTGGTAAACTAAATAAATCACGGAGAGAGGCAAAATTCAGTATATCATAGATAATTTACTGGTACTATTTTTGGGTAAAAATATGAGAAATAGCAAACCAGTCTTTTCAAAATTTTAAGCCTGGTGCGTTGGTCTATCAAGAGTGATTTACCAAGCAAGTTTGATTTAGAGCAACACGATAGATGAAAGAGGAGAACATGCATTAATAGCTCACAAAAACATTGATTATGCATTTTTAAAGCCATTGGAAATTCAAAATTTTCCAAGCTCAAATTCTTCAGTTTGTTTATCATAGTTTTTTAGCTGTCTTTAAATGGTAAGAGTACCTAAAAGACAAATAAAAGAAATGGCAAAATAAATAAATAAATAAATTAGATAAATAAATAGATAAATCAATTAATAAATAAATAATCTACATATACAAACATATAAATAAATATTTAAGTTCAGACAAGTGAATCAACTAATAAAATTCTGGAACAATGGTATGAAAATTGGGGGCTGGATGTAGTGACATAAATATTTTTGTTTCTTCCAAACCCCTAGGCGAAAATCTTTTTCTAAAACTCTGGATCATACACACAATGGCTTAATTTTATTTTTTAAAAAAAATTTCCTATTTATGTACATAGTACAGATTAAATCAATTTGAATCTATAAATAAATAAATTATTCACTTTATCTTTTCTTATCAGTACTGGATTAAAAATGGTTTCTTACACAAAAAATAATATTAAATAATTTATAATAATAATAAAAAATCAGGATAATATAATTGAAATATAATAATTATGATTACATAAATGTAATTGAGAAAAAAAGAAAAAATTGAAAGAATCTTGATAGATTCAAAATAGAATTCATTGAGTTAGTTTTGCTTCACTCCGTTTCTATTCACTTTGAACGAGAAAAAGTAACATCGAGTTTGCTCACCTTCATGACAAGAAGAATATGCTATAAAAAACATTTCAAGACCTAAATAATTAAAATATAAAGATGACGTTTAGATCATTGAAGGTACTTTGGTTTCCAGATTTAAATTCTTTTATTGCTGCGCAGTTTTACCGCATTTCTAGCTTTTTTATAAGATAAGGGAGTCTGCTTGGAATCGTCCCCAGTTGCTTTGCGTTTGATACTGACGGCTGTAGAACGAGTCGATGTACCCGGGATGGGTGGAGAATCGTTACTTGGTCCTTGCCATTGATTGGCACCGCCCATTTCATCGTTGCTCGGTCCGGCAACGGGCGCAACACTGGCTGCAATGGGATTATTAAATAATTCCAGACCATTCATCAAATCAAAATTACTGAAGCACTCCAGCTCAAGCATGACATTCTGAAAAATAGGAATACATAAATGGTTGATAGATGATAAAAAGAATAATCAAATAGACAGATAAAGAGTCAGTAAATATGCTACCAATACAGCTTGCTTTCCTTCATCACTAATTCGAAGAGAGTTGATGTCATTTTTAAGGGTCATTCCATGTCAAATCATACCAAAAAAGGTGACAGTAGCAAAAAAAAATCTGAACACATTATCTTTAAATTTTTAGAAAAGGATTTTACAGGGTGTAACAAAACTACATGAAGTTACTTACAGAGCGTGTCTTAGAGTTAAAAATGAAACTTTTCTTTCCTATAAACTTGTCAGCAAACGCCCTTCTTTCAAGTTAGACCCAAAGTTTTGATAAATTGACAGCTTTTTTGGAATAGCATCCACAAATATGAGCCTAATGTCATGAAAATTGATCTCTCAGGGTATTTTTACCTGCAAAATTCATTAACGACCTTGAAAAATTCAGAAATTAAGTCTGACTGTACTTTTCATGTGATCGTGTACATTTAACGATACAAATTTTAAGTTACGGATTGGAAATTTGAAAATGAATTACTAAAAATCAGATGGAAAAACTCTTAGCAAGATTTAGGGTCTCTCGCATTTCTTTGATACGACGTATTTAAACTGTCTATAGTTGCAGCTCAATGCGGAAAAGTCAGTGCATTTACAATAGTGAGCGGCAGTAAGTATGTAACCCGCCACACCGCTGCTTCTTTGGACCACCCACCATATAGTAAAAGTGCTGACTTTTCCACATTGCAAAGCAACTATCTCGATTAAAACGCATGGTATCAAAAAAATGCAGGAGACCAACAATTTTTCTGAGAGTTTTTTCCATCTGATTTCAGTAATTATTTTTCAAATTTCCAAACCGTAACGTAAAATTTGTCCCGTTAAAGATACACGATTACATGAAAGTAGTCAGATTTAACTTCTGAGTTTTTCAAGGTCAGGACGCTTTTCCAAAAAAAAAAAAACGTGGATTTTTCAAAACTTTCTAGGGCTCTAGCTTAAAAGGGGGCTTTTGCTAACACATGTTAATAGAAAAAACAAAGTCTTACTTATACCTCTAAAACAGGCCCTGAGAGTAACTACAGATTGTTGTGTTACGCCCTGTTTACCATTTATAGAGAAAAGCACAAATAATTGAGGCGCTGGGAAGACATTAACCGGCTTAATAGGAGAAGCATGTAATCATTTATAATTCCTAAAAATTTCATAACATATGAGGGATTTTTGACTGAGAAATGGGAATTTTAAGGCAGCAATCCCATGTTTTTGTACACAAGCGTAATGAGGAAAGATATGTTACAACTGAGTGTCAAGGCCTCGAACAGAGGTTCAGATCATCCAAGGTAAGTTTCCTTATCAAGATGGCAAAGAAAGAGTAATCCAATATTCTACGTCATCAATTTTTTATTCGATTGCTTGAAAATCCTCAAAGTTACAGTAAACTCTTGATTCATCAATATTTAGAGACACCTTTTTTCGCGGCCGCGATTCTTGCAAAATTTTGAAAACACAGTGAATCGAGTCCGGACCCGCACCAAGTACCTCAGGGTGCTTCGCTGATTTCAAAAAGGCCGCGCAACACAACACGAAATCCGGACTTTTCCACAAAAGCGCAAATATGGCATTCGACGCAAAATGTCCCGCAAAATCGGGTAATTTTTCCCTGATTTCACGAATTCCGCGAGCTCAGAAAACCTGGTGACACGCCTTTGAATCTCAAACGGATATACCTCACAGTGTATTTAACAGTTGAAGTTAACATAAGGATGAACAGGGCCAAAACCTCAGTCTAGGGGAGGGTTTTAACCAAAAAAATTGCTCTGGCAGAAATTCCAAGCCCACTTTCGCATTTCTGTCCGCTAGATACCCTTTTCTCCTTTGCTACCACTTTTAAGAGCGCATAAAACCTGTTGCTTATTGTGCCACTGGTAAAAAAACAACCAAATTTTGTTGCATCGCTGAAAAAAAGCTAAAAACAGAGGTTGAACTTGACGAAATCCCCATTTTTTATGACGAAATCTCCATTTCAACTTCACCAAATTAGGAATTTGAACTTAATGATAAAAAGGTGCTCCAATCAATATTATATGGTTTTTATAATTACGAACATTTTTATTAATCATATAATCAATTGGAAAAACAATTCTATGGATCGATACGAACGTAAAGCATATCAATCTGATCTAACTCTGAAAGTATTAGAAAACAAAACTAAAATATGGGAACAAGACCAAATGAACAGGGAAAAAAAGACAAGGTTGTAAAGAAATTTAAGGGAAGCAGGAGAAAGAATATAGGAAAAATGAAAATTGCTAAACACTCAGTCTAGCAGTTTTCATCTTTTCAATTCCCTCGTTTTTTCCTATCTTTCCATGAAGTCATGAAACAATCTTGCTGAAAAAAAAAATTGAACAGATTTGAAGACTCAAACTTTGTCAGATTGGAAATTTTGGAGACAATTGGTTCACTGATCGGGTTCTCAAGTTTTGGATTCAAATTTTCTGAAGAAATTGGACCTCCCTCTCCATTCCTAGACAGTTCCATTTTTTTCCAGATGGAATCAAATTCCCTGACAAATTTCCTGACAGTGCCAGGTTTTTCCAGGCTTTCCCAGTAGCTGGACACCTTGGCAAAGAAAGAAATTAAGTGACTGACAAATCGATGAGGTTGCGTGGCTCAACAGTGGTACAGGCATTTAGTTGAGGAGAGGTACGATACAAGATCAAACCTGCTCACAATCTGTTACATATGTTTGGGACTTTTTCCTTTCTCGTTTTGTTTACCAGGCATTTCTTCTGCTATGGACGAGACACTATGTCTGAAGAAGCTGATAAAACTCAAACACTTCCAGTCGAAAGAATCTCAAAAACTTACAGAAAGTAGAAAAAGATCGTCTCTTTAGCACAACCTATTGGCTCATGGGTGCAACAAGAAACTCTTTTGGGATACACCAAAAAACAAAGCGTTACAGACAAAATTTATTCCTCCAACAGTCCAACACTGATTTTAGGTGTTTTTGTACAGTCAGAAATTTATTTCATAAATTATACAGTAAAAGCTCGATGTGTCGGATCGTCTTCGGACCGCGGCATTTATCCGACTTAACGAAAGTCCGACTCATGAAAATTACGTCTGAGTCGGATTTTCCCCAAAAAATCCGACTCAGCGCGAAGTTTCCCGAAAAAACCAGTATTTTCTTGGCGATTTCGTACCCAACACTTGTGTCAGCAACTCGGATGTGCCGCTTAACTAAACAAACTCCCGAGGGGTGTCTTATCAATTTTACCGCGAAGCCATAGAGATTATTCGTTGCGACAAGATGACTGCCGCCTGCCGCTGAACCGGCGCCACGAGCGAGACAGCGGCTCGCGGCTGAGTCTGGCTGGCGCTCGCGCTGGAGGTGTCTGAAGGAATTGGTCTTTTCGGACGCAGCATCTAGTATGAAAGAGAGGGGGGAGGTATCACACTATCACACCGACGCAAGAGATTTTCTCGTGTCGTTTATGAATCATCTGGTCTGCTGAACTCTGCATTGTTTTTGTTTACTTTTCACCGATTCCTCACCCCCCCCCCCTTTTTCTTCTCCTTAGTGTCCAAGTGTGCCGTGTCGCGCCAAGACTTTGGTGTCGCGTGCCATTCTCCCTTTGTTCCCGATCAGTTTCCTCATCTTGTCACCCTGTCGTATTTCGTCTTCCGTTTCCGGCTAGCATAATGATGCTACCATGGCAACACTGCTGTTGGCTGAATTCTAATCCGAAGTCTTTTACGTCCGAGACTTGCGAAGGGTGCACGAGGAGTGCTACATAACCTCAATGTTGAGCGAACGTTTGCCGACCGTACGTTTTGCATAGCACGTACCTCTTGCTTAGCGACTTAGCGAGGACTCAACATTTTTTTGGCCCTGTGGCATGGAGTCGTTTTTAATTAAATGCCGATCGTATTGGAAACTCTCTTCGGGGTCCTTGCAGTGATATCACGACGACGCGCGACGCATCACTCTCATCACTGCCGCGCCGCGAAGTCTGCGTGTGGTAGAGATGAAAGGTGGGTCGGCTGGTTTGATTTATGACATAAACACGCACATAATAACTTGAACTCGGCAATCTGTTCTTGGGTTCTTTTATTCGTTTATCTGCAATTTTGTCCGACTCAAAAAATAAAAAGTCATCTCGGGACCGGAAAAAAATCCGAGACAAGCGAAATTCCGACTCTGAAAAATCCGACTTATGCCGATGTTTTTTACATTGGGCTTATGGGGCAATTCAAGGGACCGGGAAAAAAATCCGACTCAGCGAAAAATCCGAGTAACTGAGCGTCCGACACAGCGAGCTTTTACTGTAGTTTGAATTATTGCAATCAGAGCTCCAAGCCAGGCTAGCTCCCAAAATGAGCTCTCATTGTAATAATTCAAACTGTAAGCTATGAAAGTAATAAATGGGAGGATTCCGTAAGAGGGAATCAAATACAAAGGACAGTGGTAAACTGGTATAGATAAAAATATTTTCAAGGGGTCTGAAAGTGATCAAGGGCCCCGTCCAAGGTCCAAGATTTGTCAACATTTGCCTGGAAGATGCAAGAAATTACCTTTATTTAAGAAAAATTTTGATGTTAAAGGAGGCGGCCTGGACCCCCCCCCCCCCCCCCCCCCCGCCACTGACATGAGAGAGCCATAGAAGTTGGTTCCCTTCTTCAGAATTCGGTCCATATAACAGAGCGAGGAGCACTTAAAATCAGTTTAGGAACAAGAAATTACAGGTCTAAGCGGATTTTCTTTAGTTTCTGTAGAAAGAGACCCAAAATGTGATTTTGACTGCAGCTCTGGCTCTGAGTCCCTAAAGCCTCCACAGCATAAAAGGCAAGTCTTATTTGAAAGCAGAGCAATAAGATTTGAAATCAATTAATAAGAAATTCTGTAAAATAATATGGACTAATTCTGATGTGTTGACAAAGACAGTATAATGCTTACAAAGGACGTGGCACAATCCTTATGGGAAATTGCCTACGGTCAAATTTAATGAATGTGGCAACATTTTTTTTAGTCTCGTCGTCCTGATCAAAAAGTCTCACGGGCGCAAAAATTATTATCGCTGGTTTTTGAGATAATCGAGCTTTGAGTTTGAGCAAATCTCGATCGCCAGGGACTAATTCGCTCAAGAATCGAGCGTGCGTCGTACCTACGAAGCCGCTCACCGCCGCCTGGCGATGGCTGCCGCCACTATAGCTCACACTCCACTCGGAGTGGGAGCAATAGTAGTGGCAGCCATCGCCAGTCGGCATTGAGCCGCTTCATAGGTAGGGCGCATGCTCGATTCTTGAGCTAATTAGTCCCTGGCAATTGAGATTTGCTCAAACTTAAAGCTCGATTATCTCGAAAACCAGCGATAATAATTTTTTGCGCCCATGAGACTTTTTGATCAGGACGACGAGACGAAAAAAATGATGCCACATTCATTAAGTTTGACCGTAGGCCATTTCCCATATGGATTGTGCCACGTTCTTTGTTGAAAGGGTAGAATAGGAAGAAAGAATTGCATAGTAAGTTTAAATTAATGGATACATCAATTTCTTTGGAAACTTACCGGATTGACTTGCGCTGGAAGCTCATCAGGTGATCCAGATGCTCCTGCTTTGCCACACGATGCACACATAAAAGGGTTGAGAGGCGATTTTGACCTCCAATACTGCAGTTCTGTCTTGCATTTGTTTAATTCCTGAAAATAAGAGAGAAAAAACTATTGACTGCTTGAAACTGTAAATATGTAAAATAGGAACTGTTAGCTAGTCTACATATGCTCACAACTATCTACAAAAGTCTAATGGGTCAACTTCAAACGCTTGCTAAAACAATAGAGAGGGACTATTCTGGTGTATATCACTTGAAAATGGCATAGAGAGCCTCAGAAAAGCCAGAATTTGTTATGTATGGCTTCTCAGATGTTGGTGAAGAAATTTTCGGCACCATTTGGTGTCCCTGACTCTTTTTATTGCAGCCAATGAAATTAATTTTGAAGATTTGTTTTGATGTCCAGATAAGTTCACATGATGTCCGCAGGAGGCAGTATTGTAGTGTTTACTGTTTTGAGTGTTGTGGGGATGGATTGGAGGTTAGGACCATAGGACATCAACATGGCGATCCAGCACAGTGTCGCTTTTGGGCATCATGGTGCCAAGCGTAAATGGCGTAATTTACAGTGTTGCCTGAATTATTACGAAGCGATAGGCTCCACCTTAGCTCCTTCCTTTTTTCTAGGACACCGGATAATAAAGTACAACTGATGCCGAAAAACTGGGCATCGGACACCAGCGATGCCATAACAAATTACGAATAAAGTTCCAAAATTAACTCACAAACTCAATAAATGCGTTTCAACAAACTTCCAAGATGGCTGATATACGAGCGAGTCACAATGGGGGAGTCCCTTCTATTCACAACTTACTATGCTGCGAAAAGTGAATCATCATGGAGAAAGTTGCAATTAGATAAGACTCCTCCATTGTGACTTGCTCATATGACAGCCATCTGGGATTTTGGTTCGATCACAGTTACTGAGTTTTATGAGCCAATTTTGGAACTTTCTGATGATCCCGACAATATTTTTAAGTATACTTACACCAGAATAGACCTTCTCTACAGCTGTAGCAAAAGTTTGCAACAGACCCATTGTGCTAATAGTAGATTGGTCGAAAGATGCTGGCTGCCTTTTTTACATCCGTAGATAACCGGAGGTAGCCTTTCACAGATTGACAGAGATGCTATTTTGTAACTCCCCATTTTGCTCCTGAGCACAATTTGCACTTAACATTTTCAGAGAAACTCTAGTCGCCTCCTTTCAAAAAAATTTGTGAACAGTTTATGAAAATTTTAATTTTACGGTAATGCTGCCGAAATACACCCGCGGGTATCCAACCTTACATGGAGGATACACGCGAGGGTATTTGTGCGACTATTTAAAATCTCGATCGGATTTGGGATTTGGATTTGAAGTCGTGATTTCAGCGAACCGAATCCGAATCTTCATGAGGAATCCCGGCTCCATCACTTATCATGACAAATCATAGCTACTGACTGACAACGTTGTTAGATGTCAATTCCTAATATCATAATATTGTGGATACGGCTGACAGGCTAACACCATCCCATTACTACATCAAGTGATAATTACCTGAATTATAATTCCAAATTTGGCCATTATTTCTTCATTCTTTTTGTCGCTTTCCTCCAGACGGTTCGAGTGATCAGCAATTGTACGCTGCTGCTCACTAATTCTGTTTCTATACTGTTTGATATCGCGCCGTACAATACTTAACTGAGCGCTATACCTGTAAACAAATTTCAAGTTCAAGATAATAAAAGAAAAAAAAAGAGCAGATAGATAAATTTGAAAGGTCAAAGAAAACAAGACAACTTTGGCAATTATCTTTAAGCTAAAGAGGTGCAGCTGAATAGAACTAGGTAAATTGGCACTCAGTAAAGAAAGGCAAACTTGAAGTCAGTGAAAATTTTATGATGGACAGCTGTCAAATGAATGCTCACCGACCAGAGTCAGGGTTTTCACAAGTTTAGAAGAAAAACTCCCTGTCTTTGCCCTGATTTCCACAACCAAAATCAAACCAATTCCCAGACTTTCTCCTGATTACCATTTAATAATTAACTCTCAGTTAAAGATAAAAACATCAGAAAAAATCAACTTGATATGTAGCAATTTTCTGACTTTCAGCTGTTTTCTTCATTCTAGGTGATATGCCTGTAAAGATGTTATCTGATGAAAAAGTTTGTTGAGTTTTAAAACTGCCCTCTCATTCAAACTTGACCCTTAAGTACAGCTATCTCACTCCCATCACTAAAATCGTATACAGTGAAACCTCGCTTAGTCATTCCCCGCATAAGCGAGAAGCCCGCCTAAGTCAGCGGAATCGCCCGGTCCTGTTCTTCACCCATATAATTCAATGCTAAGAAAACCCGGATAAGCGAGATTCGCGTAGTTCTGAACCCGCTTAAGTCAGCACAATTTTTCGGACCCGACCATAAAACTCGTCATTTTTCCAAAATTTCCTTTCGTTTCCTCCAATTTTTTTTACCTTTCGTGCATCCCTTTTTACGATCGCTGGCGACGGCTCAGAACAATGCCCCTTTCTGTCTCGCCGAAGGAAGTGTGAGGGACTGAGGACTGAGGGAGTGATCACTGCGATCAGTAGTGCTGTACCCACTATCGTTTCCCCCACCATCGTTTCCCCTACTCCTTTACGAGCATCAAGAAACATCGCTCGCTGCACCCTGCACAGTGCACGTGCCGTCGGCAATGAGCTATAACTTTAGAGTGGCAGCGGGTTGGTCCACCTTGTGCCACAAAGGGTAGAAGGAATACCGGGAAAAAGCGGAATTTGGACGGCAGATTCCAAGGTTTGAGGTTAAATTGTGTAGGTCGTTTCCGGCGATGCCCGAGTTTGTTTACAAAACGACCGGAAACGACCTTCAAACTTTAACCTCAAAATCGATTTTTACGACAAGATGGCGTCGCCCTGGGTGACAACAATGAACCAGCGGAACGTTCCTTAATGTGCCACTCTAAAGTTATAGGTTATAGCTCATTGGCCGTCGGCCCTCTCGCACTTCCCAGTCACTCTCACACCTAATTCCTCTCCCCTCTCCCCAATCTGTTTTGATTCTCGTTGCGTAGTCGGTCAGCCCACCCCCACCCCATCAGTCTCGCAGGCTTCGCACTGCTCGGCGCACGCAAGATTTTCCCAAGGAAAGACGTAACGCTTAGGAGTTGCGATACTTACGCTATTTCAGACGCTCCAAATAAATATTCAACGCCCTTAAATCAACGAACTTTGGATTAAATAGCCGTCTTTTAACTATGGCAAGCCACCTTATACACGCACGATCATTTAAAAGTGATTCTGTCAATAGTTGGGCGCGAAATTCGAAGATGCGAGCCAAATAAAGCGAAAACCCGTTTAACTCAGCAACCCGCTTAACTCAGCACAGTTCCGCAGTCCTGATCGAAAATGACTTAGCGAGGTTTCACTGTACAGGAAAAATTTGGCAGAAATGAATTTCCGAAGTCATTTGAATGCGATTTTTAGGAGAAAATGCTGTAAAGGCCCCCCCCTCCCAATGAATGAATTTTCACACCAGAAAGAGAGAATGGTGCTTGAGGGAGAGAGATAGTTTGGAACACTAGATCAGTTTTGTCGAAGCTGATTGTCACCGAAGAGTAGAAATATTGCTCATACCTGCTTGGAAGCATGACATCTTGAGGAAAGGAATGATCTAAAAAGCGTACAGGGACTAGAATTCTTTCCACACAAATGTTCATTTCCCATTTTTAGTCGTACAGTTAGGAACCAAAGAATTTCAGACAACTTCTGGAGGTACGCTACATGCAATACTTATCTCAATGAATCGCAGCATTTCAGGTGGCCTACCTAAGCCAAAATCCAAGGAGTCACCTGACACTCTTTTAGTTGCACACTATGCAGTGCATCTGTCTCTCTTGTCTCGCTGTTTCTCTCTGTTTCTCTTTTATTTAGGCGGGTTGTCCTTCAACCTGATCTCTCTTCTTTCACTATGTTAAATAGACCGATCAATTGGCCGAAATGTTTCAGGATTACTCAGTAATATAAAATAAAATACCTTTTAATATTCTGTTTCATTTTACGAAACCGTCTGCGGAAGGCAATACTATAAAATGGAGTTTGATGGATGGTGGGAGTTGCTCTCTCCCTGCCACTATCATCACCACTCTGGTGCCCTGGGGAGGACCCGTCTTCCTTCTCAACGCCCATATGAGGAGGGCTGTCGAGACAGAGATACTTGTTGCTTGTAGATCCTGTGAAAAAAAATAACAAAAAAAAATTAATTAAAACCAATTAATTGTAGAATGCGATAGAAAAAGTTGCATTTCATGGAATTGATTTCATGCAGTCAGTCTTACTTGGCATCTCAAGAGATAAAAAAAGGGGGGGAGGAGCAAAACTTTTCTCTGATTAGACTACCGTATTTTCTCGCTTAAGCCGCGCACCCCCGATTTTTCCAGCAGTTGGGGGGGGAAAAAGAAAAATTGTAAAAATCGACCAAAAAATAAAAATAATTTATAAAAAACTTTACAAATCATCTAAAATCGTTTACAAATTGACTTGAGCACAATAAAAATTGTTCAATAGTTTAAATTGTTTAATCATCTTCTTCCTCGTCCCGCGTCGTCTAAGTCTTCGTCGGGGTCGGATTCGCTTGACTGCCAAATTTCATTATCTTCGGTCCCGTCTAAGGCGTTCGAAATGCCGCACTTTCGGAAGCTTTTACAACACATTTCTACGGGAATGCGGTCCCATGCCGTCTTAATCCACTCACAAACAAGTTCGACTGCCGGTCGCTGGATTTTGCCGGTGCGAGTGTAGGTGTGCTCGTTCTCTGCCATCCACAATGTATACGGATTTTTCAAATGATTTTTCAAATGAATGGGCGGTTTATGCAAACATCCAGCGGCTAGAGTACAGACGTCAACCCCCCGGGAATGATGCAGAGATCAGTCTTACCATGATCCAGTAAATGCTTCACTTCGTCGGTTCTATGTCCGCGGAAACTGTCCAGCACCAATAAACTTTTCAAACGCAGGAGGGAACCGGGTCGATTGTTCCACACTCTTTTAACCCAGTCTTGCACAAGCGTATTGTCCATCCATCCTTTCGGTTGAGCGTTGACAATAATGCCGGGAACGTTTACCTTGGGGATGGTTTTGCGTTTAAAAATCACGAATGGGCGGAGTTTCCTTCTATTCGCAGTTATCGCGAGCATGACTGTGCAACGAAACTTTTCTGAACCACCTGTTCTAATAGAAACCGTCTTGTCGCCTTTGTTATTTACGGTGGTTTCAAGCGGCATTTCGAAATATATCGGAGTTAGGTCAGCATTGCCTATCTGCGATAAAATATAAGAGTTTTCTTTCCACATTCGGATGATGTAACGTTGAAATTCTAAGATCTTCTCTTCGTAATCTTTTGGCATGCGCTGAGCAATTGTGGTACGGTACTGGCTTTAAAATTTTGAATTCCAAGGTCCCTCGCGATTAATCTGGCTTTCAACATGCACATTTCGGACGTAACTGCACAGGCAAATTGACGTTTTTCCAAGACATAATCGTGAAGTTGTTGGTCGATTTCAGGAAAATAAGCACCAGGACCTCTAAACGTTCAGCGGGATCTGTTCGTATTTTCAAGCTTATTCTTCATTTTTCTCCAGCCTCGGATGCAACTTTCAACGGGATTTGTTCGCATTTTCAAGCTTATTCTTCATTTTTCTCCAATCTCGGATGCAACTTTCAGACACGCCGTGTTTGCGGCCGGCCGCTCAACTACCCATTTTTTCAGCATCCGCAATAACCGTGAGCTTCGTTCTGGCAGTGTAAGAATGAAGCAAAGAACTCATGATCAAACACGCGGTTGGTAAAAAGGATACAATGAATAGCCGAAAGGAGATAACAAGGGGTGATAAGGATAAACTGATAAGGGAGGCGTGAAAGCAGGACTAATTAGCGAACAAAAGGCGACAATGTAACGATAAGAACGGCACGCGACAGCACGAGTGTCGATTGGGGGCGGGGCTTGCAACGAAAACACCAGACTGCAGCTCCAGACGGTCAGACGGTTGTCGTCCGTTGCAGCAGATGGTCACATGTTGGTGGCGAGCCGTGGCGTCGCTGTAGTCTTGATTCGCACTTTGCGGGTTACTTCATTGACATTTTTCGGCGCACCCCGGATTTTCAACCCTGAATTTTGAAAAAAAGGTGCGCGGCTTAAGCGAGAAAATAAGGTATTTTGATAACATCTTGCCAACAGGGTGGCCAAAAAATCATCATGTGCAAATTCTGTAACTCTTCCAAATATTCTTGAAATTCTTTGACTTTCCCATGACTTTCCTAGCGAAGGAATTTCCCTGTTTTTCCAGTCCGTGACAGACCTGTTCAAAGTGAAGTTGCTATAAACATATTTTTTTTTTTTTTTAATTTTTTAGACTGATTACAGATCAGATGACATACCAGGTAAAGTAGAAGAAAAATCTAAGAAGTCTGAACCAAAGTAGGCTATTTCTGGTAAAGTTGGTTCAATATGGTCCTTAAAATATTCCATTGCCATTGTTGAGAGATCAAAAAGTTCATCCGTTATTTTGTAAGGACGAGCTAATTTTGGAGTTACTTTGATGTAGTGCAGAATTCGATAGACTTCGTCTAAAATCTACAAGAAATGAAGCAAAAAGTAATATAATAGAAAAAATGGTGTTAGCAAAATAAGAATAACTTTTACTGAAGCAGGAGCAAATGGAGCTTAGTCAATAGATCCTTTAAATGGAGGCGGCTTCACAGCGGTATTTTAGTCTTTGTTTGGTTTAAAAGTTCCATCTATCTCACTCTCATGCCATCTCTGTAAGCAAAATCTCAATCTCTTAGATAAGTAAATTGTAAACCGAAACAAAATTGTGCATTATTTTGGTTCTAATAAGCAAAGAAAAGCTTGTAAGTAAAATTCATTTCGGCGTGAATGCAATGCTTCTGAGGACAGCTGATTTGGGGGTAATTAAGATAAGAGTACTAAATGAAAGTCTAAAATTGCCACGAAGGAAAAATAGAATTTGACGTGACGCCTATGAATTTTAAATAGCTAAACCTCTGTGCGTGCGTGATTCTCAAAATGCTTTATTTAAAAATGTTCCGGGTGAAAAGCTACTTTATTTTTTTGAAAAGGCTCACATGCAAAGGCACTTTGTCTATCTCTCTCTTAGCTCATTTCAACATACGGCTAGTGGCTATCACATGACTTCAGCCACTGCCTCAGTTTATTTCTCTTCCATACGTTCAAAAGGGCTAATTCTACGGTTCACACAGGTACTAAAATAGCCCTTGATAAAAGCTAAAGTAAATTGGATTTTTTTTTTAAATTTCATGAAGGGTTATTTCTCAGTTATCCAGGTAAATTGAGGCTGTTTTAGGAAGAAGGGCCGAAAAAACATCAAGTGTGCTCTCCTGAGAAAATAAGCCTTACGATCTCATTAGAACTTACTCGAATGAGCACACCTATCATTTTTTTATAGGTCATTTATCTGGAGACGGTTTCACAATTTCGTTCTGTATTTTTCAAATTTTAAGCAAATCATTTTCTCTTCTTCAAAGTTCAAGCACTAATTATTTTTGGTTGTTTTGTATCTTTTTTTTTTCTTAAAAAAACTGAAATTCACACTATTAGAGAAAAAATGTTCAACTTTGAATTCCATCTATTACCTCTCCTGCAAAGAAGCAGCAATGTTTGCGTTCTATGTGTTTGCCGAATGACATCTGAAGAAGGGCTAGCCGCATGTGCAACATTTCAACGATGTCGCTTTCACAAGCTAACGGGTGAGCTCTACGTGCTGATTCTCTTCTTGGCATCTGGCCTTTAATACATTTAAATCTGTAAACAAATGTGAAACGTCATGAGTTTGAGAAAAAAGTTAGGATAGAAAAATCATTTCATTAGAATTCACAGAAAATAGTTGATTACTAACTCCGGTGATGGACCATAAAATCTGAGAAATGTGTGATAGCAATACCATCTGGAAGCATACAAAAGCCTCAGCGATTTTGAGGTTACCTACATCAGAGTGGTCGAGATTTTATTCCGGCAATGGGCATTAATGGGGGGTTGCCCAGTTTTTATGAGATATTAACCCTTTGCCTGACTAAAAATCAATTTTTTTCTCCAGGCAAATGTTGTTGGTCTTGATCTGATGACCGAGTCTCAAAAGAAGGTTTTGAAAAAAGATTCGGTCTGTTTCCCTAAAATGTTTAGCATAGAAAAAGGAACAAGATTGATTAGTTCAATGAAAACAATCAATTCTCTTTCAGGGAAGGGGTCAGAAACTCCAAGAACCAGGTGAGCCCCAAAAGCTCCCAAATAAAATCTGATTAATATGACCTAACCTCAAAATCACCCATATTCTGATATGATAAAATGATAGTATTGGTGATAAGCTTCGCTGAAGACAAAATGGATGACGAAAATTTTGGTACTTATTGAAAAGAGCCATTCCTGAGACAGCAAAGAAAAAGTTTAAATCAAGATTTGGATAAAAAGCCACACATTCTAAGGCAGACTTTTCTACATAGATTTTGGCTGATTTTGTTGGAAATGGAAATATTGACTCTGGGTCAAAATAGACAAACTTGGGATTTGGGTGTGAGTCGATACCATTGTTCCAGCGCATAGACTGTGAGCAGTTTTCGGTTACATGTTAGCGATAGCAAGCAGCACTAGTTTTAATGATTTGAGCCAACCCATTAAGCAACCCTACAATGCAAAAAAAAATTCTGTGGAACCGACCAGTTTTGTGATTTTACCAGGCTGCCAGAGAGGTGCTTACGGAGGATCGAATCGTTATCATAATCAGATTATTGAGAGTACATATGGCCTAATGGGTGGTCTCACTGATCGAATCGTTTTGAGCCCCTTATAATGATGGAAACGGACAAAAGGAGCCGATGAATTAGGGGGCTGTTGTAATCTCCGTCCACTTAAGTAAGAAGAGGTGAGGAGGGGGTTAGCTGCGCGAGCGGACTAGGTTTTCGCGCAGGTCCTGTTCTATTCGGAGCGGGCCCCCCTTTGCCTTCCCCTTGTAAGTGGGCTTCAACCACTTTACGCTAATCCAAATTGGCATGCAGAAATTTGTTAAGAAAGCAGAAGCTAATGGATAATCTACTAAAAATAAGACACTTGCCGATGCAACATATCAGTCCTTAAGCGTTGGAATGTTGAGTTTAGGATTCCTCCGCAAATTTTATCCATCCGTCGACAAACCTGTAAAAATGAGCAAAACAGGTCAACTGAGTAACTGAGAGGAGAAAACAATCGTCTTCAAATTTATTTGGAGAGCAGCACCCAAAGTATGCTCTAGACACTGATAACTTATGCATAATTAGTTGGCACCCATGGAACAAAAGCACTTACACAGCATTTGATTAACATTGTAAACCCATTCTTCGGTTAATTAAATAAAGAAAAAATGACATGGAGACATTGTTTTTCAAACTTTTGGCTGAAAATTGAATTTTATCAAGGGAATCAAATTAAATATCAAGATTTTTTAATGGTTGAGTCTGGCTTGGGGTTTATTTCAGGCATTATTAGCAAGTAGAACTGTTCTTTGGGAAATAATTACCGTGCAGTTCAAAAACTTTACTTGAAATCTACTTGACTTGACTCAAACTTGGAAAGTCCTCCAGATTCAATTGGCAATTCAGAAACACACTGTGAACCAAGACACATTCAGATTTTTTGATGAAGTTTCAAGGTATTTTCAAGTAAGAATACACTGAGAGGACACTACGGTGTTGGACACCGTGAATTACAGACTGTATAGGTTTACCGAGGCACTCTGGTTGTGCCGCCTGTAATCTTCCGTGGTGCAACCCATAATTACGGACTCCATCACAGAAAGTAGCGGGCTTCAAGACCAGGAGTGCCTCAGTAAAACTATAAAGACCGTAGTGTTTTTTCAAAGTATGCGCAAATTAGCAATACAAAGACACTTAGAAATCACATGATTTTCAACTCAAGATAAATTTCAAGGTAGCTTGTTAGCTACCTTCTACTAAACTAAAGATTTAACAAGAGTTGCTGATTTATGATCAGCTGCCTTTACACTACTGAACTGAAGACTTCTCAAGCGCTGATTCATGATGAGCAGTCTTTGCATTGCCATATTTTTCAACCAACTTAAATGTTTTTCAAGTCAAGTCAATTAAATCTCAAATTAGGTCACTGAATTGCACCCTAAGACTCCAGTCGAGGATTAAAGGAGTTCTTAAAGTACATTTAGAGAAGTAAAAACTTATAGATAACTAGAAAACTTACCAATCTTAAATGAGAAATATTTTTATAATCTAAATAATTGACTATTTTTTCTATAATTTCTGTGGGAAAGTCTAGGAAATTTGGTGGTGCTTTAGTTGTTGAAGTCGAAGATCCACTGGATCCTGTTTTCCAGATATCAGCGGCAGGATGAACATTATGTCCTCCAGCACGTCCCGATCTGGTACTACAACTTGACGAGGGCTCACTTGAGCTCTGAGCCCCACTGTCATTGCAACTACCCGTGCTGCTTTGCTGGCGGGTCGAAACCATTATCACCAAGTAAAAGCTAGTCTTTTAAATCTGAAACAGAAGAAGGAGCTTTAAATTAGTAACTTGATAAAAGATAGAGCAACTTAAAAAAGCATAAACCTAACTAACTAGCTAACCTAGCTAACTTGAAACCAACTTCAATGCTTTTCACATATATTTCAATTTTAACTTTTCACTAACAGCCAAATATTGCGAAAAAAGTCAGACAAATCTCCTGATCAGCAGTGGAGAGAAAAATACTTCTAACCGTTAAATAGACAGTTAAATTTCCTTTCAAAGTTAGAGTAGGTTTCTCCTGATGGTAGACACCCTGGATAACAAACATCCCCCCCCCCCCCCCCAATACACAGTTTTCATGAGGTAAGTTATACTTGAAAAATTTTAATTTTTCTGCTGCTCCAAATATATCTTCTTTCAACACTGCCTTTTCTTCATTTCTTTCTCTATTTTACAACCAAGTCTCCTTTTAAATGCCAGTGATTCATTTAGGCTATCTAGAGCCGACAACATGTATTTCACCTTCTTTTCAAATTCTTCAGGTTTTCATCCACTTTCCGTCATTACTACGTTATGGTTCAAGTTTACGTCTGGACCTGAGTGTGTTTTTGAGTCTATTAATTCCTTTTTACAAGATAGCATCCTGTATCTCCTGGTTTTGTTCATGAAAGTAATCTTCTTTAATGATCTCAAGTTACATTTACACAACTGATTTTCACATCAATCCGGTTTCCTGGGGGTGTCAAGAGAGTTCAGGGGCTTTGAGCCAAAAGTATGACTTGCCTATGATTTGAAGGCCTGTATCAGGAGTCCAAGGCAAAGTGCCCCTTTCTTGACGTCCCTGAGGGTTTCTTTGAACTTTCGTCAGTTCCAAAATGATTCTCATGACTCCTTTGTGAAATATCTTGTTGGGAACATGATTAAAATCATATGCATGTTGAGTTGAGTGTTTTTACTTTTAAACTTAGAACTTTCGCACATGATGTGGATTTCACATCTGAATGAATAAACAGCCCGTTACCTTCCTTTAAATGTTTGTAATGTTAATTATTCCCTGATAAGATCCTGGCCTTACGCAGAAAAGGCCTCCACATCCATTCATACATTTAAATCTGTTTCAGTTGGATTGAGAAGGTCATTAAACTCTTTTCCAACTGTCCATGACTAATGATTTTATGATGTCTACAGAAGCATCTCAATTCCAAGGGACCAAGTTCTCAAAACTTACTTAAAATATAAAACGGCCTTCAACTTTCAAAACCTCAATCTGAAAAATTGATGGGACATTCTTCTGACAGTGGCGGATTCAGCATTGCTTATTTGAAAATGAAAAAGCATATGATAGATAAGAAGGGCCGAAGGGGAAAAATTCACAAGATGGCCTCTCCCTCTGCCATTTTCAAACACATGTTTTTAAAAGGGCAAGGAGAGAGAAGAATGGAATCTTGGATCCATTTCTAACTGCTGAACTATTGGGGCAGTTTTGAGTTCACCGGAGCACTGCATCGGTGCATGAAAGATTCGGGATAACATTCTGTTTGTGACATTAAGTACACAAAACAGTTGTCTACATAAACCTTCCTTACACCAGCGTGATTTTTCGGTGAATTCTAAAACCCTACCTGGTTGAAAGGTATATTCCTTGCCAATAACTATCTTTGGCTACTGAAATATTCCGTATTCCTTGATTAAAACTACACAAAGAAAGCGATGACATAGAGACACAATGGAGATTGCAATGCAACGGCTGAGAAAAATCAACCAATAGACAGCTTCAGAACTTCAAGTTGACGAAAGAGAACTTGATTGACAGAGATTATGAGAGGAATACTAGAATTTTGTCCCAAAGCAACCGAAATTGATACCTAACCTCTTTCTGTTTCTAACTTTGATATCATTCTGAACCAGAGACGTTTCAGATATTCTTTTGGAGGAACAAAGTTAATGGCCGCTTAAGTGGACCAGTTGACCAGAGGATTAAGAATTTTGACAAAATAGACAACTTTGACCGTTTTGAAGACCCTAGTCACACAATAAAATCACAGGCAGACAATCCACCGTCCAGGTCTCAATCATGATGGAAGCGGTGTTTAATAGAAGGGCAGCGAAAAGTTCTCCTCCTCAGAATTCTAAATTTATTCATAGTGCTTATTTGAAGGAAGGAAAATGCCTTACGTTTTAAGGATCATTCTTCAGATTGCCTCGATTAACCTTAGTAGGTATGACTGAAAATTGAAATGGTGAACAGTGGGACAGTTCAGACTATCCATACTTGTATGACCGAGGTTAGACATTTCTTTGGATGGTGACTCAGAATAATGGTACCTAGATGTGGATGATTATGCTCAGAGTACACACCTAAAACTTGTACAGGGTCAGTTTAGGAGGGACAAGGTTCAGTGGCTTCAGTGACTAGGCAGCAAAGCTGACCTGATCACTTGGGTTTCACAAGGCCTTGCCGCAGAGACCTCTTCACAGAACCCTTGAGTTGGGCAGGAAAGATAACAAAGCTAGAAAAGAATAATCTCATTGAACTAAGCCCGTCACCCTAACGCTAATTGGAAATCAAGTCTGCGAACAAGTATTCGATAAAGGGCTTCCCAAGTAAATGCTTCTTTCTTACATGAGGGCAAAGTAGACTTTATAATCTTTGGTTCTTTCCAGACATTCATGCCTTCAAAACATAGATGAAATCGCAACATGAACGGGACTTAGCTTTCAAAACATTTGTAACTTCCTCATCAAACTTGCACCAATTCATGGTTTGCACAATGAAACACTTCTCTGACTCGGCCTAAGATCGCAGATCAACTCCATCAATACATCTGAAATGAGCTCAAGAAGTCGACAAGGCCTGAGACTGAAAGCTAACAAATTTGAAGTACCTATCCAAATCAAAACAAAAGCACGGCAGAATAGCCGTAATGAATAATTTGCGCACAACCTTAACGATTCCATGAAATGAGCCTTCAGAAGGAAAAGCGAGCAAAGCTTTGGGAAGGAAAGAATAATTAACATTTCATGGGAGAAAAAAAACAAAAAAAAATATTGACAAGGAGATGACTGGGCAAGTTGAGAGTGGGTGATCAGTATAAAAGATAGGCTCAACATGAGGTAACTGAGCAACTGACTAAATAATTGCCGAGCTTATTGAAAAGCCATCAGAGAGGAAAAGCTCTGAACAAAGAATTAGAGCTTTTCAAGAAGCTTGGAGCAGGCAACTTACAGTTTGATGACCAACTCATTGTTGAAGGTGAGCCATGATGCGGCATGCACATGGATCAGGTAAGTAAGAGGTCCGGAGAAAACTGTCAATGCACAAATGATACTTCTCAAATAGCAGGGAATTCTGATTTACATGAACAAAGTAGTCAGTTCAGAAAGTTAGAACAGAAATGTAAACGGTGTGGATGAATCAATGGACTAGATTCGAAACAACTTATCGCCCAGACTGGAGAACAAAGAAAGCCTGCTTGAAGAACGAAAATCTCACAAAATAGGAGATAAATTGACAAGCTGTAGATGTATAAGTAATTTAAATTGAATATGAAAGCACTCAAAGATAAAATACAGCCTCAAAGTCTTTCTAAGGTAATCTAATTTGAAGCTACATATTACAAGCGGTTTTCATTATGGCTGAGATGTTGCAACAGCCTTTGGATTTTTTGAATTCAACTCTCCGAAGGAATCTGAGTTCATCATTGGAATTAATATTGCTTGAGTTTGATAAACCATACCTTTTTTGGAAAGCTTTGAGTAAAAGTTTAGTAATGAAAAGTTACTACGATAATGTAATTGAGTAATTGCTGAGCGTGTGGTAGGTTGATCTATATGATAAAATACAGCTTGATTAATAGGTTAGCAAGCAGGGAAGAAAATATAAGAGCCAAACTTGGACGGATAAAGTGGAAATAAAGGTGCAAGAGGAGACTGCGAAACTATAAAGCAATAAAAAGCTGATTAAAATAGGTGATGTACTACGGTTGTAAAATCTACCAAGCCATTACCTCCGAGCAGAGCCCAAGTTGCTTTCAAGATCTTAGAGAGAACTTTAACTTTGAATCCGCGCCATTTGAATTCCTAAATGAATAATTTGAAAATGTACTAGTAAATAATAAATAACTTTGAACGATTTCAAGGATTATAAACTTCGTAGCGTGTAATGAACGGTGAGGGGATTTTTAGATCAGTCTGTAAACACGTAACGTCCAGTAATCAGCAACTTTTCTCCTCTTCTTCCTTTCTCCTCGAGTCGCTAGTTGTGTTTATTTCCCCCCCTTTTCGCTCTTAAGATGGCGAAGATGTGTTTTCGACCACTCACAGCACAGGACATTTAAATTTTTGCGCGCTGAATTTTTGAACGTCTCCTCTCAAGACCTCAAATGCGTAATGAATTTCCCTGATTGATGAGTTAGGTAACAAACTTCATGGAATTACATGATTTCGAAATTACGAAATGTGTTTTTCCAAACGAAAGAATATGTCCCAATCGATTTTCTTAATTATAAATTCAACAATGCTTCAATGTCAAAGACATGTCTTTGTTCAGTGTATTCAAATAACATAGGAACACGGTAAACATAATAAGTCAATAGATGGTTTGATGTTTGAATGATGTGACGATACATATTTCAACTTTTAGCTCTGAAATCGTTTTTAGCTGATCGTTTCAGATCAATAAACCCTGATGTGGTCACTTAATTACAGATGCTTATGTAGGGGAAATAAACATACTGGCCCAACATGGATGCGCAGTTTTCAATAATTTGGGATAGGAACAGGGCCGGATTTAATGCGGGGCGACCGGGGCGCGCGCCCCGGGGCCCCCACCACAAAGGGGCCCCCACCACAAAGCAGGTCCTTTTTTTTTTTGGTATTGATGGTTGATGAACTTTCTTTTTTTTCTATCATTGCAATACTGTAACAGTCCGGCCAGTGGCGTATTCTTAGGGAGGGGGATGGCCTTTTAGCCCCTCCAATACTTGAGAAGGGGGGGGGGCAAAGTATCATTTCCCCCCCCCCCCCCCCCTAATAATTTGATGAAAAAGAGGAGGGAGAAAAGAAAAGACGAAAAAATACAACAAAATAAAGAAAGAAAGGAATAATTACAGGAACCAAGAAGCAAAAAATGGCAAGAATAAGAGGCTCTGTTTCACCTTGAAACTGAGCCTGAATAAATCTAAAGTGAAAAACTCCTCTGTTGTCAATGAAATAAAGAAAATATACATTGAGTCTACTAACTTATGTTCTGTCGGTAGGTTATTTTTTAAAGATTCAATTGCTTAAAATATAGTCTCAGAGAACCCAAATGTTCAAATTTTTCCGGGGGATTACCCCCCGACCCCCTATTATTGGAAAGTGTCCCCCCAGATTCCCTAAAGTATTGGACTATTTGCTTACACCTTCCCCTCAAAAATAATCTCAAATTTTACGCCACTGAGCGGAACATTACATTTACTGGAGTTTTTTTTTTTTCCCCAGAAGACTTCTAACTGTGAGAAATAGTTTCCCAAAGCCTAGAAATATCAGCTTCGTCAATAAGCTGAAAGTCTAAACTGAAAAATTCCCTTTTTGCCTGAGAAATGAAGAAAATAAACGTAAAATCTATTTATAATTTTTTTTAAATTTGGTGGCATTTTTGTGCGATAACATTGCTTTAAATGCCGTCTGAGAGAGCCTAAATTTTCAATTTTTTCCGGGGGAGGACCCCCGGACCCCCTCTCACTGGGGGGTGTCCCCCCAGACCCCCCATAGTGCATCTCTCAAAAGTTGGTCCCCCCCCCCCCCAGTAAAAATCCCAAGTTTACGCCACTGAGTCCGGCAATGTTGGAAGTGAAGCTTTATGTAAAGTAACCCTTAAGTAAATAAAGAAACATTGAAAACTACTAACGAAACTTTAAAAATTATTAACGACTTTTTTATCGTCATGTACTTCTTTTACTCGATATGCCTTTAAAAGAAGGGACTTTATAATTTATTATTCCTAAGATTTACCGGGAGGGGGGCCCCCACCAAAGGTTCGCCCTGGGGCCCCCTGCGACCTAAATCCGGCCCTGGATAGGAAGGGAAGGAGAAATGGTGTCCCCCGTAAATCTATAATATAAAATATTAATTATAAGTCGCTATTCACGATTTTTTTCAATGTGAATCCGTAGTATGCGCTCGATTTTAAAGGCAGACATAGATCCATAGTCGCACCTAGGACTTCTGTATGTGGGGGGGGGGGCAAGTTGTCATTTCATATGGGGGGGTCTGCTGGGGGTTCTCCCCCGGAAAATTTTGAAAATTTAGCTCTTCTTAGACGCAAAATTAGGCTACTTCTATTCAAAAACTGTATTTAAGTTAACTCTCGAGAAATATGAGATTTTCCGAGATTATGCTGTTGTTACGGAAATATCTTCATCATGCTGATATTACGGAAATACGTTCATCATGCTGATAGAAAGACCGAATCTTCAGGAAATGTAGATTTCAGAAGAGGATCGAGCGAAATTAACAATTAAGGACATTGATGTCGGGAAAGATGTGTTCCTCCAAGGAAAACGATGTTTCATGACATTGATACTTTTTTTGAACTCATTTCCTTTCCCATCTTTTATTTTTCTCTTTTCCGTTTCTCTCTTTCTCTTTTCCTCATTTTTTCCTTTCCTTTCATCCTTTTTTCCTCTCCTTTCCTGCTTTTTTCTTCCTATGGGGGGGCGGCCCTTTGCCCATCCCCCCCGCGCTACCCATGCATAGATCGATTCGTCGCGGTAATCTTTTCTTAATTAGACATCAGTAGGTAATCAGTACGAACGTATGGCATCTAGGAAAAATTCTCCCTTTAAAACAACAAATTAAAGCCGAAAGTCCATCTTAAACGGCAACGACCGTTGTATAGTGCTGTATGACAATACGAGTTGTAATCGCAGCCGTTAAACCATAGTCCTTATGGCTTAGTTTTGAAATTTTTATCGGATATTTTCTTCATAAGTCACTCTGCGATGCTTAAATCCACAATTCTTGAGTCGGAAATTCATTAAACGAAAATACAATGAGAATTCCGACGTGAATCGATCGGTCGACATTCATCTGATCGATCATGCTCGCCATGAATTTAATTTTACCGATCGGCGCAGATCCTGTCTTCGCAAGAGGGGGGGGCGGCTGAAATTGGAATTTTTGCCTCCCCCCCCCCCTTTACTGCGGGTAACCGATTCTTCTTTCTTATCTCTTTCTTCTCTTCTCTCTCCTCTGTATAGGAACATAACGGGGGAGGGGCGATCGCTCCCTTTGCCCCCCCTCCCCGGTATCCGCCAATGATTCACCTCGTACCGCTTCGTGAATAATCATCGATTATCCTATCCTTTTTCTTTCAATACTTACTCTTTGTTTCATATAATTTGCTTTTTCAGTACTGTTTCCTTTCGAAAACTTATTCTGTCCTTAATTTTCCTCCCAATGATTTTTCATTAAATAATTTTTCTTCCAGTTGTTGTTTTTATATGTTTTGATGGTTTTTGTTTTAATATTTTGGTTAAACACGCGGCAAAAGGCGAATTTCCTTACTTGGATCTAGACAATGGACATCCATCGGGAGCACCTATCTCATCAGAGCATCAAGTCCCTATGGCATTTACAAATACTTCTAAAAATTAGAGACCTACATATAGTGCTCCCTAAGCACGAAAATTCGCCTAACTGCGATGCTGCTGAGCTGCATCTATCGCGCTGAGAACACCCATTAAAATTGAGAAGGTGTTCGGCTGCTGTGGTCTAGTGGTCAGCGCAACTGGGACTCCTAACCCACGGGTTTCGAGTTCGAACCCTCGTTGAGGTGACGAGATGTCATTATCTCGATCGGGTCTCTTCGGATCAAGACATGATCTAGACCCGCGTCATGCATGCCTCTCCCTCTCCCTCTCCCTCTCCCTCTCCCTCTCCCTCTCCCTCTCCCTCTCCCTCTCCCCTCCCTCCCCTCTCCCTCTCCCTCTCCCTCTCCCTCTCCCTCTCCCTCTCCCTCTCCCTCTCCCTCTCCTTCTTCCCTAGATTATTCAGCCATTCAGACGAAGTTGGGAGAAGAGGCCACCTTAAATATCGAAAATAGATAAATAAATTCATAAATAAATGGGATGAAAAAACAAATAGATGGATAGGAATAAAAGAAAAATAAATAAACAACAAAAATAATGGAGAGCTATTACCCAAAATGAAAAAAACGAATTCGCACTGCATTTCAGTCCGGAACAAGTTTAATCCAGATTGAGGTCAATCCGAATTGATACCCTTGTTTTTTAACGTCTAATGGCTATATTGCTTTGGAAACAGCCTCATTGATGCCATTATTATTCTGTGCGCTAGTTTGTGATTTGGCTGAGTCAAACTATGACGAGAGAAAAAGGGCATCAACCATGAGAGAGGGGAGTCTTAATAATATGAGTGAACACATCACATTCCAATGCATTGTACTGACCTAAAAATTGCCTGAAATGTATATTGTCATCACGATTTGCGATATGTATAGTCAGCAAAATTGATTCTTGGGCAGCTGATTATTTTTTCTGAATAGACAAGAGCTGAGTGGATAGGGGGTGGGGTGGGTGTCTAGATTATCTAAAGTCCCTCTAAGTAGACATTAATTTTTTTTTTTCTTTTTTTTTTCTAAACGATAAATGTATAACAAAATAAAAAAACTCTATTGGGCTTTCTTTCATATTCTACGACGGATCAAGTATTATTTGAATATACGAGTAGCAAAAATAAAAATTATAATATTGGTTTTTTCTAATTTGATAATTTTTTGTTTTTTTATTTTCGCACGGCTAAGGAACGTAAAATTGCGAGATGCAGATAACCTACAATCACGTTTGAGAACGGATTTAGCAAACTTTTACGGGCGACCCCCCCCCCCCAAGACCACCCCATGGGGTTTCCTAACTTGGCCTCCTTCAGACAAATTGTCTAACTACGCCCATGATGGTTGGCGATGATGGTATGTGGCAGTGTGGTTAAGCTTTTGAAATAGTCGTATAGTCATTATAGTCGTCTAGGGCGTGGTGGAGGGGGTAAAGGCTTGACATCTAGAAATTAATTTAAACAGCAAACATATTTTATTTATTTAATAATAAAGTAAACAAATAATAATTAATAAATTAAGTTGTACAAAGTAAGCTGTCTTTGGTAAAAATGGCCAGTGTGACAGAGCATAGGTATTTATAACAGTTGAGAATTGATTCTTTGATCAAATGTTGTCATCTGCGGGATTTCAATATGATACCGCTATGATATCAATACGATATCGATATGATGTTAGCTTGAATTCTTCAAAATTTGAGACGCAAAAAATAAAAACATATTTGTTGTCATCATCAGTATAAGTATGGTATGGTAATGTTTTGTGTACGGTCAACTGATGGTTATACCCATAGATTATGGTTTCATGGATATATTTATTTCTCAATGTTAACTATCAATTTGAAAGCAATAAAGTATTAATGGAATGACCAATTATAGGTATCAAATTGATTTTTTTTGCTGGTGCATGAATAAACTTTCTACTTTGATGAACACGAGGAGTTTTAAGGTAATAAATCTATGTACTCTGCTGTGTAGTTTCCCATTCCAGTTCAGTGTGGTTGAAAATATTGTATCACAATCATCTTATTTATTGGTAAGTCCGCTATGGCTGAGAGCTATGTTTTGCGTTTCGTCAACTTTCTTTAAGCTTTTTGTCTGAATATCTTTTGATTTGAGATCGGATCCACGGTATGTAGAATGATAGCCTCGTGTACACGTCGGGGTACCCAGCTTTAGCGCACCCGGATCCAAAAGAAGTAATTCCTGCCAAGAACCATCTACCATCCTTTAGAATACATTGCAGAGGGCCACCTGAATCACCCTGAATAACACAATAATAGATAATAGAATGATACACTTCTGGAGCAAAACTGCATAAACTTATATAAAACCGATAGCAGGGCTGATGATAGCTAGGCGCGTGACTTATTAATTTATGGTCTGCACAAGTGATGAGCAGGTACCCCGATTGAAATTGTTCTTAAATTATCTTCTTATTTTCAATACACGAGTTTTGGCGATTCATCTATGTATTGACTCATATGAGAAGGAATTTTTCTGAACTCTGTGAACACTTCGAAACCGCCTAAAATGGATCAAATATTCTTAAGATCGAGATTTTAAGGAATTCTTTCGACCAAGGAACTTTCTTTTGGTGGCTTATAGTACCTATTTAAGCCTTTAATGTAAATAATTACTCAAACATATCGACTTGCAATTAGAGAAATAATAAAAACAAACCAAATAGGAATAAAATTAAATAATCATATAAGACCCCTCTGCAAATGGAACAATTCTTGGTCAAGGCGCGCGCGCACCAATGGTTATACTTCTGCAGGTTTTATGGATCTCTTAACCCCTTATGGATCAAGCCCAAGTTTACTCATTTTTCTCCTCGAAGTCTATTGCACATTGTTTTAGTCTTCATCCCGGATAAACGCAAGTATAGACGAAAACACTACATTAGATAAGGTAGCGTCGGGCGCCTTCAATTGGTCGTATAGGCAATTTCAACTCCACCGAGTACGAACAGTTAACTATACCTTACCTCTTGAAACGGAGATAGGTGCGTTCTCTTGAACTAACCTGGTCCTTAAAGGGTTAAGACCCTGTGCCCACTTCCTTTCTCCTGGTCCAAAGAAACGTGATTGCCATTTATTTCTAAATAACAACGAAAGATGAGCGGCTTTTGGGAGAGGAATGGAAAGGGGGTGGCTTAAGCTCCCCAAAAAAACTAAACAAGTGACTTAAGATTACCGTCAGATTGTTTTAAGATTTTTAAAACTCGGGTACTATAGCGGGGACAAACATACCGGGCAAAAATATTCAACACACCTAATGTGAGTACTGAATGGTATAGGTGATACACTATGCATCGCACTGGCACGTGTGTATAGCGCGCAATGTGCACACTGCATAGACTCTCTTTCGTACACGCGACAAATAGCCCTTGATAGAAATTTATGACAAAAAAAAGGGAGGAATATAAGGTCTTCACTTTGATGATGACCCCATCATCTTATTTGACTCCCAAAAGCCTCCCATATGCAACTTAAAAAGCATTTTGAAAGTTTAAGGGGAGATTGTAAGCAAGATTTTCTTTTTCTTTCCTATTATTATTATTATTCATTTTTTGTACAGCATGTCTCAAAGATCATTTTTATATCCAACAACAGGGTATGTAGACTTTTGGATAGGGAAATATAGGATATAATTTTCTTTTAAAAAAAATTTTCCCGCGTTAAACTGCTCTCCCGAAAAGTTGTGTTTCTTCAACTTTTGATACACACAACTAACTCAAGTTCTATTGCACCTAAGAGTTCGTTTTTTTTTTTTTTTTTTTTTTTTTTTTCCTTTAAAGACGTTTGTCTTTACACCAAAAAACAAAAACAAGCAAAGACAAACGAAGTTTATTAACTATAACTTTCAATGCATGATTATTGTGGATAAAAATTTAACTTTAAATAAAGTAAGCAAAAAAAAAAACGCGTTTTTTAAGACATTAAAAAAAAAAATCAGGAATGAAATTTTAATTAAAAAAAAAAAAAAAAAAAAAAAAAAAAAAAAAAAAAAAAGAAGTTAACATTGTTAAGCTTGTAAGTATGTACAGTCGGGGACAAAAAGAATGACAAACGACTCCTTGGATTTTGGTATAGGTAGGCCACCTGCTACCTGCAATGCATAGATTCATTGAGATGAGTATTGCGGGTAGCCTACATCCATAGGAGTCGTCTGACATTCTTTTTGTCCCCGATTGTACTTTAAAAAAAAAAAAAAATAGATCCCAAGGTGCATATGGTCTTAAGATATGTGTACCGAAAGTTTGGTAAATTAACATGGTGAAGATAGGGCTTACAACCTACCCTTAGTGGAAATATATAAATGAAAGTGCAAAATTTACCACACAGGCTCCACTGTGACCATCCAGTTTACCACCGCAAAGGTGCCCCTTTTGAATCGGCACACCTGGTTCATATTTGTGTTTGCAAATGGCATTATCAATTAAGGGGACCCTGATCTGCCTTAAAGTAGACGAGAGGGTTCCTTTTGTGTCGGTGCGGCCCCAACCTGTGGCGACACACAATTTTGTGAGCGATTTTCTTGTTTCCATTTCCAGTTCAGCTGCCTCCATTAAGCAAATGGATTTGACGGATCTATCTTTACGATTCAAGGACCTTGATAGCTTCAAAAGCGCTGTAAAAATTAACGAGTCAAACTTAGAACAATTATAATGACTATATGAAGATAAAGAGGAAGGCTACCCAAAGCAGAAGCTTGCCAAGGGGGGGGGAGGGGGTAACGTTTAAACGTTACCAATAGCAGCCCTCCATTTTTCCAGTCTACCAACCTTAACTAATGATTTCAAAGATCGGTCTGCTGGTCTCTTAGCTTCAAAAGCGCTGTAAAAATTAACGAGTCAAACTTAAAACAATTATAATGACTATATAAAGATAAAGAGGAAGGCTACCCAAAGCAGGGGCTTGCCAAGGGGGGGGAGAGGGGGTAACGTTTAAACGTTACCAATAGCAGCCCTCCATTTTTCCAGTCTACCAACCTTAACTAATGATTTCAAAGATCGGCCTGCTGGTCTCTGACTCAGTCGAGGGCCTTCAAAATGAAGCTGGGATCCTGGATAAAATAGAAGAAAAAGGATCGAGAATATAAGGCACTGAAAACAACATTTTTCCCGTCAACCCTTTCAGTCGGTCTTGAATTACGAAAGAGAAAGAAACCGCTGTGAGACCGATACTGGTGAATTGAGTGAATTTTTCACATCTAATTTCATGTGCATGTCAATTTTCGAAATTCTAGAAGACTCCCATGTTAAAGATACCCTCATATACATAAGGAGAGTGGTGACTGAAAGGTTAATTTCTTTGTATAATTGTATATACGCAGTTTGTGTAAAAAGCATGAGAGTTGCAAAGTTGAGACAGAGGCGCACAATGGGTAAAAAGAACTGATTTTGCGACCAAAATCAGGAAAATGCATGTACCTTAATAATTTAAGTCGCCAAAAATCATCATGAATAAGTTTAATCTCTAAAACATCTTCAAAGCACCAACAATTATAATTTCGCAGCTGAAAATTAAACATCAGAAACAGATATCCCAAATTAGTTAATCGGATGAGCCCTAGCGACCATTTTGGACGATTAGAACGTGCTGATTTTCGGTCACCAAATCGATAATTTTTCCTCAGTGTATATCGCTCGTAGACATCGTATTTTCAAGCACTGCTCTGAACGTATCCGCACGAACGTGCCAAAGAATCTCTAGGGATTTGAAAAATTCTTGCTAAAAACATGGCAGTTCAATATAACTTGGATTGGACGGCTCTCTAAAACCAACTGCTCTTGAATTTCAAAAACGCCGGTTCCTTCCTAAAAAAAAAAAAAAAAAAAAAAAAAATCCATCCAATTCATGACGTATAAGGTTGACAAATTAAAAGAAATTGTACGTGCCTATGTCATGCTGATAGTTGTGAAAAGCTTCGTGAATTACGATGTGCTCGACCGGAATCCTAACTTCAGTATGCTCCTCAATATCTCGATTCCATTCGCCTAACACGGCCGTCCACAGAGCAGCTAAAGGTAGGCTAAAAACATCGCTGAAATTTGAAAGTTGCGATCAGTTAAGACAAAATGGCAAGCTTATGTATATTGTATACTTACGAGTTCAAACTGAAACACTTGTAAAACCCATTTAAACCCATGAGAAAGATCGACGTTTTGGGGTCACACTGAACAGTATGACCACTCTCCAATTTGACACATTGTATACCTGGGTTTAAATGGACGGTGGCTAAAATTGGAATTAAACTTTGAAGATTCATATACATATATACTGAAAGTTAACCCTACGCATTGATACTGGACAGCAAGCAGTGGCGGCTCGTGCGATTTGGCAACAGTGTTTTTATCCCATTTAAATACATGGAAAACAATCGAAACTCGAGGAGGCTGCCAGCCTCCGCTCGAATCGATTTTTTACCTAAGTTTAAATGGGAAAAATGCATGGTTGCCAAATCTCACGGGCCGCTACTGACAGCAAGAAAAAAACTCGTTGCTTAGTAAAAGTCGTAACCGTAAAATGGGTTATTTTGATCAAACGAAATGCTAAATCAGCGCAAAATATTACAGTTAGTTAAGCTGACGAAATAGATTGTAAAATGACCAGCATTTGAGTGAATTATGCACATTGCACACCCATTTGTGATCAAACAATCTATTTCGTCAGTTAAACAATCATATTTTGTTGGTTCAGGATTCCGTTTTGTAAAATTAACTGAACAATTTTGCGGTCACGATTTTTAACATTAGGATTGTTGAATGGACTACTTTCTTTAAATACTGTCTCATCATGATGGAACAGAGCAACCCATGATGGTGGCTACGATTATATTCATCTCCGAAGTGTTTGGAACGCTAAAAGCTTTATTGAAAAATGTCATTTATAATAATTATTGAATTCAAAGTAAATCATGCTTTACTTTTTAATGAGAGCAATACTGGAACCATCTGAACAATAACTACGCATAATTTGCTAATGCCGAGATAGATTTGATCATCATGTTCCCAAGTCGTCGCTAATCTCGTGTATCTCTATTCTTTAGGCAGACTTAATTTCCTTCAATAATTCGAGTATGCAATTCCATATCCTCAGTGCAGGAAGAGTTGCGCGTAGTAAAATGTTATTCAGTTTACCAAACAGCCGGCTAATTTGAGAGCAACTTATCCTACTCTGGGGAAATGGAATTGCATACCTCACCGATTGAAGGCTCTTTTTTCCACGTGAGACAACTTGACCAGGTTACGAGTGAAAACGTTTTACGTATAAATAATAAATTCCAATTATTTTCAGTTTAATGAGGGATCAACTTTTCTGTCGGTTACAGTATACGAGTCAGTCAGTTTACTGGTCGTGTACAAGAGAAACAGGCTCTATTATTGGAAATTGCATATCCAACCGATCACAGGCATTTTTTGTCTGAATCAGAACAGACGATGATTGTTATTCATTGAAAAAGCAAGTCTTGAGGCTTTTTGTTTGAAGTCGTTTCAGTTGAGTTCGCTGATGGATGTTCGAAATTCGTTTGCTGCAAAGCTGACGGATCGGCGACTTCTAGTTCTGCGCACCGCGAAAGCAACGTCTCCGACAAATCGGAAGTGTTTTAACGCTGATCAGTTATGGTATTTTAGTCGGCTGTAAGTTATAGCTCAACTCATCTGAAATGATCTAAGCTAACAAGGAGAATATAAGATTTCCTTCACCCAGTATAGACGACAGATGTGTAAAAAGGAAAACCACACATCTCTTGGACAACCAAAAAGGTAGGAGCAAGGCAGGGGCCGGGTCTTGCATGCCTCAGAGAACCTCAAAGTAGTTTTTTTTTTTTTCCAAAAAATAGCCCATCAATGCTCTCAGAAACGCGCATACAATTTTTATGACGCAGCCCCCCCCCCCCCCCATAAAATTCTCTGAATCCGACACTGCGTAGTGGAACGAAACCGAACTATACTTACTTATGAATACAATGGGCTGCCGTCAGGACCCACGATGGCCTAATCAACACTCCGCCACACCAGTGAGATATAAGTCCGAACTTTGGGTGCAATAATTGAAGAGATACCTGAAAAAAGAAAGCGAGAGATTAAAGAACTGGAAAAGGAAGACTGCAGAATTATTATTATTATTATTAAATTTATGTCAGCGGGGCGATTTCAAAATGTAGCAACGACTAAGCAAATTGAATCGCCCTGGTAAAAATGACGACTATAACCGTTCCAAAAACGACTATAAACATAGTTGGCCAACTGTGGATTATAGTTGGCCAACTATAGATTATTGTCGGCAACTATGTTTATAGTCGTTTTTGGAATAGTCGTATAGTCGTCATTTTTACCAGGGCGAGGTGATCACTACCATAATTAATGATGAGCTACGATGAGTTGATGAGTTGACTGTCTATAAGTATAATGAGCGCGAATTTTGAAATTGACAAATTAGATGATAGTTTCATGATAATGAACTAAATTTTAACCAATCACGTGCAAGTTTCTCGATAAAGGAGTGATTATCAAAATTAACAATTGGTGCGTGTAGAACCTAATTATTATTGATCAGCATGGTGCGGGTTGTTGGCAAGCAGTGATTTTGCCTGAATCGGTAAATGAAGGCGCAATAAATTGAATTTCACCCGACTGTGAGTTGTGACAAATATACACGCGCGTCGCTTGTCCAGAAATAATCGACGCACGCCAAAAATGTGAGTTAAATCCCTATATGACACGCATGCACAATCAGATCAAGAATGATGGTCGATTCTTTTGCTAGACCCATTAGCCCTTGTGAGCACAAGGAAGAGGGGGAGGATCTCCCAAAGCCAATTTTTTCCCCTGAAACTCTCATTATTTTTAAATTAATTTTGGGACTTTATGCATTAATTAATTAATTACATAATAATGGTTGTAATAATCATGACATTTTCACGTTTTCTGGACACCAATAATTACACATTAGTTGTTCTTAAGCTTTTTTTTAGGATCAGTAATTCAATTTTTCCTACTCTAATGGCAGATGATAGAAAGAAACAAAACCCTAAAAAACCTTTCTTCACAGTGTTGCATTTTTTGGAATAGTAATTTTTTTTTTAAAAAAATAGTCACGAACATCCGAAAATGTGTGACTTGGTGTAATGAAAACAGTCTTAAAATATTCAGTAGAATTCACTCATAATTACTCCAAATACAGTTTAAAAGAAAAAAAAAAGAAAAAAAAAATACTGACTCAATGATTAAAAGCAGTTTGGGGTATTTGCAGACCCCCCCCTCCTTATACTATACTTTGGTCAAATACCTTGGGCTCACAAGAATTAAAGCAATATCTGACATCCGCACTCTAAAAAACGGTTTTACCTGCCAAGGCCAGGCACCTTGCTGGGACTCTTTCCCATTAATCAGGCGACCCTCCGAGAAAGAGGTGAAATTATTATTCCTAGGCTGCCGATGACTTTTGGTTATACTGACTCCGCAATCTGTAAACATTTAAGCAAAATTCACAGTTGTCAGGCAATGAATCGTATAGGTATAGACAGTTCGATAAATACGGTCCTTGAGATCGGATTACAAATAGACAGGATAGGTAAATTGTGAAGGACGCTGCCTTACTTTGGGATAGGACTTTATAACATGATGTCATACCCAGGGCTGCCGTTTTGCGTATAATCAATGCTATTTTTCAATTCACCGATGATTCCACCGGTTGAGAAAAGATTACACAGTTCAGTTCAGTGCATGATTGTAATAAACTAAAATACTCGCATCTGTAATCTTTTCTCAACCGGTGGAGTCGTCGATGACTTTTTATAAAACTTGCGGATATTTTAATTAATTAACGGAGTTTCTACCGATCAAGGAAAGATTACAGATCAGAGTATTTTCGTGCATTACAGTCATACACTGAACTGAACTGTGTAATCTTTTCTCGACCGGTGGAATCATCGGTGAATAGAAAAATAGCATTGATTATACGCAAAATGGCAGCCCTGGTCATACCTCTGTACTGTATAGTTTTAGCTCGCGTTGATAGATAAAAAACAATAAAGAGTTTTATAATCTTTGTCGCACTGGCGTAATCCTCCCGGTGAATTCTAAGACTCGATTCGACAACAATGCTCCGAAGAACGAAAGTGAAATTAAACTTATAGGCGGGTGTGAGCTGACTGCACCTCGTCTAGGTACGTATAAGTACAAATCCGAGAGAAAGATGTGAAGAACCGTTGTGTCCTTGTTCTTGGATTTTTTTTTCTCTCTCTCTCTCTTTCTCGTTCCGTCCGGTACGCCGTAATTTTTTACCGGGGTCGGGGTACCACAATTATTACAGCTGATCGTCGGACGCGGACTGAATAAGGAACTATAATGACCTTGGGATGATATTTTTTTTGAAGCGGAATCTCGTTATAGGAGAGTTCTAGCTCTATTGGTGCATGACCCAACCTTTAATTTCTCGATGGTGCGTGTATAATTGAAGTTACTTCAGAAATTAAGAAGGGTCCATTAAATATCATGTAAGCTCTTCCGGAGAAATCCTACCAACCTGTAATGCGGATTTCATGCCAAGAGCATGCCTGATGTCTTATGGACCCTTTTCCCGGAAATCGCGTCAATTACATGGTGTCGAGCTTGGGACGCAAAGTTAGCATCTGTATAAATAGGTTTTATTTCTCACGATTTTTCTCGATGTTCTCGAGAGCGAATGAAAAAAAAAGACAGAAAAAGTGAAAGAAAGAAAGCAGTAGCGTTAGTATAATCCGTTTATTTAATTGTGCCTTAGGATCTGAGGCTACGTTCTCACCTGGAAGTATATGATGTAGATTCATATAATACATGAGAAGTTACGTAACAAACACCAATAAGTAATACCAATAATTTTGAAAAATCGGACCGGAAGCTGATGACGGCTCATTAACGTCAATGCAATATCTAGCGTGTAAAACTATATCGTTTTAATTATACATACAGGGTCTTCAAAAAGTCCGAGTACACCCCTAGCAGTAACTTTTGAACGGCTGATTTTTAAGAAACCAAATTTTACAGGTGATCGAATATGGCCATGATGCACTTTTCGGTCTTGTTGAAATTTTCGGGGCCCCCGGGTGGGGGGCGCTAGGGGGGTGGCCCCTCCAAAAATCGAATATTTCAAATGGCGACCCCCATTTTTTATCATATAACTAAAAAGTGCATAAAATTCCAAGACTTTTGGCACAAACCGCAGACAGATATCGTTTTTCGTTTTCGATCGAAGTTCAAAGTTCGATTCAGACCAATTTTCAAAAAATCATAGCTCCCATTTGAAAAGTCGGAATTTAGAAAACTAGGAGTCAAAAATACTCTAAAAAGCATGCCCTTTTCAGAAAAAAATACTGTTTTGACAGTAGCCTAGTCTTAGAGCCCCCTGAAATTATTTAAAAAAATGACCCCTCAGGGGGGCTATCTCAAAAATTCCGAGCCACGAACCCTGTCGAGTGATACATCGCTTGAAAGGGCACACAACACTAAGCATTTTGGCGCAAATCGCAGGTCGATATCGTTTTTGGTTTTCGATATATCGAATCACAAAGTTGGATTTTTACCTATTGGCAAATTTCGATAAATCGAAAACCAAAAACGATATCGACCTGCGGTTTGCGCCAAAATGCTCAGTGTTGTGTGCCCTTTCAAGCGATGTATCACTCGATAGGGGTCGTGGCACGGAACTTTTGAGATAGCTCCCCTGAGGAGTCATTTTTTTAAATAATTTCAGGGGGCTCTAAGACTAGACTAATATCAAAACCGTATTTTTTTTCTGAAAAGGACTTGCTTTTCAGAGTATTTTTGACTCCTAGTTTTCTAAATTCCGACTTTTCAAATGGGAGCTACGATTTTTTGAAAATTGGTCTGCATCGAACTTTGAACTTCGATATATCGAAAACGAAAAACGATATCTGTCTCCGGTTTATGCCAAAAGTCTTAGAATTTTATGCACTTTTTAGTTATGCAATAAAAAATGGGGGTCACCATTTGAAATATTCGATTTTCGGAGGGGCCACCCCCCCTAGCGCCCCCCTCCCAGGGGCCCCGAAAATTTCAACAAGACCCAAAAGTGCATCGTGGCCATACTCGATCACCTGCAAAATTTGGTTTCTTAAAAATCAGCCGTTCAAAAGTTACAAGGGTGTACTATCGGACTTTTTGAAGACCCTGTATAAAGGGAAACCCAGACCATATTATACAGCTTGAAATTTTTACTCTGTAAAGCAAATTCCGAATCAGAGGCGCGTAAAATTTGTCAACGTTGTATTTCATCCACTGAAACCTGCAAAAAAGATCGAATAGTAGAAGGCTTGATAAACACCCTCGGATTCGACCTTTTGCTTGAGTTTAAAAATAAAATTCATTTATGCCAAATTGAACGCTAAACTATGCATAAATGAAACCACTTTGATTGACTCCGGTCATAGTAACTCAACTTTGAACAGTAAATTTGATTCATACCACTTTTCTATGGACCGATTTTATTATTCTCCTCACAGCGACGACACGTGACATACGTACAATGTATCGATACTAACTGCATATAATAAACAAAAGAAAAGAATCGATCCTCAGAGAGTTCCATATACAGCCCCCAAGAAATTAACATTTTTGCATAGGTTAAAAATGGGAGAAATTGGGCTATGAATCGCGATCACAAACTGCCACTGTTTTCTAGTCAATCTGAGAATCCGTAGTCTTTTTTTTCTTTAAGTAAGTGTTTGTTCGATTGCCTCTTCTCACCAATCATCACACCCTGGATCAAAAAATTAATTTTTTTCGGACATAGAAAAAAATGATTTTTTTGTTTCAGAAGACTTGAAAGTTCGGATGATTTGCGATCAGATTTTCCATGTAATTTCGCTTATTTTGAGGCCGTGAATGTTTTTCAATTTTTCTTGATATTTTCATGACAGGTTCCCTTGATATTTTGAGTTCGTGAACATGATTTTCGTATTTGGAACAACTATCCGGAAAATTCCGCATGTTTCGATCCATAGCCGAATGGCGTATAGCCAATACGATATTGTCTTTCTCTCACTTTGCCCGTTTGACTGAATCTGATAGAAAATGATGGATATAGGAGCGGTCGGTCACGTGACTCCAGCTCCCTGTTTCTGTCTTTTTCATGGAGTCGCAAACGAGCAAAGAGAGAGAAAGCAAAATTCCTCGCTACGGCTATGTTTTCGATCCATTGTGCACCGAAGTCGGATCCATCAAAAGAAAAAAAAACCGACAAAACAACAAAAACTGCGTGATGTGCGTGGGATTGCGTTGAGAATGTGAAGTGAATGCAAATGTGAATGGCGCACTTGCATCAATGAAAGAGTAACGTTGAGATAAAGGGAGTGGGTCGAAGGGGGGGGGGGGGGGGGTGACAGCGAAGTGTTTACGATCAAAACAGTCGTGTTGAGGATTATGAGCACTAACGAAGGAAAATGCGGAAAAAAATAAATAAATAAAAAAAAGAACGAAAAGAGTTTTTCATTTCCGCTTTCTGGCTTCATTCTTGATTAGTTTAGTTACTTTCTTTTACTTAGTTTAGTTCCGGTGATGGTGTCGCGGGAACGAGATCTCGGCTCATCGATAACCAACCGAATGTGCTATTTAAAATAGACCGAGCCGCTAATCAAGTCATGACAATGACAATAAAACCATGACGTAAGAGACTTACTCTTGACAGCGTAACCACGCGGGCGGTTGATTCAATATTCATTCTGACGGAGGTGACGGAGACTCGCCATTGAACATCAGGTGTGTTCTTTCGAGGCTATACCGATTTAACCGTTATGCTGAATTCTTGGGAAGATCGCACCTTATGTTTTATGGAGACTTTCAGAGTTCGCTTTAATTTGATTTGCAGACGGAAGATACTGCGATAGTGAATGAATGTGTACTAGAAGTCCTCTCCGGAAAGTGTCAGCTGATCCTGATCCTATCTCATCATCGCAGTTTCCACTTACAATAATTATATGTGCTTTAATTCGAGCTGACATAGTATCGGGATTTGATAAGCGCCAAGAGAAAGGAAGACGCGTGAATTGATTTCACGTTACTTCACAAGTGTCTTAATTTGCACGGTGCGATATTCGATACATCGAATGGATTCAAACAAATCAATAATGGAGGCGAGTATTTTACAGTCGCATTTGAGGAATTTAGAGTGAACCCTGAATCAATTTAATCATATCAATGTGTTAAAATAGCAAAGAACAGATTTTTTTTCGACTCGATATAGACCTCTCAAATTGATCTTATGGGGAGAGGGCACTGTAATCCTTTAGGTAAAAACCCTTGACCCCCGCCTAAATCGCTGAAAATGAGTATAAACAGTGTTCAGTTCTAAATAGTTCTAACGTTTTTTTAGGATGAATGGTGCACTTAGAATTTGCTGTAATTAAAAAAAAAAGCATAAATTCAGGACTTTGTCAGGGAATGTAATGTTTAAATGTTTACGACAGTTTTGAAAAAAAAAAAAAAAAACGCGTTTTAATCCATGTCAATTTAACTGAAAAAATAATAATAATAATAATAATAATAATAATAATAATACCTCTCATCTAGATGAACCCAAAGATGTAAAGTTTATCGAATTTTACATACCTATTTCAGTTTGTGAAACAGATTTTTTTTTTGTTTTGGAGGGGGGGGGGCAATTAAAAATGACAAATAATACTGAGCAAGCATATATGAGGGTTGATTGTAACCTTTTTCAACAACGTCTTTGAGTACACTCAATTCCGTGACTAGATCTGTCATCGTGCTCCAGATTATTCATATTTAAAGAACAATATTTCGTCCAGTGCCTTCAATTCATGGCATAGGCAAAATGAACACAGAGGAGATGGAATAGTTAACTACTCGGTGATTTCTCTTATAAGTAGTTAGTAACCGCATGCCAGTGGCGATGGCGATGGCGTGTAGAATGCGATTTTACAACGTTGTAATTTATCCATTAAAACTCACAAAAAAGATGAGTGTTTGGACCAAACACTGTTTGGTTAACGCCTTCGCATTCGACCTTTTTCACAGGTTTAAATGGTCGACACATAACAATGTTGCCAAATCGCACGCTATACGCCACTGCCTCGTGCGGTAAGTAAAAACGTCCGTAGATACCTTTTTTCGAATCAGGCAATATCTTCCATCATACATTTTCCGTTTTGAACCCGGAAAAAAAAGAATGGTATACAATTTACCATACGCATAGATTTTGGCGTCTGCCATAAAGTGTGATAAATTTTACCAGAGAATGGTGAATGCAATAACGTGGAACTTGAAGTAAATTAGATAAATCGCTTGTACAGTTTACCACACTCTGATGAAGTTTGTTTACCATGCGTTTTGCCAGACACCAAAGTCTGCTATGCGTATGGTAAATTATATCAATATTTTTTTTCCTTGAAGGGTTGAAAGTAAATTTCAAATAATTAATGTTGATTATCTCACCATTTGGAGATAGCTTCAAGCCGAGTACGCCTGAGGTAAAAGTATGAGACAGCACGAGTAAAAAGTAAACATTTCCTCTCCGGTTGTTTAAAGGGGTCACTGAAATTTCCCTTATCGCATTACTTCCCATCATAGTGTTTTTGTCGCTGCATCGTCGATTCACGACCCAACGCAATTAGAAGGATTGTATGTCGTATCTATCTTCAAAGAGAACTTTAGCACAAATCAGAAATCTCCCGAACTGAAAATTGTTGGCACCAAATTAATATGTGATGGTTCAAAACTTATGAAGAATTCTGACCGAAAACTTCCAACTACACTTCACGAAAGTGTACGAACTGGGAACATTGAGATCAATATATTTGATGGTAAAAATGACTAGATCTGTGCTGAATAACTCATTTTCTTCAGGTATACTTATTAACTTATTAAGAGTTTCCTTAAAATTGGTCACTTAAAATGGAGGAATAACAATCTACTCTCGAGTTAGAAATGTCATTACTAAAAAATAAAATAAGTAATTTGTCACAGCGGATAGGAAAAACTGATTTTGATATATTTGAACAATATTGCATTCTTAAACCACTATTACAGAAATACAGGCATAGACCTCATCATTTTAGTTTTGGAAGAATGATCAAAAAACCATTTTGCTCAGTTGGAAAGCTCGAGGTACTTTCATATTGAATTAGGTATTTAACTGACTCAAACTTTTTACTTCATTGATTAATAAACTTCCGATTTCACTCAATTCTATTCTGAAGTTGCTTTGCAAACTACACGCATTCAAGTTACAAGTCACATCACTTTTAAAAAACGCAATCAAAGTCTAAAAGTTTTTTAACTCATGTGAAACACAGGCGTTTGTGCGTAACGGAATGATAACTGCAAGTTTATTAATTTTACATTGACACGAAATAAAATCACGGAATAAAAAAATGGGAAACTAACACCAACAAATCGACAAATGCTGCAAAATGTATTCACATTCAAAATAAATAAAAAGTGTTTAATAAATTATTAAAATTAAATAAATAACAACAATAAACGAGTATATCGTCGAAACGGTGGCGCGCGCCTTGCACGCGTCAGACCGGCAATGCGCTAACTTGAAAGACGCGCCAACAGAAATAATCAACAAGAGTGACGCGAGAGGGGGAGGGAGGGCGATTGAACGGAGGTGGGGAAAGGGAGACAGACAGCGACCAGACTATAGAGGACTAGACTGACTCCCAAGACAGATTTAGTTGTGCGACAACACTCAACAAGAGGCTCGATCTACAAGGAACCATAGTCGGAACCATAGTCGGAACTTGGAAGTCGGTATAGAGAGGGGGAGAGTGAGAGAGAGAGAGAAAGAGCGGTCCCATATCGACGATCGACTATGGGACTATATCGATCGCCACGCAATGGGTCAATTTTCCTGATTCTCAGGACGCGACAATAATAAGAGGTTCAGTATCCAAGTGATATCTAACCGCTCTTTTCTCCATTTTGAGGAAATCGAAGTTAACTCTTTAAGGACCAAGCCCGAGTATACTCGTTTTTCTTCTCTGGTCTACTTCACATTGTTTCAGTCTTCATTCTGGATAAACGTGACTATCGATGAAAACATGTACAAGATAAGATGTCTACGGGCTCCTTCAATTCGTCGTATAGGCAATTTCAACTCCCCCGAGTAAGAACAGTTAACTACCTTCCCTTCAGAAACGGAAGAGTGGCGTTCTTTTGAAATAACCTGGCATTTAAAGGGTTAAACATCACAAGGAGACTCTTGCAAACTTTTGCTGTGGGCGAATGAAGAGTCCAATCAGATGTAGAAACCAGCAAAAATCAAAAAAATCACACTATAAGAAGCTCTAAAATTCAGTAATAAACTCAAAAAACTGCTTCAACGGCAAGATCGTAATGGCGCTTCAACGCAGGTATCATGGGAGATTCCTGTCTGATCTGTCACTTTCTCCACGGAAACACAGAGATATCTCTCTCGATACTTGCGTTGAACCGCCATTGCCCATTATTCCCGATTCTGAGCGTGAATTTCGTGATTTTTCAGAGTGCTCATCGTTTTTTTTACAGGTTTTTATGCAAGAATCAACTCTTCAATCCCACGTAGCAAAAGTTTGCAAGAGCCCCATTGTTGTTATGAATGGGGCTCTTGTAAACTTTTGCTGCAGGTGATTGAAGAGTAAAATCTGTTTAAATGACCAAGAGTACATTACAAAATTTACAAAATTCACTCTCAGAATCGGGCTTAATCATGGCGGAGCTACATAGGTAACATGGGATTGAATTAGGTCCGAACGATTAATTTTTTATTTTTTATATTTTAGAAAAAGGGGTGGAGTTATGAATCCAAAATGTGTGTATTGAAAATGGCATTAAGTCCATACAAAGCGGCAGTTCTGGAATTTATGCTTCATATCAGTGGCGCCGAGTGTAATGGGTCTGTTGCATATACTTTTGCTAAAACAATATAGATCCTTGATTCTTATGTAAAATTCGGCGAAAATAACGATGCGCACCTTAAAAACGTTCAAAATCCACTCATTAACTCAGGAAATCACTTCAATTTCAAACAGCCCGCGCTACACTAGACACTATTTGCACCGCTATACTACTACATAGACGGAACCACCGTGCCTAAGTAAACAACATCGCAACTATACAAAATGATGGAATTCCCTTCTAAATACATGAACTATTGGCTGCATTTGCTGTCTGGTCTTTTCGGTTTATCAAAGATTACAAAATAATATAAGAAATGTACGCATCTAAACGAAACATTTCAATGTTTGTAAGTTCTGTTCATGTTTACAAAAACAAGATAGTTCCATCTATGTAGTTATAAGTCGGTGACATAGTGTCTAGTGTAGCGCGGGTTGTTTGAAATGGAAGGTATTTTCTGAGTTAATAAGTGGATTTTGAAAGTTTTTAATGTGCGCATCGTTATTTTCGCAGAATTTTACGTTAGAAACAATGAGTTATATTGATGAAGCAAAAGTACGCAACAGACCTATTTTGCAACGCTGCATTTTGTCCATATGTATCCAAATCCATTAAACATAACACTATATATCCATTCGAGGGATTGCACTGTGCACCTCCAATAGCTCGACCTTTTATGTGCGTTTAAATGCTCAAAATGCAGCGTTTCCAGATTGCAAGTGACGACACTGCTTCATATATTGCTGTAGATAGCAAAAGACCCACCCACTACCATAATTTGACCAACGTGCGTCGTGCCTGGTATTGGTATCTCCACGATCATATCCAGAAGTGCAGAGCGGGTATTTGCCGATCCAACTTGGCCGAGACTAGCTTCCCATTTCCAATCGCATTCGACGTTCCCACTCACAAACATTCTCACTTTCCTCCGATATTACGCTTGCTAAGTACCGACACGACGCGACGCGACGCACTCGCGGCCGCGGCGCGTGCCATGCAGCACGTAACTTTTGTAAATTCTGCAGCCAGTCCTTGGCGCACTTTTACGTGAATTGGCTCTTGAGTCTGTGCTCTTGAACCTTGTTCGCCTTTATTATAAAAAAAAAAAAAAAAAAAAAAAAAAAAAAAAAAAAAAAAAAAAAAAATCCGTTTATTCCGCGATCACGGTTTTGGATTTTGCGATTGTTTCCTTTTAATTACCGGAGATCTGCGTCCGATCACGCCGTGCTCCTTAGATAGAGGCTCGGAAGGAGCAAGCAGCACGACATCCTCTCTCTCCTCCTCCTCCTCCTCTCTCTACCGGAAAGTAAAAGTGCATCGTTATGCGCTTGCTTATAGTAAATTATTATACAGTTTACATACTGTATATGTGTATAAAAAGTGCCTGAGATTTTTTTTTTTTTTTTTTTTTTTTTTTTTTTTAAAGCAACGGTTGCAGGTACCAAGAAATAGACACTGTCTAAAACTTCTCAGAGGGACACATTTTTCGGGGGTCACTTGGTCCCCCAAAAATATTTGGCACGGGTTCAATCGTTTTTTGGTATCTTTATAGCCGTTGCGGATTCTATGATATAACATACCATGAGAACTGCGTGCACCATCTCCGAAGCTTATTCTGTCTGTTTCTCAAATTTGACGCTCGTGACCAACAGTGGTAAACAGCTCTAATGCACAAGCAAAAACAACTTATCATATAGCTTTGCTATGATGCTCAGGCTGAATGTGATTTTACAGGAAAGTGACAATCAATGAGGTGAAAGTTCATAAAGTCGTAAGAGTCACTATATAGATGCTGCAAAGACTGAGAAGCTTTTTATTTCTATAAAAAAGAATTAATTGAAGGATCGTAAAAGCACGATAATATTGGCAAATATTTCTTTGAATGGGGCAGTTGCAAGGGTCTAAAATTTTGTGTTTTTCTTTTTAATGAAAATGATAGTACTCGATAAGCTGAAAACAATGGTGCCTTTGGTTTTTTTTCTGAGTGTCTCGGTTTTGGAGATACAATCGTATAAAGTTGCAAAACATCGTGGGTGTAGTGACGTCACTACGCGGAATTCCCATTTAAAACAATATATTTTGGGCATAAATCTCATCTCCGGAACAGTGGGATTTAATTAGAAACCAAAGGCATCTTTTTTCTCAGCTCATCAAGTACTTTCATTTTCTCTATAAAAAACTGAACATTTCAGACCCTTGCAACTGCCCCATTACACTCATTTTTCAGGGAAAAACTCAAGCAGATCGCACTTTTTGTACGATTGAAAAGATTAAAAAGCTGCCAAATCTTTGCAACGTCTGTCGGCACTTGCACCATTATGAATGTTCACACCTAAAATTATAAAATAAAATGCTTTGGTTTCTGTTTTACTAAACTCATTGGCCCTGAAGATAACATGTAATCTCTTTGCCTCCAACCTGTTTCCCACAGCCCACAGCGAAGGCAAACTTCTAGGTAGAGCTTGTTTCAGAAGTGAATTAAGGTGGCGTTTCAACCGATAACCTTTGGAAGTATTCATACGTTATTTCTCTTTTTGCATGGTGAAAACTAGATAAAAATTGAGCCTTATGGCTGTTCATGAAAGAAACGCTTTAAAACCAAAAAGTCAAAGTATCAGGCAAGGCTTTGTTTTATATTAACGAATGAGAATTGAAAATTCGCCAAAGATTATATCGATGAGCTCCACCTCCTTTTCTGAAACGAGCTCTATACGCTTACAGTTTTGTTGTGAAAAGAGACATATTTTCTATTTTTCTCTTATGTTTTCCAGGCAAGTCCCAGTACAGCTGCAACTACAGTGTTGAGGATAAAACATTATTCGGAAAATAAGTATATTTTTTATCTTTGCATAGATATATTTGCTTGTCTTATCACTAAAAATCCCAGTCAATGGGCGCTGTCACAATATCCATTCATTGGCTGCTTTCTTACAGCTTATCCGAACGTTGTTCTTTCATCTTTGGCGTGACGCACATCAGCTGATTCCAAAATTTGGTTAGTTTTTGACCTCTCCTTAAAATTATTAGTTAAAATGAATTGAGGTTCTTGTAACATTACATTTATAAATAATTTGACAAAATTTGCGATCGAAAAAGTAAGATTTCCAACTCTTCGAAGGAAGTTGAGCTTCCTTCGAAATATCCTTCATCACTTATTTTCCAAAGGTGAAAGTGAGGTTATGTTTTGTTTCTTTGTGGTGTAAGTGTATATACAAGTGCTCTGGAATCTCCTTAAAACCGGGATCTACTTTGAAGTGAGTCGACTTTTACACTCTCGTACAAGATTTTGTAAGATTTCCGCGTACCTTGTGTCAATCAATAAAAACCAACCTGCAAATACGGAAGATTATGGGTTTTACTATCGGTTAATCGCCTCATTTTTTTTTTTTAAAATGTCAAGCGCAGATGTGATTTTCGGTGCCGTTGATGCTGCTGATGCAATCGCTAAACGAAAATCAGGTTGGTATCGATTCTGTGAACGTATAAATAAGATTGTATTTTCTACATGCATATCAGTGCTGACTTATTCTTTGAGGATGGTCGTTTCTTAAGAATTACAGTCGTATAAGTGGTTAATAACTGTATGCAATAGCTATGAGGTTGCATAATGGAGCTCCTACAAACTTTTGCTACAGGTGATGGAAGAGTTGGTTCTCACATAAAAACCTGTCAAAATGACGATGAGGTATACACTAAAAAATCAAAAAAACTAGCTCACTCTCAGAATCGGGCTTAGTGGTGGAGCTGTGTCATTCATTTCAGAGCTTAAAATGAGCCAAGTCACGGTTTTAAACGAAAGTGCAAGTGTTTTGTAGTGGCTATCTGGGCTCAGAAATCGATATGACTGTTTATTTTGGGAGGATTTGCTCGATGAAGAAATGAATTTGTTCAAGAAAATGTCACATCTTAAATGTTTTTAAAGCAAAAAAACCAAAATTTTTCTTGTCCGGCAAAATTAATGTTTCGATCCACTGTGCACTGATGTCAAAGAAAAGTCGTCTCTTATAGGCCACTTCTTGATGGAGTTATAGTAAATGGCGGCTTGCCGGGTGAGGAAACTGAGGCACACTGCCTCACCTGATTCAGGAAAGGGAATGGAAAGAAATATAAACCATTCCTAAACTCATAGGGAAGTAGTTAACTATTCGTACTCGCCTGTACCCTTTTAGTCTATCTTTAAAAATGAAGGTGCACCATACACGTAAGACTTATCGGTCGAATTGCAGGAAGTTTCGGGTGGAGTTAGGGAATCAGATAGCGTTATAGCTGTGGCCTGTGAGTTGTGAAATAGTTAACTATTCGTACGCGCCTGTGCCGTTTTAGTTTACCTTCATAAATGAAGGCGCACACATAAACTTCAGACACGATTTCCCGATCGAATTGCGGGATCTTCCAGTGAGAGTATTTGAATCTTGCGCGTTGACATTATACGTCAATGTATGAACCTTCTCCACTTTTTTCCCCTTTTCACACACGGCTCGGTCTCTAATAAAGCTGGTCTATTGTATGATGTCGTTCGATTTTCTCTCTTTTAAGGGGTGTCTCCACCTGCGAATTTAAAAGCGCGAATTGACCGCTTGAGCCAATAGGCTTCTTTGTTGTCGATACATCGGACTCGACCTATCGACTTCAAGGCAACTCATTGGCTCAATCAGTTTATTCGCGCTTTTAAATTCGCAGGTGGAGACACCCCTTTACTCATTTCTCTCCTGTTTTTCTTCCCTCCCTTCCTTTCCACATTTTGATTCCTTTCACGAATTGGGCAGCAGCCCTCCAAATTTCTCGGTAGGCAGACCCCCATTCCCCTTTCCCTGGGGGTACCCGGTGCCTATATAGGTCTTCGGTTTTGTTGCCTCACAAATTCTGACGTTTACGAGCCGCTCCTGCAGTATTGTTAGATGGGACTCCCCCATTTAGGGCCCAAAGCCGCCATTGCGCATGCATAGAAAGATAAAACGTCTTACTTTTAAAGAAAAATATTTTTGAATTATACAGGGTGTCAATCAAAAAAGGAGCCAGGCTTAATATCTCGAAAACGGCTCCGAATTTCGAGAGACGCTGAAACACGTGTTCGATTATTTCGAGGGGGACATCTTTTGAGGGGGTCCCCAGGGGGGTCAAGTCCCATATTTCAAATGGGGACCCCCATTTTTTATTTGATTATCGGAAAGAGGAAAAAATTCTAAAACTTTTGCCGCAAACCGAGAGTAGATATCGTTTTTCGTGTTCGATATATCGAAGGTCAAAGTTCGATATGGACTCATCTTCAGAGATTCGTAACTTTCCTTTAAATAGTCCAAGTTTCAAAAACTTTGGGTCTAAAATGCTCTACAGAGCAAGCACTTTTCAGAAAAATATTCACTTTTAACAGAAATTTAGTCAAAATTTGGTTTTAAAGCCCCCAAACATTTTTAACGTTTTTGGCCCCCACGGGGGGCTATCAGAAAAATTCTGAGCGACGAACCCTATCGAGTGATACATCAATCGAAAAGGCGTAACAAACTGAGCATTTTGGCGCAAACCGGAGGTCCATATCGTTTTTCATATTCGATATATCGAATGTCAAATGTCGATTTACAGAATGCGATATCTCGAATATGAAAAACGATATGGACCTCCGGTTTGCCCCAAAATGCTCAGGTTGTTACGCCTTTTCGATTGATGTATCACTCGATATGGGTCGTATCTCGGAATTTTTCTGATAGCCCCCCGTGGGGGCCGAAAACGTTAAAAATGTTTGGGGGCTTTAAAACCAAATTTTGATTAAATTTCTGTTAAAAATTGAATTTTTTTCTGAAAAGTGCTTGCTTTGTAGAGCATTTTAGACCCAAAGTTTTTGAAATTTGGACTATTGAAAGGAAAGTTACGAATCTCTGAAGATGGGTCCATATCGAACTTTGACCTTCGATATATCGAACACGAAAAACGACATCGACTTTCAGTTTACGCCAAAAGTCTTAGAATTTTACCCTCTTTTCGATCATCAAATAAAAAATGGGGGTCCCCATTTGAAATATGGGACTTGACCCCCCTGGGGCCCCCCAGAGGGGGCCCCCGAAATTAGGGACCCCCTCAAAAGATGTCCCCCTCGAAATAATCGAACACGTGTTTCAGCGTTTTTCGAAATTCGGAGCCGTTTTCGAGATATTAAGCCTGGCTCTTTTTTTAATTGACACCCTGTATATGACAATAAGATGTACTTTTAAATTAAACTTAATTGTTTTTAAAGTAAAAATAATTGTTTTTAAATTAAAAATAACTGTATTTAAATTGAAAATAATTGTTTTTAAATTGAAAATTCAGTATTATGATCTAATGAAAAGTTTTTTCAATTTAATAAAATTTAGTTTCAATCTTAAACCTTTTTGTTTTATAATTCAAAAATGTTTTTTTTTTTTCTTTTTCTTTTTTTTTTTTTTTCTTAATCTAAAACATTTTTTCTTTCTGTTGGCGCATTAAGTGTGTATTTTATTAGTTTAGGAGTGGATTTTGTGAGTTTTCAGTGCTGCCATTATTATTTTTACAGGTTTTTATATCTGAATCAATCGTTAAATCGTTTACAGCAAAAGTGTGCAACAGCCTCATTGCATGGATAACTTGCTTATAGGTGTGTTATAATAAAACGCTTCTCAGTTTTGAGCACGCTGATATGACAGATTATAGGAGTGACTCGAAATTACTGGCTATTTTATTTGACCGGTAGCGCGAGATTGACCTGTTGACTTGAGAGTATAGAAAATGAGATCCTGAAAATTAGCGCCGAGTCAGTGAAGATTTCAGCGTCATGCTGTTTTGAGTTTTTTAGGTCCCAGAAAAGTCGCAGGCTTAAAAACAAATCGGGGTTTTTGAGCAAATAGCCTTAGATCCGGAAAATTGGTGAAATTTCGGGTTCTTTTAAAATTTCCTCTCGTCAAAAGCAGCCTATATTATATCATAATTCTTAACTGTTTGAAACATCATTTTTTTTCGTTAGGAAGGCTTCGCACTTCGCACTTCACAGGACTTATTTTTTCGATACTGCGATTCCAAAGATTAATTTTTGTCGGTGTTTAGAATAAGATACCTGTAGTCTATTTTACATGAGAGAAGATTTTTTTTTTTCATTAAAATTTTTCACATCCTTGTCTGCTTTCTCAAAAACTTGCGCTAGATTAGTAAGGATTTAACTGAACCATCGTTTAGTTTTGAGCATTTTTAAATCTCATGAACCTGAACAAAGCTTAAAAAAAAAAAACAAAAAACAAAAAGAAAAAAACAAAAAAAACTTCCCAAAGTAAACTTTCAGTATAATGCATTTGATATTATATTCTCACCAAACTAACCTAAAAATTTCTCAACACGACTAATTGTAAGTGTAACGAGAATTTTCATAGAGTTTATTTCCTAATTGATCCAATATATTGCTCCCGATCGAACAGTATTCGTGATAAAAATTTGAAATTTGATGCTTTAGAGGAGAGAAGATAAGTCAACGAGAAATACGAAGTCTTAAAAACTTCCTGCGAAAAATTGCATCAAAAGTCAGTCACATATTTCTACATGTGGTCTATAATTTGAATTACTTCTTTACCCTGGTGAAAATGATGACCATAAGTCAACGTCATTGTCGTTAGTCAACGTCATAGTCGTTAGTCAACGTCACTTTTCGAAATTTTCACCAGGGTATTGTACCTCGTTCTGTATTACCTTTCAATGTAGTTTTTTGCAGGAGACGGGTGAGCGAGCGGCTCAAAGCGTGCGGTTTTATATAGTCAACGGAAGGCTGCATTCAATAAGACAAAAATCGATCGATACGTGGCTGAAAATTCGCCAAAATCCCAAATTAGAGAACAACAAAACACACTGGACCAGCTATTAATTCAACAATAATCAGAATGAACAGTTTTACTAATATTAGGGTAATTAATATAATATATATTAGTAATTCTAATTGAAGGTTTTTTTATATCGAGCTAAGCCCTGAGGCTTGGGCCTTTTCGCCTCCTTTGGAATAAACGCAGCCAACCATAGATTCATGAACAACCAAACACATAACAATAATTTAAATTTAAAAAAAAAAATAATCGTAATTTGGCAACGTCCAAAGCTTTTTTTAAAGCTGCAAGTAGAAAATTAGTCGCGTCCCAAAATAATCTACGGTCCTATTGAATTACTCTTCTATTTGCGTGGTAAAGCAATGTTTACCCAATTGCACTGATGGCCGATTTTTCAAATGAATCGGTCTGGCGGCCATTTGTCCCCAGAATTTTAATGCCAGACCGAGTTTTCTTGATTCGGGATGTCTTACCCTGCAAAATGAGCCCAAGATCAAGTGTTGTACTTTCCGATTAAATTTCACTCAAATTTTTCCAAATTTGAGTTCCCGTAATTTTGAAAGTCCCCAGATTCAGACTGCCAGACCGGCCAATCTTGATTCCTTAGGGGTAGAACTTTCATTTAAAATAGGTGAAATTTCTTGTACTTTCCGATTTAGTTTTTGGTCCCTGGCTCTTAGACTAATAAGACACCAATCGATCGATACGGCGCACTAAAAAAACTTCCCAAAAAAAACAATTTAGCAGTCTGAAGCTTTACACACTGGGCGCCACTGTCACCTTGATTCAACAATCCTCAGAGCCAACAGTTTTCCTTCATTTCGAGGGTGTATGTAACTTTACATACGTTTATGCGTGCAGTATTTTCCCTTTTTTCCAATTGGAAGGGGGTTTTAAATTAGGGGGCTAAACGTTGCTTGGCCCTTCCTTTTTAGGGGGGATCATTTTGAAAAAAGTGCCGACTACCTTTGGTCATTAAACGGGTCTTCCACAGTGGCCGAAAGTGGGGAAATTTTTGTGTTCATTTAACCTAAAAAAACCTATTTGGGAGTTCGGGAACATTCGCATTTTTTAAAAAGGGAAGTACAAATTTCCCGACGTTTACGCCATTTGATTCAATTTAACGGGTTAGTTGAATGTAAAATTCAAAGATAAATGGAGATAAACTTACTATCTGACTGGCTCCGATTCAATTGTCTGAAGTGAGAGGCTCCGCCGCGGGTTTGGTCGCAAAATTTACCGTCCTTTGAGGAGTTTTGTGATTGACCTCAAAATACCTAACCTGCCCTGTAAATACATTTAAACCCAATTTTAAACTATAGGCTTGTCGAACCACAAAAAATGCTTAATACCCTCGAGATGTATGAAAGAGCTTCAATGGTCCCAAAACATGTATGCGCTGAAACTTTGGTCCTCATATGCAGGTTTTGAAAGTTAAACACCTTTGTATTTCAACCCATTTTTACAAATTTCCAGTGGATCTTGCGAAGGAGCCTGACTGTCCACAAGGTTTGTTTAAACACAAACTGAGTATTATTAAACGCGTGCCAAGCTTAGGTTGTTTTTCTTTTTTTTTTATTGATTTTTACGTTTCTGACTATAAGCTCTTAAAAGCTTGAAATTAAAATAAAACTCCAAACCGACCTAAGGTAGGTCGGCGCGTCAATAGAGCAGTCCGTATCAATAAAATGGCTTCCTGCTGTCCTTCGTGCCAATAATCTGGGAAAACCTAGACCTAATAGACTGATTTTTTACTTGTCAACTTCAAAGATTAGTACCCTACTTCTCATTAAGCTTTGTCACTGTCAAAAAATCACTATCTGATTAAAATCTGAAACAGAAAACCCCATTTTACTTCAGTTTTCGGCGAATCACTTTTTGGATTGCCGTGTGGGATAACATTTTTCTCGAAATAACCAAGGACGTGTTCACCACATCCTGGGTTATGAACTTATGTGGTGTTGTTTCATCAACACGTTTACGCTACGTTTTGTCCCGCTTAATAGACGCGAAAATAGGACTGGGCAGTGGCCACCCTCAACAGTTTGACCTTCTTAACGGATTTGCAGAATGAAATATGATGTTGCCTAACTGCACGTGCCGAGGCTACGTTTCTGTGAACAGGATTGTTTTTTTTTTTTTTTTTTTTCTCATAATTGGAGCTCGCATCTTCTTGGAATAATTTTACGTGGGGGAGCCAAGGTTTAGGGCTCCTACAGCAAAATATCGCAAGAGGCTATTTTCTGCGGAAAATTATTGACATTTTTTAGGCTTTCTAAGGAGAGACACGTGCCAGTGGCGTCGCGTGCCATCTGGCAACAATGCAACTGCTCCATTTAAACTCATTAAATATATCGAATTTTCCTTGTGCACTGTGCACCCCCTGAATTCGATCTTTTACATGAGTTTAAATGGATAGAATACATTGTTGCCGAATTGCACGCGACGCCACTGACACGTCCTCTCGTGTCCCTGTGTTCCCCTCTTTTGTAGATCCGTCACTGGCTCCACCAAATCACATTCTTAACATACCTTCAATAGTTGCACCTTGCACTCTTCCCATTCGCTCACTCATTGAATCAGTAATCACCGATTGACTTTTAAACTTAAGGACTAGAACACCTCACAGTGGATCAATGTGTGTCTTTTTTCGGGCGTAAGAAGATATATTTTTTTCCTTCTTAGATGTTACAAAGTCAACTATTTCTTGGAAAGCCCGAGATAGAATATTTACTAGAGACCATGCACTATCTATTTCGTTCGTACCTACATTAAAATCGCGTGCCGACTTTTTTTTTCGGGATTTTGACGAAAAGAAATAGACTTTACTTTGGCTGATGAGCGAAGATGTTGAGATCAGAAGCTCTAATAAGAGCGACGCATCGGAGTATTGTCGTCGGTCATCAGTTAACGTATCATTCACTTTGGTTTTGCTCCCTTTATGTTATTTTGCTGAGTCCCCAAAAACAAGTTAGGTATCGCGGGATCGGCTGGGCTGCATGTGCGCAAGTTCTAGTATACATATATTGTCCCTGGAAGAGCTACGGAATCTGATTAATTTTAGAAGCTATAAAATTAACTGTTATTTAAACTCATTTTTTAGCTATCTCATCATTTATCTATATACAGAATTATATTGATTTTTTTTCTTAATCATTAAAAAACGTATACCACACGTCCAGAAAATTTCCTTGTTCCGAACCACCGTGCGTTTATCCTAGTTGACTGTCTCAAACTGGTGAGTCAACTGAAAAAGAATTCAAGCTTGGTTATCGAGTGATGCTATGAAAGAAACGCAAGCTGCAGCGAGCGTGGTTCAGATTGACCCGCGCAACCTTTATTTTACAGTCTCGTTTGATGATTGAAAATTCATCAAATATTCCTTGTACGGAACGCGTCATAGACATATTGTTCGATGTCTCAAAAAGTGCATGCTTATGAGTGAGCTGAAATCGGCACGGACCTCAATTTAAATGGAATAAATCCTAGTTTCTCACTGAACTGGATTAACTGTTCGCGTTTCTATATCAAACGTTTAGTTTTCACTTTTATATGATTAATTATTTTTAACTTACTATACGGTAGTAATAAATATTCGAAATGACTTCAATGTAATTGAAGTGCGCCCCGTAAAACTGGCGGATGTTAAAAAAAATTACGATTTTAAAAATAATCAAGATAACAAATGCAAGTTGAAGCCTTTCAAACTTTAATCGACTTGAAACATTTGGAAAGTACGAATGTTTGATTGATTAAAGTTCTAGATTTTCCTCTTTGTTGAGATAGTTTTCTAGATTGTTTTTGAAATTGGATTTTTCGACATTCACCTGCAGCCTCACGCAGTTGCAAACTTTTGCTACAACGATTAAGAGTGTTTAATCGAATGTAAAATCACCTGAAACGTCCATTGGTGGCATCAGAAAGTCATGAAATGCAATAATAAACTCACAAGAGGCATTTAATGAAATCCAAGATGGCGAATGAATATCTAGCAATTTGTATGCATGCACCATCGAACATCCAAAGATAGCCAACTTCACAATATCGATCACAACCAATCACAAAGTAAACAAACACAAAACCTCTATATACCTCCAGTGAGGTTGTCAAAGTTGGCTATCCATTGGATGTTCACGGTGCATGCATACAGATTGCTCGATATTTATCCGCCATCTTGGACTTCATTAATCGCCTCTTGTGAGTTTATTATTGCATTTTATGACTTTCTGATGCCACCAATGGACTTTTTAGGCGGTTTTATATTAGATTAACACTATAAATCGTTCTAGCAAAAGTTTGCAACAGACCCATTTACACATGCCAGCCATCATGGAGAAATCTCTCTTGGCTCTTGAAATATTTCTTTGCAAGACCGAGAGCAGAATCGTGGGCTTCCGAATAGGATAATTAGAAATAAGGCTTAAAAAATGCGTAAAGGATGAGTTGCGCGAGTTGTATTTATACAGCATAAACGCCTTTGTTTAGCTGAAGTAGGGTCTTACCACATGTAACTGACAATGAGAACGCGAGCGATTCCATCGCTTCGCACACGTTTACGCATTCATCATGTAACGAATCTCGCCCCCAACTCTGATTTTGTTTGTTACACGAAAGGTCGCGTGTTGACATCAGGAGCCAAAAATTGTATTTTATGCGCAATGTTATAACTGGGTCAAAAATGCGGTTCTAAGCTTGAAAACTTTATGAGATAGTTTTTCATGATCTTGTTTGAAGGTACTGAAAAGTTCAGTCTTTTATATTCATTTTTCATCTCGTGGCACACAGGGAAAGGGGCCGTGTTCACATGTGCGGACTATATGCGCCTACTTGCGGGCTCAAATGCGCTAACGCTTCCAGTGAGGTATATACGCTCGAAATTCGTAATACAATTATCATAATGGAAGATCGTAGCAGAAACAAAAAAAATCTATAAGTATAAAATGTATGTACCAAGCAGTCTGACAACAATGTTTCGTCGGCTAGTTTTATTCTCTTGCTCCTCGCTCCTCTTTCATGTGTCAACGAGGTCAAACTGTAAAACATTGTCACGACCTATAAAGGATTCTATTACTAGCTGAAAAGTACTCAAATTATTATCTGCCACCGCTGTGTACTACCGTGAACAAAATATTCTGAACGAGAATCGTGCAAATGACGCTTTGGTTTGTCACTTCCCTCCGCGGTAGATTTAGGGTGTGCTGGATGCTTGCAAATTACGAACCCGGTATTGGGATGGTTATGAACTTTCGCTGCATTCATTTCAATCATAGAATATCCGACATAAAATGGCGCAAAAATAATTGTTGAATTTACTCATATGAAAGGAGACGACACTTGATTTTCAATTTTCTCCATGAATTGCGGATCTGTTTACACCGAACAGAAGTAGCCAATAGCTGTAGAATAACTACGCCAAGTTAGAAGTCCTATCCATACATGCATACTTACAGCTCACGGCTGCAATCATTTGTTTTCATATACACTTTCATAAAGTCAGAAAATTTTTGTGGTTATCGCGATGATTGGATAGAGGATAAAATTCTGACATTTTTTTTTTGTGGCATGGGTTTTGCATCTATTTCGCAAAAAAAGAAAAAGTAAACCTGCACTAAGGCATCAATATTCTAAGTTTAACTCGTTCAAACTATAACGTGACCTCTAGCTTAAATGAAACCCAAATATGTCCTCGATTACCTAATCTGTACTCTGTAGGAGGTGTTTTGAATAGCATAAGTATATTTTGCAAATAGGTACTTCCGTAAAGAATAAAAATTTAAACTTTGCCGCTCAAATAGCTACAAGCGTATTCTGAAATATTTATAACGAAATGACATTTTGCAGAGATGATGGATTAATTTCTCGCGTCATTTTAATTCGATTTTTTACAGGAAATGACGCGAAAGAATGCTCTGTGTGTGCGAAAATCGAAACTAGAACGAGATATTTATAGGACTATAGACGAGGATCACTAAAGAGCGAGAGAGATAGTTTGGAACGCGAATATTGTCACGGCTGATGGCAATCGATGAGTGTATTGATGGCTAACCGTTGACTTTGTGACACCGCGCTTTAAAACTGCCTACGCGGCTTTTTTCTCGTCAGTTTACACTTCACAATCTCAATAGTTCGTTTCAGTCTTTCAGGTTTCAGAAGTATAGGCAGACTCCGACCGATAATCTTCGGAATTGTTCCAACTTATTTCTCATATCGCACGATTGGCATGAATGAAAATGAATCTGAGCTTTGGAATTCCCATTAAAGAAGATTTAAAATCAAAACTTTCAAGTCTCTGACAGGTTTTGTTTTAATTTGAACGAATAAAAATTGAAATTTCGCCAGAGATTATCGATGAGCCCCACTCTCCCTTATAAAAAGAACTTTAATATATTATTTGCTTAACGCCTCTCTCACTCTTCTTGTTTCAGATGAAGTGGAAGAAAATGTTTGCGACCAAATTTTATCTGAGCTTGAACAGGGTACCAAAATGGAAGGCATCGAAGTGGCCGAGCCCCCGAAAAGTCCGACGGATGGGTCTCTTTTTGAATTGAGCGGGGTTGATTTTGTATCCGAAGGTAAATACATCTTTGGACGACCGGACGAGAATGATTGGAGAGGACTTAGCCCAAAGAGTACAGACACAGACCCGAGTTTGAAGATTGCCGAAGGCAAAATTGATGAGGGTCAGCGAGGGTCGATCCGGACTCGAACGCCGGAGAACGAGACAGGGGACGCAGGGTCCGCAGTGGTCCAACTCCAAGTTCCGCAGAAAGAGGAGGAGGAGGAGAAAGAGGCGACCGACAAAGGAACGTACGACTCGGTGGAAGTCGACGGAGGAACGGAGGAGTCGGAAATTCTTTGCGAAAAAGACGACAAGCCGATCGTTCGGAGGCAGTTGAAAAATTTCAAATTGAACGAGGAGATCCTAAGTCAGATTTTCAGCGAAAGGTCCGATTTTGAGACGGAGACTGAGCCTGCGTCTTCGTCGATCGAAAAAGGGACGACGAATCATCAACTATCTCAAATGAGCAGTTTCAACGACCCGCGGAGTCGCCCTTATACGTTACCGTTAAAACAGGAGGAGCTTAGTGGTGGTTTGAGAAACGCGGCTAGCGAAGAGTTGGCTTCTTTTGAAAGCAGGTTCAAGAACTTTTCTCTCTTTTTCTGTAATTTTATCCTATTTACCTACTTTCAGATCTGGACGTAGTTTGATAACATATTCTGGTGCCCAATGGAGCTGTTGCAAACTTTTGCTACAGGCTTATTAATAGTTGATAATTGGGATAAAACCGTGTAAAAATACCGATCAGCCGACTAAAAAATCACAAAATCCACTCCTAAGCTACAAGATGCTTTTAAACGCGAGACCGTAATGGCGGTCGAGGCCGCCCAAATCTAATAGCAATTGCATATGCTTCTTCTTCTTGTGTGGTGTTGCGAGAACACCTCGTGTAGATGGCGCTGATTGAAGTTGAAGATAGGGAAACCCAATGCAAACCGCGGCCCCGGCTGCACTTACGGTCTCGCGTTTAAAAGCATTTTGTGAGTTTGGGAGTGGATTTCGTGATATTTTAGTGCGCTAGCCGTTATTTTTATAGGAGTTTACCCCAGAATCAACTCTTATTAAGCCTGGAGCAAAAGTTTGCAATAGCTCCATCACGGAAAAAAAAGATTAGTGAAAATAACCATAAGGATACCTGATTTTGGCACCTGCTAGATGTTATGGTAAACTTGACCAGAAGTATGGTACATTTACCGATACTTTGAGTAAATTCGACATGCAATCAGGTAACATCACCTAGTATCTAGTCAAAACATAGTATACTTCTGGTTAACATTACCATAACATCCAGCAGGTGCCAAAATCAGGTATCCGTATGGTTATTTTCACCGTAGTTTTTTTCCGTGATTGTGGCGAGGATTCCCCAGTTGGATCTGCTGGAGGCCTAATTTAAGGATGCGTCTTTTCCATTTAATAATTTGTTCATCTTTTTACACTAGATTTATTTAAATCTTGTCTTCTTTTGTTTGAAAAAAAAAAAAAAAAAAAAAAAAAATCGCAATCACAGCTTACTTCATGACGCAAATCAGTTCACCACATCCCTGCATCTATCCCAAAGACAAATTAGACCAAGCGCAAAGCATGCGATAGATGTCCCATTTTTCCCGCTTAAGGTCAGGACTCTTTGAAACAACATGCAGCTTACAGTTGCCTATACTGTCGATGGACATGTATACGAGGGTCATTCGTGAAGAGGGGAATTATTCTGCGTACATCTCAAAAACCAAAGAAGATAAATGAAATGCGTTACTTTATTTATTTATTTATTTATTTATTTATTTATTTATTTATTTATTTATTTATCACATTATTTATTTTATTTTTTATTTTTAATTTAATTCTATTAAGTCGTCGTCCATCTGACGCATAGGCGTAAGTCGATTTTTGCAACTTTTCAGGAGAGCGAAAACAAAATTAGCAAAATTCATCAGCTTATGGATTCAGTTCTATCAAAGGTAGAAAAACTTTGTTGGTACACAAATGTTCATCAAAGCCTCTAGATTGAGAATATTTTGTCAAAATTCCAAAATCTTGAAAAATAAAGATTATGCGGGTATTTATTTGAGCAAAAATGACTTACGCCAGATTGTCTGATTGACCGCGTTGAGATACGCCGAGATACGCCGCGGCGTATCTCCTTGATTTATACGCCTATAGTCTGAATAAATCTCTCTCGTGTTATTCCATTAAGCGGTAAACCCATTACTTATTATTTAACACGTTACCACAGGTTTCTGGTATTACACCCACATATTTTGAGACGATTTTAGCGCAGTCAAGCAATGACATCATAATAGTGATATTATCGCTATCGATATACTGTCAAATCTTTTGTTATTCAAGAGTTTACTTTTTATTATTTCAATTTTTAGTTCAAAATCAGGAATGAGAAGAGTTTTGTAGAAAATTAATCAACTTAATTGAATAATTAATACGATTGCTTCTTAAAGAATAGAGGTAACTACTTATTTATATTTTAGAAATCAGTCTATCGACTAGTTTGATGCCTTTCTCCACCAGTTCTTATCCTGAGCTAGTTCTTCCATTTTTACATATTTCTTACAACCTACATCTTGAATTATTTATTGTTTTGTACACTCTATCCTCTGTTACCCATTTAAAAAAAATGTTACCTTACAGAACGAGAAAGCGGGCAAAATCTATTTGGAAGAGTAATTAATCACAAAATTGATAAAACTATAAACAGTGGACGGTGCTACAACGGCTCGGTGAATTTGTCAGGTCAAGAAACAAATGATTGAGCGGTAAAATTTGGTCTTTCGGCCCTAAAAACGCGCGACAAACAGTAACACAAAGAAAGGAGAAAAAATAAGTAAAGGTGGACGTGCGGGTGAAGTCGGCGTCAACATGCAGATTCTCCATTAGAAGTATAGGCGAAACACCGCGCTCTGGGACTTACGCCCATACGTCTGACTGACTCTCTGGCTTTATTGATATACGCCTATACGTTATTCCGTTATAACTTAAAAAGTATTGAGAATTTGACAATTCTGATTTCACAGATCGAAAGAGCGTCAAATTTTACATAGGAATCGATGAAAAAGTCAATTTGTCAAAAATCCGACTTACGCCTATGCGTCAGATGGACGACGAAGTGTGTCATTTTGTTTTGATTTCATTGCAGGCTCGTGCACAACAACCCTCTCTCAGCAGCTGAAACACCATTCCAAGATGGCACAGATACCTACAGGGGGTCTCCAGTCCGAGATGTGCTCCCTCTCACCGAGGATTCCCAAACAGAGGAGGCGACCAAGAGCGTAGCCAAGTTCTGTCCTCGACCTTTGAGGCTCTTCAAAACGCGTTCGGATCTGACCGTCGTCGACCATCCATCATCTACAGCTCTCCCTCTAGCACCTCCTGTTTCTTCTCCGTGTCAAATTGCTGATTCGTCCGGCTCGCTGACTGCGGCGGAGGACCAGAACATCAACGTGACGTCAGACATTGACGAAAGGGTCGAGGATGTGATCAAAACGGTGGAACCGGTGAACTCGGCAGTTTCGGTGACGTCACGGAGGAAAGGTACAGCGGTGGTGGATTCCTCGACAATATTAAGCCCCAAATCGGCCGAAGAACCGTCTATGCTCAGGGGGCAAGCTGATGACCGTGTACCATTTATAGATATAATTAATTCTGAAGCTTATGAAGACGCAGAGGAGGAAACGGCGAGCTTCTCGCTTAACATCCCTGACCAGTTGGAGATGTGTCATGTTCCTGAATGCAGTCTGCCTTTGCCTCATAAAATTGAAGAGATTTCTCCGTTAGAGGTACGCACAGGCACAAAGTCACGCAGTCACAGAGAAAATAAAAATTACGATTGGTGCTGACAGAATTACTTCAAAAGTAACACATAATAGTCGGTGGCGTTTCGTGCAATGTGGTAACAACGGATTATATCCATTTAAACTTGCGTAAAATAATTTTAACCCTTGAGAAATCGATATTTTTTTCAGCTTCAAATGGCAAAATACGTGGTTGCCAAATAGCATGAACCACCTTTGGCCAAAAACAACATATCCTTGGTAATGGTTAAATGTATGCATAATTAATTATGGTATCCTCAAATGAAAAAAATTCTTCGTGAGACGGTTTTTGTGATGACGTCTCGCCACTGAAAACTTTCATTGAACGTTCAAGACGCTCTTACGCAAGGGTGTTTGTATTCAGAGGAGGTGGGTAAGAGCTGCAGGGAGGCACCCGCACCCCCCATTCCCTGCCTGCTGTTTTTGCTCTACGTCAATGTGCGATTATTGTGCTTGTCTACTTTTTGATTAGTTTGGTAAAAATTTAATAATTTTGACAAACTGTCTCGTTTTCTCAATATTTCAGTCTTTTCTCTGCTCTGGTGATGGCGGGAAGTGCAAAGCTTTGCCTTCAATAGCGTTGCATGCAACCTGGCAACGGTATGAAAAATATCAAAGTTTCGGGTGCTGAGTGAGCACACTTTTAAATTTTACAATGTACCGACACAGTAATAGTTTTATCATGCTGTTTTCAATTGACGACTTTTGGAAAACTTTTACGGCGCAATAGTTTTCCATCTACTAAAAACCGCATAGTCTACTGGGGAAAAAAGGTGGAGCTGACGAGACGTTGTGCAATTTTTGCGTTGAAAATATTCTGCGTGATGTTTAGCTCGTTGGATTTTTTCCCAGACAGGAAAACATTTTCTTTTAAAATAAAATGTTGCGTGCGTCAATGTGGAGAGCGAACGTGAAAGCCTTGAATGTAAATATTTTTTGCTCTGTATTTAGTTTCAGCGCAAGTTTTTCTACGAAGCGCCTAAATTAGAGGCTTGGGGGGGGGGGAATTAAATAAAACAACGCAAAAAACAGACGGGGAAAATTCTTATGAAGCTGGAAATTTTCCCTTTCAGAGACGTCACAGGCAAGTCGTCAAGCGAGGTTACTCCAAGTTGTGGAAAAGCAGTGAAAATTTCAGAGATGAACTTTTCATCATTAGTAATACGGAGAAAAATTTCTATCCAAAATAGCAGTCCAAACAATGAAGTATAGTCCTTGAAAATAAATTATTATACCTCTCCCTATAGAAATTAAATCGCCTCATCATCATTCGAAAACGTCCGATGTCCAAAATATTTTTATTAAGAAGGCAAAATATGAAAAAAAAAGTAGTCGATTAAAAGATAAAAAATTAATGAAAACTGGCAAGACAAGGGAAATTGGAGCAAAATGCCGCGGAACAAGTCTGTATCATAATTGCGCTAAACACATGTATTTTAAACGTGGGTCAAAAAGACCCGGAATTGGCTAACTCGTATAAAAAATTTGTCAGGCAGACTAGGGTTAAGTACGACATTTTTCAACCGATTTCCAGAGAAATATATTTTCTCATTAATTCAATGGATAGGGGTACAAAAGTACAGCACACATCCCTTTTAACATTTAACATCTAACATTTTCCCTCGTTAATATTTCAAGGATAGGTTTTCATCATTCTTCCCCATGTTGAGAGGCTTTTTTTGGGGGGGGGGCTTCTAATTCTAAGGGTAGGGGATGGGGGTCAGGAGGAGTGAAACAAGTATTCTTAATGGGGATTTTATTTTATTATTCTACATATTTCCAAAAGAGCGTACAAAATTCTAAGAATATTGGCCTCATTCAGAGTTCGATATCTCTTTCCGTGCTCGATGTATCGAAGTTCAAAGTTCGATATTAACCCATTTTTAAACATTCATCTGGTACATACAATATTTTGCTGGTGATTTCAATGGAAATATTATATATATTATTTAAATGTGAATTTCTGGTGATTTCAATTATGAATTCTGGCGATTTAAAGTAAAATTTCTGGCCTTCTGAAATTGCCGCCAGACTTTATGATCGGAGGTATAATAATTTCTTTTCAATGCCTCGGCATCGGGTTATCAGCTTGGTTTGAACATTTTCCTCAGTGAATGTTTCCCAGCGGTTTAAAGAACTATTTATTTTTAGTTCTTTCATTGCGACGTATATATAAACCACACAGCTTTACCGAAAACTGATCCCATTTAATGATCCTGTTTCAGCCATTATCCAGTTCCCAAGGATGGCACAGGAAATGCGAGCCACGTGACAGCGTTAGCGTGTGCTGTTCAAGCGAAAGCTTCCACACGTATGACAGGGATGATAGCAGCAACGAAGAGTCGAGGACGAATTTTAACGAAGATGAATCCAACATTTGGTGCGATGCCGACGCTGTTAGTGGTAGTTTAAGTCAGAAGAACTCGTTTATCTCTATTGATTTGGACACGCGCGATTCTCAGCGAGGAGCTCTGGAAGACTCCAACCGAAGAGCTGGCACCGTTGACGTTATCCTGGGGGACGACCGCGGCCCTTCCACAATAAAACGCGGAAGAAGATCCAGAATCCAGGAGTCCCTGAAGCAAGGGATGAATTTCGCCAACACGAAGAAGAATCAAAGTAGGATACTGAAGTTGAGAAAGAAAGTTAGACATATCTATGAAAGAGTGAAAGAGAACGTAACAAAGAAAAAGTAATTGTTTTCATTTAAGAATTTCAATAGGCTTGTTGCAAACTTTTGCCACAGCTAAAGAGAGGGTCAGCTCTGGTGTAAAATCACTTGAAAAATGCCTCCTATGGGAGCCTCAGAAAGTCCCAAAATTGACTAACAAACTCCATAAGTGCGTTTAAATAAAATTTAAAATGTCTGTCATATGAGCGAGTCCCATCTAATTACAACTTTGAGACTCATTACAGAGAAAACTGCCATCAGATGCGGGGCATCTTTGGATTGTGTTTAAACGCATTTGTTAGATTTGTGAGTCAATTTTGGAACTTTTTGATGCTTTGGACGGTATTTGTAATTGATGTAACATCAGAATAGACCCTCCTCTATAGTGCTGTAGCAAAAGTGTGCAATAGGACCTGTAGCCAGTGTGAAAATACTACAATTGCTGTCTCAGATCGCGGGGTCTTATCTACCATCATTCGCTGTAATGTTTTGTTGAAGAGTCAAAGAGTGACACATCAATCGTACATTTATCTCACCAGAGCTTTTTAAAACGTATGATAAAAGCATTTTCCTTATTCGAACGCGGCTTTTTGTCTTTACTTGTTTGTTTCGTCATCATGAGCGCTTACTTCGCGAATCGTATGCGGTCTGGCAACTTTGAATATCGTCTAAATAAAACCCACGTAAAAAGTCGAAATCGAAGTTGTACATCACGATCCCATACAGTGGTGTTCGATACTTTTTATGGGTTTAGTTTAAATAGACGAAATTCATCGTTACCAAAGCGTACGCGCTTCGCCACTATAGCGCTCACTGTTTACGTGTAAATTAATTATATGTTGAAGAATAATTAGTCGTACCAATCAATTTATTTTCCTTAACGGGAAACTTAGGGTAAAATTCAGAGACTTGATTATAAAACCTCCACGACTTTGAATTGACGAAAATTTTTAATATTTTCCCACTTAATTTGTGTAAAAAGATTTAAGAAGCCGCCACTAATACTTCAGAGAAAACTACGTTTTGACTCCACTTTTTCAGGTTGGCTGTAAAACTATCTTAATAAAGTGGCTTTAAAACGTAATTTTCGATGAAGTATCAGCAATCAGAATCCTTATTGGCCCGCAGGATAGATTTCCGACCCGTTACTCAAATCATAGAATGCCAATAAAAGAACAATGAAGATTATTTTCGGTGATAAAATACAATTAATTGAACAAGCAATTATTTGAACACGCTTGTAATAAAATTAAAAACCCCTGATGATAATGAAGTCACCAGATTCGGATGCTGGTATTACATACAATCTAGCAATACATGAGGGTCAACACTCAACAGGGCCGAGAATCAACTTTGGCGATGGGAGAAACTGCAAGGCATGAGGGGATTGCTGGGTTGCCGTTTTGCATGAGTTAAACATACAATTCCAAAATTCACCGATGATTCCACCGGTAGACGAAAAGATTACGCACTACACAGTCTGGTTCAGCAATATGACTGCACAGCGCAAGAAAAAAACTCTGCTCTACAATCTTCTTACAATCGATTGAATCATCGGCCCTAACATCAAAATAGCACCAAATTTCAAAGTCAGAGGTGTTTTTTCATTAGTGGCTGGAAAGATTACAGATCAGAGTATTCATGTGAGTTATAATCACACTGCTGAATTGGACTGTGTGGTATTTTCTGGTTAACCGGGGGGGGGGGATCACTGGTGAACAGAAGACCTTCATTTTAAGTTCCTCAAAAAAACAGTTTATAAAGAGAGTGATTATATCGATTAAATCGCTCGACTAAGTCGTCTTAAACTGTTATGGAATCGAGTCGAGTTCTTCGCTTTTTCTTTGTTATCTTACATAATCGTGGGTTCAGGCTCGGGAAGCTCCAGCACAGATGGAGGCAATGGATATCATGCTTCCCCTTATTCTTCCACCCCAAAGCCCCCCCCCCCACCCACCACCATGGTCCCACTACGTCTTACTCACTACCCCCACTCATTCCTCTTCCGTCCACCACCTCATCATCACCCCTATTACTCTCGCGCGTTTCTGCTGCATTGAGTCGCGCTGCATATCAAAACAATGCAATAGTCCACGGTCGCACAAGAGGATACATGTTTAACCTCTTATGGACCAAGCCCGAGAATACTCCTATTTTTCTTCTAGTCTATTTCACATTGTTCCAGTATCATGATTCCGAATAAACACAATTATTCTCAATGGAGTATAAACAAGTTTAGATTTCGTCTAGCGCCTTCAATGCGTCGTATAGGCGATTCCAACTCCCTCGAGTGCGAACAGTTAACTACCTTCCCTACATGAACAGAAAAGTGATGTTCTTGTGAACGAACCTGGTCTTTAAAGGGTTAATTTAGTGGCAAAAAATCGTCTAAGATTCAATAAATTATCGTTTAACCCTTTCAGTACCACACCGAAACTAATCGTTTCAGTAATTAACACGAATTTAAAATAGCTTATTGGCGGGAAAACGACTCCCACTCTGAGAAAATAATTTTTTTTAAATCCAAGGTGTATTTAGTTTGCGGTAAAGAAACTGCAAAATTAAATACTGACTAAGTGGGATTTCCTTTACGCCAAGGAAAATGCCTGCTGCTACAAGTAAAAGATTCCTTGTTGTGACAGTGATTCTCCTTCATGCAACAGAACTTTATTTCGCGCAAGGAAAACTGTCACAAGTAAACGTGTTTCCTTGTTTTTAAAGAAGCGACTTCTCTCAGTGTATTAATTAATATTTTGAGAACAATGTTTCATCGAACGCCTTCAATTCATGGCACAGGCAAAATAAACGCTGTGAAGTAGACACATATAACTACCGATTTAATTTGTGCGAGCGAGCGTCCATAACTAATAACCCTGTAGTAAAAGAGTGAATATACTGTGTATAGCTCCTCGGATTAATTTTCACTCTCCTTAAACCAATTCTAACAAATAAGTATAGTTTGAGCTGGACCATCTTGCGGTCCGGACAGCGGTGCCTGCTTCCAAACCGCATCAAAGCGCATCGGTGAGCGGTTGGCTAGCGCAGAGTTTCGACTCGTTCCTAATCAACCGCTCTTAGATGCGCTTTGATGCGGTTCGGAAGCAGGCACTGCTACTTAATGTCAGAGCCCGATACTCAAAATGGCCCTGCCCTAAAAATAGTATACTTTACGTATCTGACGTAGTCATAAAAGCTATCAAATTGATTTCCTGATTATGATTAGAATTTGCTTCTTGTGCGGCCAAATCATATCGCATTGGAGGGACGGTAACGCAATGCACAGCAGCTCCAATCTCTCCTATCATAAGCAGAGCACCAAAGTCAAAGAAATGAGCTGAGCAGCCGTAAAGGGGGCGGGGCGGGGGTACAGTTGCCATTACGTTAGTGCTTTCATCAAAGAGGCGTAACTCAACACAACGTTTCAAAATCTTGCACGACTGTTTCATTTCTAAAGAAAAAGCAAATACCTACATAAATTTTCGTAATTTTTTTCTCAAATTTTTTTTCATACAACCTTGAAACTTTCACAAAAAAAATTCAGGAAAAATAGCTGATTGGTTCACCTCGAAGGAACGGAATTTTGATGGGAGATTTTGAAATGACTCATTGAGTGTTAAGCTTTTTTGAAAAATCACGAAGATTTGACGTGAATTCAATGAAATTCCTTCGTTCTTCAAAAGTGCGATTACATCGGTGGACAAAAAAAAAATTACAGATCAGAATATTTTCAAATGATGGACCAGCTGCAATATTAACAAGTTCCACGTTCAAATGATTGACTCCTTCTGTAAATTGCTGAGAAAATTACGATCGTTAAAATTCCATCGCGATCCTTCAAGTACTCAACGAAATATGGTCGTTTGAAAACAAAGAAACGAGAAAGACAAGGGAAAAGGGGGAAAAAGAAAACTCGAATCATGATCCATAACAATAATTAATCTTAGGGTGGCTTTACATAAATCAACCTTTAGCCACCAATGCACTCATCAGTTGCAATCAGATGTGACATAACCGGTGACGTTTAAACAATCTATCTTACTCTCTAGTGCAAAGTTATAGAAAACTTTCCTGGGTCCTTGGTGTGAGGGTAAGACTTGAGTTGGTATTACAGGACAAAGAGAACATAAATTTAGAAAGCTTCATTATGTCTTGCTTACCCCTCCAAAATAAGAAAATAGCCTCCAAGTTGACACCATCATGGACCAAGGTTATAGATTAAAGAGGTATGCTCATCTGACTTTGCGCCACGAAGTCAGTAGCGCGCAGTTCAAAATCCAGATCCAAGATGGCCAGAAAAAGCAGAAAACATTGTATACTCTTTCCAGAAAACATTGGGCTCCGTCTCCACAAAAGCAGAAAATAGTTCGATGTTTTCTGGAAAGAGTATACAATGTTTTCTGCTTTTTCCGGCCATCTTGGATCTGGATTTTGAACTGCGCGCTACTGACTTCGTGGCGAGAAGTCAGATGAGCATACCTCTTTAATCTATAACCTTGATTATGGACAGTCACGGTTAGCTTTGAAACAGTGAATTTGAATGTTAACTCTTACACATTTATAGTCTCAAAAATACGGTATTATAAATACCAGCAAAAACTTCCAAGTTGCTGATATAGTAGCCGAGGAAAACAGTTCATGATTCAATGCGCGGATGTCATTTTCATTTATGAAAACACATTTATGAGACGGTAACATATGCAATTTTCGACAGAATTGTCCGTCTTTTTGTCCTAGAACCTGTCTGAATGGCTACACTAGTAGACGTCATAGTATTAATCCAGCAAATATTAGGATAGACGTATCAAGAGCAAAGGTCGCTGTCTTAGCAATTCGGCGATTTATTAAACACCCCTTTGGCAATTAAGAATGTTTTCAAGAGTGGGGAAATAAGTATGATTTCTCCGGGGCTATTACTCATTCTTAGCAGTATGATGTAGAGAGTCATTCTTCAATCAAGCTGCCTCAAATCACACAAACTTTAAAAGTAATGATAAATTTCTTTATTTTTTCCTTGCTTGTAAATCTTTTGTATTCTATATAGCTCTTATATTTTGTAATCCTCTTGACGTGTATCATAGTTTTAGAAGCTTATTCATCTACCAAAAAAAAAAATAAATAAAAAAAAAAAATAAATATGAATAGCAGTGGCTTAGCGTGTAATTTGGCAACGTGTTGTATTTTGTCCATTTAAACTCATGAAAAAGGTCGAATGCGAAGGTGTTCACCGAACACCCAATACTTCGATATTTTTCATGGCTTTAAATGGACGAACATCAGTGTTGCCAAATTGGACGCTACACCACTGATGAATAGATAAATAAATAAATAAATACGGCAGCCTTGGGATGAGGAGAGCAGAACCGGAGCACCCAAACATCCAAACCGGAGGAGAAGGGCCGAGAATGGTGAGTATTAAGAATGGAGGAACGAGACCGGCCGTCTCAGCCGGTGCGGCGCGCGACGCTGGAAAATGGAAACAGTGTGACAATGCATGACAAAGTCTTCGTATCCTACCAATCGCACAGTAAACATCAAACTGGATTTTGTTTAGGATCTAAAAAAAGAACCAACCGATCAATTTATCGATTCATACGGCTGTTAATTATTATCATCATCACTAACAACCCACTTGCCATCGCCGACTTGTCACCCTCGATTTTGTTCAAATTTCGCTGCAGAGTATAGTTCATATGAAACTATTAGACCTGTGTTTCAGCATTTCTTCCAATGGACCCTTTAAAGCGCCGAAATTTAAAGTTGAAAATTTGACTATTTGAGCGGATTTTCGTCTCTTTACCGAACCTCGCTCTTAAATGCGGCTCTTATCGACTCGAACTTGTCGGAGCGGGCGTACCGTACTGGCTACGTGGCCGCCTCAGGCTCAGAGAATCCATCTTTGATTCCGGCTGCGGATCCCGAATTTTGTCCTTTCGAACTCACGTAGAGCTCGTTTCAGAAGTGTAGGCGCACCTAGACCATAATCTTTGGCGAATTTTCAACTTTCATTCGAAGGAATGCAAGTTTTGTTCTGATTTGAAGAAATCAGAACAAAACTTGCATACGACTTTGAACCTTTAATTTTTATGCATTCCTCTATAGAAAGCCAATAATGCTCAAATTCATTTTCATTAGTTTTCATTCCGTAAAAGGAGAAATAATGTTAAAAAATTCCCAAGATTATCGGTCTAGGTGTGCCTACACTTCTGAAACGACCTCTAACAGGTCAAATTCAAAGATGTTCCCTGATGAGAACGCAAAATGTCGATATTCCTTACGAGTTCAAATGGCCAAAGCTCAACGTTGCCATGTGTATTGGCTATTGAATTTAGACAATACCATGATTACCCGGTCATTTTATAAAAACGTAAGTAAAGCCAATCGTCTGAGGCTTAGGCAATTAGGTATGCGTGAGGTCTCAACAGGCGGATTCTCAGAGGATCCTCACGTAGCCTCCAAGTGAACATTTAGCGATTGGTGTGCACCATCCACCATCACGGGTTGTCGGCGCCCGCAATGTTATATCGAGGAGCATCATCAATCATAGCGCAGATTCATTTCCCGTCAGGATATACAACATTTTGAAAAATTAGACGTGAAGATTGTGTGTTCGTTACTAAGGCGCGAATATTTGAAAATGATTCTTGTTGTGTATTGATCAACATAAACCTATAGTTTGGAGTTTCTTTGTGGATTCGATGGGTCTGTTGCAAACTTTTGCTACAGCAGTGGAGAGGATCTATGTTATTGGTTTAAAACCACCCGAAAATAATTTTGAGAGCATCAAAAAGTTACAAAATTGACTCATATGCTCAATCAATGCTTTTAACTAAATTCAAAGATCAATTAAAAAAGTGACGATGTGAGAGTCCTGTCAAATTGCAAAGATTGCATTGTGACCCGCTCATCTCGCCACCATCTTGGATTTCTCTTAAAAGACCTTTTGTGGGCTCATGGGTAGGTAGATTTTAAGACTTATTCATACTATCAATGTAATTTTCAAGCTATTTAACATGAGAGTGGACTCATGATAACGCCGTGGCAAAAGTTTGCAACCGACACATTTGATCGTCTCAAAAGAGCTACTGCAGGCAGCGAGCATAATCACTTGTTTGGCTCTACATTTTTCATTTGGTTGGGAAAATATTGGTAACTTTTCTCTCAGCAGTGGCGTAACTAGAAAGTATACCCCTCTCACTTTGTCCATTAAAATGTGTAAGTTGGAAAAGAATAGGAAAGTGGGATCAATCCCCTCTTCCTATCCTATTTCTACCTGTATACATTCGGATGAGTAAAAAGGGAGATAGATAGATTTCTAGTTACGCTACTGTCTCTCAGTGCGTTTTATACAGAGCCAATGATTATTCCTGACGTTTTTTAAGCATTTATTTATCGTAACACTATTTCATCATTCCGTTCGCAGCAAAACATTTCAACAGACGGCACATTTTGAGGGTCGATTCAAAATACGGCCTCATTCCAAGAATTTTCAAGAGCTTTTCCAGAAACACATTTTTTTTGTCCAATCCTAAAAAAAAAGTAAGGAAAAAAATGGGGAAAAAATAAAAGAAAAATCTGTTCTCCTCCCATGTCCAAAAAGTTGTATTATTTTTTTCTTCTGTACGACCACGGTGGCGTTGATAGCGAGCTTCAACGATACCAACCCGGCAATGGCAACGACACTGGCACTGGCACACCAAACACCTGTTCACATGGTAATTAGAGTCAGTATTGTTTGTCTTGTCTTATAAATAACGAAGAGTGGGGCCTCCCCGCAACACCGCGATCACGCTTACTCCCATAATGTACAAACCGACTCTGACTCCTCCGCCCGCCGGATACACACCAACCGATATTTTTTCGAATTCATTTTTTCGAAAAAACATTTTTACATACATCATCATATTATCATATACCATCATTCTATCATATACCATCATACCGATCCCACCGGCTCGGAGGAAAAGTCGCGGAAAAACCTGTAGCATTTTATTTTACCAACGCGGTGCAATGTTTTCGCGGGATGTGTGTTCCCCAACCTGTGGTTCTGTGTCGTCAGTGATCGGATTATTGGATTATTGGATTCTTACACGCGTCTAAAAGTGCTTTTTTGACTACCCTTTTTCTTATTTGGTCCGCGGTTTTTGATCTTGTATCGCGTTTAGTTGTAAAAATTTTAAAACTTTTTTGGTGTTTTTTATACCTTTCTTGTTATCTACCGTTTAAATTGCTCTCTGCAGAACGGTCGTGAGTCAATTTTTTTGTCAATTTATTTTAATTTTTTTTTTTTTTTTTTTTTTTTTTTTTTTTTTTTTTTTTAAGAAGTTTTTCGATTTTTTGGACTTTTTAGGAGTGTGCATACGTTTACGCAGAAATAACAACTCAGCCTATAATCTTTTTAAGTCTTGGAATATGAGACGCAAACTTAATAGTGGCCACTCGTCAGGTGAGGCGAGTGAGGCGGCAGGGTACCGACGACTGTCACCTCACGATTACTATTTCAGGATGAAGAAAGGAAAGTATTTCAAAAATAAGTAAAATGCCATTAAAATAAATTTTTGTATTAATTTTTCGTTTCAATTACTGCTAATTAACTTATTGTTGAATCTTCAGGGTATGCTGAATGAGACATTTTCGAGGAAAAAAAATTAAACTGATAATAATGAACCCTTTCAGTCGCAGAATCCATATATGTAGATGATTTTTAACATGGAGTTTTATTGAATTTAGAAAAAAAAATTGACATTCTCATGGAATAATATTAGGAAAGTTATCTTGTTCACTCGTCTAGGTGTTACATTTGTTTGACTGAATTCGCATAATGATGTACTGAAATGGCTGCCCTTCACAGCGGCCTCAATTTGTTTCTTTAAGATTGTATTCTCTTTCCTTACAATTAAGGATTTGGGGTGGCATTGTGACATTCCTTTGACGAATAATTGTGAAGATTCTTCGAAATTAGCAGATTAACGGAACACTGTCACAACATGCAAATAAATAGTATCTCAAGGTAACGAAATCGCTGTGAGAGATGATCTCAACACATTTCCAGGCGCAACGTGTATCACTAAAGGATAAACGTATTATACTTAAACCTCGTATGTGCCCGGCGACTTCTTAGATTTTGAACCAGGTTGGCAACCTGCAATACTCAGATTCATTGAGGAAAATACTGTGGGTAGCCTACCTCCAGGAGTCACGGGTCATTTTTTTTTTGTCTGCAAGTGTACCCATCAGTAATCTTAGGCGACTGCAGCGAATGAACGGGGGGGGGAGGGTAATTTAGCTCAAGGGAGCAAGAAACGTTACAGCTCACTGTAGAATTTGGTGAGGGAGGATTGGGACACCCTCAGTCAAAGGATAGTGGGGGAGGGGAGGGGGATCGAAGCTACACTTTTGCAACATTTTGAAATAATGAGGATTCCTAGAGTAATAATTTCTGCAATTTTTAGCACACCGCAGGCCCTCAATTGGTATAGCAAATCTTCAACCTTGGCAATTTTTATTTCGTAATGAGCGAAGCAGTAAGCGGCCAAAATGCTGATGAATTTTTTTCTCTGTGAGGGATTTTTTCTCTCATCATATCAGCAATGGAGAATCATCATTCTTCAAACCAAGGCGATTTGTATTTGTGCGCCAGGGGTGAGTCCGAACACGGTGTTGAAAGTGTCTACTCCTTAGTTTTATACCGACCCCCCCCCCCCACCCAATTAATTCAAGCAAATGGCCGCTCTGAATTTAAATTTGTTCGCATCCACATCGGAAACTTTCCCGCCACCTCTGCAGCTTTATCAGAACTGTTTTGAAGGTTTCAGTTTACATTCGATTTGTGCGAATAAAAACGAAAAAACAAAACTACAAATGAGATTTAATTTAAAGTTAAGAATCAGATTAACAGGATTTGATATGCTCGCTCAGAGCTTGGGCAATGTTTATCTTAATCGGTGAGCGATCTCCGGTGAGGAGCGTATACGAATGAAAATTACTGTTGCTTCTGAAGTCACGGAGGTGGCGGAAAATTTTAAGACGTGAGTTCGGAAAAATTTAATTTCTGTGCGGCAATTTGCTTGAATTTATCTGAGTTAGGGGCTGACAAAAAAAGGGACCTTCACTTTCTGAACGACCCTCGGATCAGTCACTGTATAACTGTATGAGAAAAACGATTTCAAAAAGTGCACCGTTGGCACGGCCGGCACGCTTAAGGAGAATATAACCTGAAAGTTTTGTCTTTGCTCTCTCAACTATTTCTATTCCTACTCCTGCAAACCATGAATTTTTGCACTTAATGCAGTTTAGGTATAGTACTTTGCATATTTTAGTTTCGGTTCTTGTGCAGTATTTCAGATTTCGCGCGGACATTTTCCTAAAAAGCATGCAATCGGGGCCCGTTGAAAATTTATCACAGCTGGTCAGTTGCATTTTATCTTTCAAATTATTTCTATTTTCGGAGGTTTACTTTTACACGCTATTTTCTTCTTTCCACTGCGCCGATGAGAAGTTTTCCTAGCAATTCTCTTGTGCGCTTTTCTACTTTATTTATTATTTTGTTTGCCTCGCGACACGTATACGGCATCAACACATTATACCCCTACTTTCACTTGAAGCAATTTTTATCAGACTTCCTTTGGGCAAACTTAACATTCGGAGACTCGATACAACCAGATTCATCAACCTCAGCAGTAACATCTATCCCGGATTTCAAGAACCATCAGCAGAAATATCTAACCTGCTCATTCAGAATCCAACCACCAGAGGTTAAAAATTGGACACGCATGCTTCGTACTTCAGAGAATAATCGAAAGATTAGTTGAAAGGTTAGTAGTTCAATTGTAATGTAGCAATGAACAGTGAATAGTCTACCTCTTTTAGAATATGTGATTCTTCTAAGATTTCAGGTCTAATTATTTATACTTGTTAATAGCGTAATTCTAATAAACAACGGCTGTGCCGTGGTTAACCTTTGTGAGCCCAAGCTATTTGACCAATGTATGGTACCGTAGGGATGGGGGTCTGAAATACCCCGGTTTTCTACTATCGAGGCTTAGTTTATTTTAGTTTGTTCAAATTTGATTATTTTCAGTGATTGAGTAATTCCTACTGAATATTCTACGACCATATTAATCATATTATGCCTCACATTTTTCAATAATTATAAAGCTATATTTTCAGAAAAAAAAATAAAAATTCTAGAGAACTCGAATAAATTGGAAAAATATTTGTTAGATGTTTGTCTTTTTTGTTATTTGCCACTGAAGTATGAAGAATTAAACATGAAATTCACATGAAATGTCCTAAAAACCATTTATTGAAACAGTTTTTATTCATCTAGCCTAGTATCCATGAGCTAAAAAAGCCTTTTAAATTAGCACAAAAAGTCAAGCTGTGTCGACTGTTAATGTTGACCGAAAAATTTGAAAATTGGCATTGAAATTCAGCTATATCAGTTCCTTGAATTTCATGAAGATCCACATAATTTAAAATAGTTTTTTTCTGTAGAGTTTTATACGCAAAAACAACCTGGTATGGGGTCATTTCAGATCCCTCCTTTGACTCACAAGGGATATTAAAATTGAAAAGGATCGATTTGACTATGCGTATTCTGAATTGGTCATTCTTTTTCCTACATTAAACAGTGGCATTTTTCCGTGTATAAATGTTTGATCATGAGCAGGAAATTGCAATATTTGTCCACGTATTTGAATCATTTAATGCCAAAAGGCCAAGTCCAGCCTTTATGAAAATTGTTTCTCATTTTAATGTACGCATTAAAATCTCTTTTTCGCATTCGAAGCGACAATTCTCCTACATGAATGATAAATAGTTTGGCAAGATGAAGTTCCAGGCCTTCCTCAACAAATCAAATTCTTGTTCCCCTATAATACATTCAATTTCTGGATAAATATGACAATGTATCTGAACGGTGAACATACGGTTCTTTTCTCAGATTACAAAATAGTCACGCTAGCCAACCTCTTTATTTCGTATTTCTTTCAACCCTTTCTAACTGGACAAAAATCTCTTTTAGTGCAATAAGTAATAAGATTATTCAGAGATTTTCGAGGTATCACAACTTAGTTGATATAGAGCTAGTTCGTGAACGAACCTATACATGTAAGCTTAGTCTGATACTTATTCTGAGGGGTTGTTGAAATGCTAACCCGTATCGCTTGGTCCGATTTTGTGTGACAGTATTACATGCATCAAATACAGTTGGTTACGGGGTGTTCACCCTCACAAGGGTGTTCCATAAAACGATTTTACTTGGTATATTTTGAAAACCATCTGTTATTATTTTGAAATTTAAAAGGAACGAATAAGTGTACATCTGATTTAACGAGCTATAGCTGTATAGAGGCGACACCATGCCATACGAGATACCAAAGTGAGACAGCATCGACATTGGTTTGACTCTTTAATTATTATTTTAACAAAAATTGATTAATTGAGTAAAAACTGCAGATTTCAAACATGAGACACAGAATTCTATGATGTACAATTTTAACTGCGTCCAGCTGAGAAATTGTTCTACTTGTTTCTGTTATAATTAACCCTGGTAAAAAAAAAAAAAAAACCTCAGAGAACCTCAGAAAATCCTGAGGGCACCCTCAGGATTTCTGAGGGCCTCTGAGGTTTTCTGAGGGCAGCCACAGAATCTTTGAGGGTGCCCACAGAATCTTTGAGGGCACCCACAGAGCACTTGAGGGCGACCACAGAGCGCTTGTGGGCGACCACAGAGCGCTTGTGGGCGACCACAGAGCGCTTGTGGGCGACCACAGAGCGCTTGTGGGCGACCACATAGCGCCTTGAGGGTGACCGCAGAACGCTTAAGGGTGCCCACAATCTTTTGAGGGGCCCTTACAACTTTAGAAATTCTGATCAGAAATCTTCGAGGGTAAGCTTCAATCATTTTGAAGACGACCGGAACCAGTGGCGCCATTTGGAGGATGGCAGGGGGGCAATTGCCCCCACCCAAGGATTTTCAATGTGTCCGGAAAATCAATAGCTAGTTTCTTCATCGTAAAAATCATTAAAAAAAAAAAAAAAACTGTACGTAAATGGTAACAACGATTTTCCTCCATTTAAACCAATATAGAATAGTCGATCTTTGGGGGTTTTACCGAATCCCTGAGAAAGAAATAGCTTCTTTGTATAGGTTCAAATGGCAAAAAACGTGGTAGCCAAACAGCACGAGCTGTACACTACTCCGATGTCTTCAAAATCACGTCCCAGAAAGCCTCTCTGGTCATAACTTGTCAGTCTGATCATCGGAAATTTATACATTAACACATTTCCTGCTCACAGAAAAAACGGAAGAAACACTTTGGTAGCGCTGACAAAACCTTTGGTAGAAAAATGACCCAGCAAAAGACTTTAGTTGGGCCAACCAAAGTTTTTATTCACCCAGCAAAATCTCTTTAGTTAAGCGTAAAGAACCTTTGGTTGGCTCAACTAAAGCCTTTTGCTGGTTCATTTTTCTACCAAAGGTTTTGTCAGCGCTACCAAAGTGTTTTTTTCTGTTTTTTCTGTGCTATATTCTGTGGATAAATTCTTAAAATATTGTAGGTTTCTTTTTTTCTCTTTTTTTTCGGACGTCCTGTATTAGCCAGCGACATAGTGGCGAGGGCTAAATGACACGTTTACCGTACAGAGGATGTTTAGAGAACCCCCATCCTTTATAACCGAAACTTGTTACTCTATTCATTCATTAATACAAACTCCCCTCCATTCATAATTTGGATCCTTTTGTCGCTAACGCATCCGCCTCAGACGCCTCTGAGCTGGTTGGCGCTCGCCAGTATTTTCATGGAGGGAGCAAAATTGTTGTTATTCATTCAATTGATCGTAAAGAAAGCAAAAGAGACCGACGTTTTTCACTGGTTGGGAAATGAGACTTTTACAAATTGCAAATTTCTCATATCGAATTAGCTCTCCTGAAATTTGCTCGTAATTCATAGTCTTCAATTAATTTCGTTTGTCATTATTATCTATATAATACATGAAATAAAAAATAAAAAATAAAAAATAGTAAAATCTAAAAAGTGTAAAAAGTAAAAATAGTAAAATTCTCTGCGGTGCTGGTTCTGTTTTAATTCAAGCTGTGTTTGAAAGATACGCACATGTACGTACAGTTCTGGGCCGTATCAGAATGAGACATATCTTTTATTTTAGTAGTTTATTAATTCAATTATTATTTTTCTGAGGAATCAGCTGCGAAGTGAATTCTCTAATCATGCATGATAGGTATCTTATCTCAAATTTTTGTTATTATTTAAAGTCAATAAATAAATGCATAATTCCAGTGGTGGCGCATGCAGGGATTTTTCTATCCTTCTCATTTCTTCTATCATGAATATATGAGTTGAACAAGATCACAACACAATGGGGTAATTTTGTCTCCTTGCATATCCCCTTCGAACAAATATGTTTTAATGGAGGCATGAGAGAGATAGACATCGAACTTTTGTTGGGTTACAGGTGTTAAATACATCTGCTCATGTATGTTCATGTAATCATATTTATGTTCCTATAGTTGTTTCATTATATTTTGAGTGAGGCTTCCTTTCCTGTATGTGTCTCTAATTTTTGCAGTAAAATGACAACCCCCTTTTAAAATGGTTTAGCTGTCTGCAAAGAATCGTTGAAGTAAAAATGGCGTACAAGGTGAATCAGTGAAGTCTTGTGAATACCGGTTTATCGTGTATCTCCCACTTTAGAATCAATAATGAGAAAAATTTCCGGCTGCCGTAACGCTATTGATATAACTTAGACAAAAAAATCTTCTTGTTAAATTAATCAGAATCTCATTTTAAAAAATTATACCCTGGTGAAAATGACAACTATAACGACGGACATGTAGTTGCCGACTATGTCCAGAGTCGTTTTCACAGTCGGAACACTTATCTCGTTATTGTTGTCTATTTTACGTGGGTTCAATAAAATCCTCGTTACATTTACCTACCACCATAATCCAGTTAAAAGCTTCCCTAAACGAAATGCCACTGGTCAAAGTAACAGGGAATTTTTCTCAATGGATGCATCCTAAATGTGGTCTTTGCAATTCTATCTGATTAATTCATAATGCAAACACGCAGATCCATTTGATTAAATAATTAATTGTTGGCAAATTATCCAACAAGGTTTACATGCGGTTTCTATAGAATTAAGAGTTTTGCAACACAAAAAGTTGTTCATGAGTTACAGTGACATATTTTTCCTTTATCACGTCCAGTGGCGGCGCGGCGCATGCAATCTGACAATGTTGCATTTAGTCTATTTAAAGTCATGAAAAAGTTCGAAATATTATTGGAGGTGCGCTGTGCACTCCCTCGAATGATATTTTACACGGGTCTACATGGAGGATATGCAACGTTGCCAGATTGCATGCGCCGCCGCGCCACGCTGCACTGATCAAATCTTATTATTATAAATATAAGAATGATCATAGTTTTAAGAAGAAAAGAAAACGGCCCTCGCAATCAATAATAACATGCATCTCCTGCACTGCAATAGGTCTGTTGCAAGCTTTTGCGACAGCTATAGAGCAGGTCAATCACTATGTAAGCTAGATAGAATGGAAATTATACATTGAAAGCATCGAAAAGTATTAAATGCACTTATAAACTTTATAAATACACTTGCAACTTTCTATGCTGAGAAAAGTGATTCGTCATAGAGTGAGCTACAATTAAATGCGACTCCCATATTGTGACTCACACACTTGATTGCCATTTTTGAATATTGTGAAAGTATTTATTGTGTCGGTGATAAATGGATTTTGAGACTTTTTGGTGCTTTAAATGAGAATTTCACGCAATTTTACACAAGTAAAACCCTCCCATAAAGCTGAATTGCACAAGTTTGCAACGTACTCATTCCAAAATGTGCAATGCATTCTATAAGATTAGATGCTTACGAAAACGGCAGTATGTATGACTTATGTTCCAAGGAGTGTCCAATTTTTCAGAATACAGTATGCTTACTCACATTTTCCAGTTTCTTCGACAGGGACGGAAATGCTGGAGACTTTCTTTAGAAAAGTAAGCCTTTTTAGTTTCAAATGGGTCTAAATCCATTACTGCTTTTCAAAATGTCTCTTCACATTCGATTGTTTTATAAAAGAACCGAATAATAAACTTTTGACAGTTATAACAGTATTTTTTGGAGGTATAAAGAATGACACTTGACATTTTTAGGAAATTTGATCCGTCAGCTCTTGGTCTAAAAATTAAAATGCGAAAAGAAATTTGTAAACGTCACGATGCAGTTTGGATAGTTTGAAAATAGGAGGCTCGTGTAAGGTTCAAGACCATAGCACATAGGTGGACCGTATCAGGAGAGACTCCTAGACTCCCATCAAATTTAAAATATTTCATCTCTGGACATATTCCGCCTTCAATTCGAAGTGTTTGCGATTTTGCAGAGAAGCTGTACGAATAGTTGCCTACTTCATCCTTTGAAGGATGGGTTTTGAACTGTGGATCTTCAAAAGAATTTTTTAGTTTGGTAGATTAAACCTCCCTTTAAAGATGTTCTTTGTTGTAGATTGTGTATACAAATGTCAACAAAATTCATCCATCCATTTTCTTTATAAGTTTAATTTCTTTGGATATTCTATTTTTGGGTTTATTGATGGAACAGCTATTTTGCCTTTAAACAGTCTCAGACTTAAGAAGAGTTGTATATATAGTTTTACATTGAAAAGAAATCCTGCGTAGGTTGGTTGCAAACTTTTTGGTGCATTTTCATCAAACATTGAGTTATAATTTAATTCTTATTCCAAGTATTACGATTATTTTTTATTTGCTTGGTTTCAAAGATTTTGCTCGATCGCACCTATATTGGCCCTTGAAATGGTCTTAAAGGTTTTTGATGATGACTGTATGATAGGAATATTTAATGGTCCGTAACATAGTATGTTTGTGCAAAGTTCCATCAAATTCATCCATGAATGATTGACTCCAAGTTTTAACATTGATTCCCCGCTTTAATTCATGTTTTTGGGTCGAACACCTTTTTTGATTTTTAAACTCTCTTAAGTGTTGTATATTGTATCTGTAAGGATACTTTTTTATAGACTAATTGTAGATTGTATTTGCCAGTTTTTATGAAAATTCATTGGACCAAACTGAATTATCCCAATTAATAGGATTATGTTTATTTGCTTAAATTCCCATATTTTTTCAAATCCCACCTACATTGCCTCTGAAAAGGTTTTATCAGTTGTGTATGGTGACTAAGAAAGGAAAATATCTTAGTATTTTGATAGTGGATTGTGTGTACAAAAGTTTTTATCAAAATTCATCGAGCCATAATTGGTTGACTCCAAGTTTAAAATTTCTCACGATAATTCCATTTTTGGCTCGAGCGCACCGATTTTGATTTTTTAAACAGTCTTAAAGGCTGTATATTGTAATGATAAGAAATTCTATATAAAGTAGAGTAAATGTAGGTAGGTAGATTGTTTGTGCCGGATTTAATTAAAATTAATGGATGTAACCCGAATTATCTCAATAAGTAGGATTATGTTTTTATTTGCTTAATTGGTCTTATTTTTTCTCAATCGCACCTATATGGTCCCTGAAACGGTCCAAAGGATTTATTATGATGATAGTGAGAAGAAAATATTTTAGTACTGTGGTAGTACATGTATACAAAGTTTCATCAAAATTCATCCAGCTTTTAGTAAGTGGCACTGATATACAAGATTAATTTCTCATTTATTCCATTTTTGGCTCGAGCGCCCTAAATTGATTTTTTAAACGGTCTTAAGGGTTATTTACTGAACTATAAGGGGTTAATTTTACTGTGGGCTGGTTGTAGAATGTTTTTACAAATTTCTTCCAAATCCAAAGATCCAAAATTGAAATATTTAATTTTTCTCTTTTTGACCATTTTCCATTGATTTTAATGGAAACCATTTTTCATCCATAACTAACCTAAAATTAAAATTTAAAAAAAACAAAAAAAGTCCTTCTGGGGAATGTTAAAAGCAACATCTCTGCAAAATTTGGATGCATATGGATCAATAGTTCAAAAGTTATGCTGGATTTCACGTTCTTGACTACAGACAGACAGACGGACAGACAGACAGACAGACGGACAGACGGACAGACAGACGCCAAAGAAATTTTGTGCATTTACTCCTCCCTACCACATATGGTTCAGAAATATTGAAATATCATGGATGGATGTTCTTTAGGATAGTATTAGGCATGATAAGAGCCAATTACTTTATAATTATCATGATTGACTAAGTCGCAGCGGGCCAAGTATCGAAACAAAATTCATCAAAAATCTCTGCGCCATCGCAATACTTTCTCAATTTTTCTAATTTCATTAGAGTGAGAAAGTAAAAATAGTCTTATTTTGACTTGAAAAATTGGCTCCAGCCTTTTCCGACGTTAAATCTTAAAGCTTTATATATGTTCCGTGCAACGATCAGGGGTACAAAGGAACTTTTTCACCCTTTGTATCTCATATTTACGAAATGCCGCACCGCTCATCACCTACCATTCAACCTTCAGTGCTGCCATATTTGGCGAAGGAGATACGTCCTGTCGTCCTCGACACGGCCACGACCACATTTAGAAGGATCTCTGTAAAAATTACGGTATTTAAGGAGAATTTTAAGGAAGCGTCGGGTGTATAGCAACGGACACCATCATCAGCATCGTGTTTGGAGGAGCCTTTCAATATACCATATATAGCTTATTAAGGTATTTTTAAACTTCCTGATACTTGTAACTCGTAATTTTTCTCTGAATATTTGAAAAATGCAAAAATATCATTTTGGTTTTAATCGTTTTGCTGTAGTGCTACAACGTCTTCATTTCCATCTGCATCAAAATAAATTCAAATTTGTCTGTCTCTAACAGTTTCCATTATAAACGAGTCTGAACCAATTTTTTTTTTTGGTATTTTCCATACAGAGCCTCTTGAAGTTTGAGGATTTGTTTGCGGGACGACCAAAAATACAGACTTTAGAAAATAACGAATTGAAGGCAATATTTTGACTTATTGTTAAGAATGTTTGCTAGAAATTCCGCGCCTCTTTTAAACTACCGGTGTTGCATGTTTCAAAAGAAGCGGGTCAGAGCCGTCGTTGGATTCGTGAATTGAATTCCTTTTCTTGTCAACATTTATTGATCATCTGAGCTCTTGAATATCAATAAAAACGATCAAACTCCATGGCTCTGTGAAAAAGATTTGAAATGTGGTCTAAAAAAACACCGTTTGGCTCTCTCATAAAATCTCGAAGCGCTTGACTCATTTCGACAAAGCCGAGTTAGGTTGCTTTTTTCCATACTATATTTGGCACATCAAAGTGGAACATAATGGCTTATGAACACTTGATTAACCAATTATTTCACATTTCACATTTTTTCAAAAGTTTCGAGTAACCATGCAGCTGCTCAATAAAATTGCTTGAGGATCGACACTTTTCAAAGGATTATATGCGCAATGCACGACGCATGTATATCTATCTCAGTATCCGTAAAGAATTTAAAGGTTGATAAATGGCTCATCAAATCTTTGTATGTTCAATTATATACGACAAAATCGACGAGACCATTCAACAAGTATATAAATTACACTTCTCACGGAGAAAACAGTGCTCAAATTTCAACTACCCGTGTAATGTGTGTATTTATACATATGTATGCTCTATGTACATTTTACACCCAGATAAGAGAAAAGTACCTCTGAAATATCTGGATTGATCCAACGAGTCAGTTGTATATGGTTTTAGATACTGACTTTTATGCTAAATTCTTTTGGATTTTCAAACTAAAGGGAAAAAATGACTACATCAGAAAAGTACTGACAGTGAGTTGCCTGATGACTGAGATAAAAAGCACTTATATCAATGTATACTATCAGTGGCGGATCCACGGGGGGGGCACGGGGGCACGTGCCCCCCCCCCCTGGAAGCCTCAATTTTGCTTTTTTTCAATACAAAATAGCCCGAAATTGCTTCCACCGACGCCTCATATTTCAAAATTTCACAGGCGTGCCCCCTTCCCCCCCAGAAAAATTATCTGGATCTGCCACTGTGTACTATGATACTATGATGACGCCATTTTCAATGTGCCTTCACAATTAAGGTCTTTTACGCCAGTTACCAGTTACCTGTTACGCAATTTGAGACTTTTTTGATGGTGTCACCGTGCTCCCGGCTGAAAAATCTTCAGGTATTTAGCGTCATAAATTCTCGAAAAGTAACTGACTCATTCAACCAATTCACAGGTTATTTGTTCTAAGTTTAGGGTTGCAAAATTAATGTAGAGCGTACAAAAAAGGGCAGTTCAGCTGCTCTTTTAAGCTCATTTTATGAGAATTGACATTTACGCTTTTTCAATGGACCCATCTTGTTTTTTTGCAACCTTTTTTAAAATATTCAAAACTTCATTTAACTAAACAGAAAAACTTTGCAAGAGCTCCAATTTATTTGCGCTATATTTGTCACTGGTGCAACAGTGCTGTTTATACGGCTTAAATTTGTGTTCTTTAAATGACATATATTAGGCAACGTATCCAGTGCGTGTCTTTCTGAATCCGCAGGCTTTTATCTCTCTCCAAGTTCATCTATCTCCCTCCCCCCTCCTTATAGCTCTTTCACTTACTCCACGATTAGTCATCAATTATTCTGTGTATCGGAAATCTCTGCAGCTTTTGCTCATGTCTGCAATGAAGAAAGCCGCCCTCAATTCTCATAGTTTACTTTATAATCAATAGAGACAACCTTTTTTAAGGGCACCCGAAAGAAACTCATCTATTTTTAAGTGTGGCTAATGCTGCTCCAAATAACCCTTCATTGACATCTTCTGATGACAAAAAGTTGAGATAGTGAAAGTTCGAAAGGGACGCTCTGTCGGTAACCGCAGTTAGGCTTATCTCTAAACTCAAAGTCATTTCCTGATGCTTAAAACAAGATAAATATCAGAGAAATTATACTTGTCCAGCTGCCACAGAGTCAAAAGGGGACATTCAGGGGATTTTTCAGAGGAGAGATGTATTGCTGTGCGCACATGACCTTAATTTTTCAATATTTTCACAGTTTCCCAGCATTAAAGCTTGTTAATAACTCTAGCTCTTCCACATCGGAAAAATTTATAGGCGTATTCCACGAACCTCGAAGTTGGGGCAATGGGGGCTCCCCATAAATTGGGGCAAAAATGGAGGGGGGCTGAAGGGGCATTCATTATAGCATGAGTGGGACTTTGAGAGTCCTTCCTCGAAAAATGTCGGAAATTCAGTTTTAAAAAAGTGCGTTGCACGCTGTTCATGCTGGAACATAGTAACTTATAGAATAGCTGAATATATGACCTCGTAATTTTCGCGTCAAAGACAAATAACTTTTTTTCTCAAGATAAATTTGCAACAACAAAATTATCTTGTCCATTTTTGAAACTAGGAGTCAAAATTTCGTTTGTCATTAATTTTGTGTCATCGTTCATTAGAATCTACTCTTGCATTTTCTGAAGCAAGCATTTGTAACAGTCCTACTGACTCTTATAAAATATCTCATTCAATCAGTATTTAACCCCCCCCTCCCCCGTCTATGGCTTTATTAATCCCGCGAGTTCTACTTTGCGTCTTCAATTTTGCAGCTTGCTTATGGTGAGGTAAAAAAGTGAATACCCGCGAATTCGAAGTCTTATAAAAAACCGTGCTGTGGTATGCGATGACGACTCAAATACTCCATGCAGCGACTTCGCAAGGGGTGAGTCCGGATTCATTCACGGCCACTTTTCAAATGTCCGGATTCATCCACGGTCAAAAAAGTCCATGTCCAGATTCATCCACACCCGAAAAACCGATGTCCGGATTCATCCAGGTTATTTATTAATTTTACGTAAATGTGTAGAATTGGCAACCGCGCGGAATATTTGCTCGATTATTTCAACCGAGAGAACAAATATTAACAGTAGTGAAGTAGAATCTAAAGGAAATACGAATGCTTGCAGGAATATTCAATGTTTTACGACGGAGAAGTTTGTGTTCAAGCCTGATCGGAGACTTTCAATTGAAAAAATATATATATATATTTTTTTAAAAAATGTCTGTTTATATAGCTCCGCTTCGCCCCTTCGCGACCAGGCCCTAGTGTACTCGTTTTCATTGCTGACTTATCTGAAAAAAAATTTCAATTTCTTATCGGCAGAAAGCGACTCCAAACTAATATTGTCATCGTTCCCAAAATACGGCATCACCAACAGCCTTCAATCGGAGAGATAGGCAAAATGAACACCGCAGAGTAAGATCATTTAACTACCCACTCAATTTAAGCGATCGATCATTAATTGTCTTACAATTAGTAACTTATAGTAGTAAAAGGGTTAAAATACGTTAATGGGAGAATCTGGGATGGAATATATTAGCAGCAATGATCCTCATTTAATGCATACAGGACCAGATACATGAATTTGTTCACTCCTTCCACCGCAAATTTGAACGCATGTATGTATATTTACAAAGGACGGAAAGAAGGGGCCGAAGTCTCGCCATGGCACATCCGTCTATCCTTTTCAAACACTTTACCTAATTTTATTCAAATGAACAAAGAGAGAGAGAAGAGAGAGAGAGAGAGAGGGGAGAGAGAGAGAGAGAGAGAGCGAGAGAGAGAGAGAGAGGAGAGAGAGGGAGGGGAGAGGGATGAGAGGAGAGGAGAGAGAGTGAGAGAAGAGAGAGAGAGAGGAGAGAGATGAGAGAGAGGAGAGAGAGGAGAGAGAGGAGGAGAGAGGCGGAGGAGAGGACAGAGAGTGGACGTGGAGGAGAGGGAGGGAGGACCTCGAGAGGAAGGAGAGGAGAGGGGAGAGAGAGAGTGGGAGGAGGGAGAGGGAGAGAAGAGGGTGGAGAGAGAGGAGAGTGGGCAGAGGAGAGAGCAGAGAGGGGGAGGGATGAGAGGATAGGACGAGAGAGTGGAGGGAGAAGGAGGAGAGAGGGGGAGAGAGAGAGGAGGAGGGAAGCAATGATAGAGAGAGGGGGAGAGGGAGAGGAGTAGGAGAGAGAGGGAGAAGGGAGGAGAGAGATGGGAGGAGAGAGAGAGAGAGGAGGAGAGAGAAGGAGGGGTGAGGAGGGGGGAGGGGAGAGACGGAGAGAGGAGCGGGGAGATGGAGAGGGAAGAGAGGAGGCGAGGAGGACTGAGGAGGAGGGGAGAGGGGAGAGAAAGGGAGAGAGAGAAGAGAGGGAGGAGGAGAGAGAGGGAGAGGGAGCGAAGGAGGAGGAGAGGAGATGGAGAGAGAGAGAGAGAGGAGAGAGAGATGGAGAGAGAGGAGGGATGCAGGGGGAAAGAGGAAGGAAGAGGAGGGAGAGAGAGGAGAGGAGCGGAGGGGGAGAGAGAGAGAAAGGAGAGAGAAGAGTGAGAGAGAGAGAGAGAGATGAGAGAGAGGAGAGGAGGAGGGAGAGAGAGGGAGAGAGGAGAGGGAGAGACAAGAGATGAGAGAGAGGAGAGAGAGATGACGAGGAGAGAGAGAGAGGAGAGAGAAAGAGAGAGGAGAGATAGAGGGATGAGGAGAGGGAGAGTGACGAGAAGGAGTGAGAGAGAAGCGAGAAAGGAGAGAGAAAGGAGGAGTCGGAGAGAGAAAGCGAGAGAGTCGGAGAGAGAGAGAGAGAGAGAGAGAGAGAGAGAGAGAGAGAGAGAGAGGGACTAACTCAAACTCACGAATCCTCTCCTGCATTCAATGGCAAACAACTGTTGATTATGGAATGTTGAAGTTGTGACGTCACTTAAGCAATGTCTGATTGGTCCATTCAAATCACTCACTCGACAAACAGCATCTGATTGGTTAGTTGAAATATAAAATTCTTCACTGGAACTATCCATAGATTAACTAGCTCCCCAAAGGCCGATTTCAAGAGAATTTACTGCAAATCTATAACTATTCCATTTTGTCTTTAATGTTGCCGGTGTTAACGCTATACGCCATTTCTTACATACTAAATGGAAATCTTATTACTATCCCTGATAAAAATGGTCCTTGAACATTGGCAAATACAGAGGGGGCGAAGGGGGCGATCGCCACCTTGTTCGGCTAAAAGAGGGGGAAAAGAGGGGAAGAAGAGGGGGAGGAAAGGGGAAAAGAAGAGAGAGAAAAATAAAAGGGGGTCTCCGGGGGGCAAAAATCCCAAGTTCGCCCCCCCCCGTTCGCGAGGGCTGGATCCGCCAATGATTCTAGGATAAGAAATAGGGCTCACCCTCCTCTAAAAAGCAGTCGATGGCACGTCCGACGTTCCACACCGGCCCATTTCCCTCGTGGCAACAGCGCTGAGCTCGTGAAGCGGTAAATTAATGCAGATAGCCGAAAATCATACAAAGCGGGAGTGTCAGTAATTACTGTTCTTGTGTTTCGTGCGCATGTGTGTGAGTGATATTGCTCGTTGGCATACGTGTTGCCGAGATCGTGTTGCGGTGTTGACAAATGAGTAGATTTACGAGGTTGGGGTTTTTAAAGCGTTTTATGAGGGCTCGCCATTTCTTTTCAAAAAGGTTATGTACCAACTGCGAGACGAGTATTTAGTGATAGTTTTAATAAATGCATGAGTTATTGATGTTCTCTTTAGTTTTCTAATCGGTGTCATTTCCTGTTTTGACCTCAAAATAGAAGGAAGCATTATGGACCGTGAAACTAATGGGGGAGGGGGGAGAGTTTATCGTCACTATTTACAGGGCATAATTGAGAGAGGGAAGGATAGCAAAATTAAGGTTAGGAAAGTAGGTACGATTCAAGATCCTACTACTAACGCAAATGATATGACAGTGGAATTTTTTTTAAAAAAAATTGCAACTCAAGATCCCATTTGCTATTAATTTTTATCCATCTAGATCTTTGAGATTGGATTCCAAAACATAACCCATTTTTGTATCATTCATAATCGCGGAACGCTATTCGCACTTCCAGAATTCTCTCTTTCATTTCACATCGAGGCATCTAAGACGCATGAGTTTGTACAATAAAAATTGGGTGGGAAGCCTCTGTCTTAATGTCCAAGTCTTATAGGCTTTCTTTCTTTGACACTGAACAAGACTGCTGGGGACGAAAAATATTTTTTAACTATAATATGTATCCGCACAGAGTAAACACTAGCGGAAACAAAGACATTCGGCAATAGGTATGCAATACGCAACGCACATACATGATACCATTTGACCCCTTTATCGGGTGTTTTGCATTTTGCATACCTATTCCGGACACCTAAGTTCCTACGTGTTTCTACCGGCTAGTTTCAAACGTAACTCCGTTCTAAATAGAGGATTTTCTCATCGGAATTTGGGCTAGTTTTCTTTGTTCTGTGAAGATAAACAATATTTTCCAAAATATCACCACATTTAGGGCCCTATGGAACGACCTAAGATGATATAACTCTACACTTTAAAATATTCCTAGTGGCACAGAGTCAAATCTGGCAACGTTTCATTTATCCCTTTTAAACTCACGAAAAAGATCGTGCGAGATGAACACCCTCGAGTTCGACCTTTCCTTTGGTTTTAAATGAACAAAATTTAACGTTTACCAGATTGCACGCTCCGCCACTGATTCCTCTCTCTCTCTTTCAGTCACGAGTAATCAGATTAGTGAGCAAGACCACAAGAGAGAGAGATGAGAGAGTTCAAGAATACATGAAGAATATACAAGAGGATAGAAGAATGAGAAACCGTAACGATCGACTTGAAGACTCTAGCAGGATTAGTTGGTACTGGTATTACGTTAGGTGCCGACTGCCGGGGTGTAAGAGCACGCATTGCATAATTAGACATATATTTCTTTTTAATTACGAATAGCTTATTTTCATGCAAAGACATGAGTTTTTTTTTTTGAGAGAGAGAGGACGTATTCTGTTCTCACCTCGCCTCACCCTGATTTATGTGGCTACATGGGTATACGTATTTTGTATAATGCGCCTGTAGACGTGTTCAACGCATGGGTTAGGGATCCGAACGAATGTAGGTGGGCAGGGGGTGGAGAGGGGACAACGTAGTGTGGTAGGGAGGTGGGGCGGGGGCGGAGTTTATTTGTATTAATCTCGATTTTTTTTTTCTCTTTTTTAACGGTGACATCTATTCTTCCCTCTTCTGTTCTCGGCTGGTTCATACGCATACATAGAAACAGATTTTACTATGTTGTCAGCTTAACTTTTTATGAGCAGCGGCTCTGTGAATGGATCTGTTACAGTCGGATACAAAAAAGAATGTCAACTGAGACTTTTGGAGGTAGGCAACCCTCAACACCTATCTCAATGAAGTCATCTTTCTCTCACCGTCATCTTCGGGTGGTCCAAAACCAGTATGATATCATTCTTACAAAATGGTGGTATCTTCATGATATCATTAGTATGAGTCATTGAACTTTTCGCACACCGTAGTTTGTGCAGAGCCCTACGCTGCTACTTAAGGAGCGTAGGGTAGTTTTGTGAAGATGAAAGTGAGAAAACACGATATAAAGTGTAAACAGGTTTATAATTAGTGCAGTCAAACAGAAAAAAAAATTGAAAATAGACATTACATATGACGCATCACAGTGTCGTACTCCACTATAGAAACCAATTTCATTGGCATACTATACTGTGTAGAAAGAACCACCAAGCTATAACCTCAAAATGAAGGAGTTGTCGTTTTAATGCATGAAATATTGCCTACGTTCGCCACCTGGTCTTTCCTTGTGTACCGAAGATTATAAAATAATACAAGAGCTATACGTACCTATCTACAATGAAACATGCACATTTTAGAAGCTGAAGATGTTTATAAAAATTCGATGGTTCCGTCTATACGTAGTCTTATTATGTTAATGAAAATAGTTTAAAGTGTAGCGCGAATTGTTTAAAATGGAAATGATTTCCTGCTTTAATGAACTGATTCGAAATGTTTATAACGTCTATCCTGTTTTTTCATACAATTTTACCTCACATCAATGTGCTACATTGCAGTAGCAAAACTGGGTTAATAATGTGTGTGTGTGTGATTGATGTTTCGACGTAGATCCGGAGGACAAAGTTGGAAAATACAGTTTGCTTGCAGAGTCGCGAAAGGAAAATTTTTCCAGAGAAACGAGCCAATCAGAAGACATCGAAGAGAATCCTAGAGAGAAGGGAGCTGAAGAAACAATCGTCAATGAAACAGCGTTCAATGAATTTTTTGAGGAGACAGTCCCCTTTGCTAAGTAGTAGCGCCGAAGGTGATGGTTATTTGAAGTCACCTGCGCACTCCTACTTAACATTTCGGAGACTCGATACAACCAGATTTCATCAACCATCAGCAGTAACATCTATCCCCGGATTTCAAGAACCATCAGCAGAAATATCTAACCTGCTCATTCAGAATCCAACCACCAGAGGTTAAAAATTGGACACGCATGCTTCGTACTTCAGAGAATAATCGAAAGATTAGTTGAAAGGTTAGTAGTTCAATTGTAATGTAGCAATGAACAGTGAATAGTCTACCTCTTTTAGAATATGTGATTCTTCTAAGATTTCAGGTCTAATTATTTATACTTGTTAATAGCGTAATTCTAATAAACAACGGCTGTGCCGTGGTTAACCTTTGTGAGCCCAAGCTATTTGACCAATGTATGGTACCGTAGGGATGGGGGTCTGAAATACCCCGGTTTTCTACTATCGAGGCTTAGTTTATTTTAGTTTGTTCAAATTTGATTATTTTCAGTGATTGAGTAATTCCTACTGAATATTCTACGACCATATTAATCATATTATGCCTCACATTTTTCAATAATTATAAAGCTATATTTTCAGAAAAAAAAATAAAAATTCTAGAGAACTCGAATAAATTGGAAAAATATTTGTTAGATGTTTGTCTTTTTTGTTATTTGCCACTGAAGTATGAAGAATTAAACATGAAATTCACATGAAATGTCCTAAAAACCATTTATTGAAACAGTTTTTATTCATCTAGCCTAGTATCCATGAGCTAAAAAAGCCTTTTAAATTAGCACAAAAAGTCAAGCTGTGTCGACTGTTAATGTTGACCGAAAAATTTGAAAATTGGCATTGAAATTCAGCTATATCAGTTCCTTGAATTTCATGAAGATCCACATAATTTAAAATAGTTTTTTTCTGTAGAGTTTTATACGCAAAAACAACCTGGTATGGGGTCATTTCAGATCCCTCCTTTGACTCACAAGGGATATTAAAATTGAAAAGGATCGATTTGACTATGCGTATTCTGAATTGGTCATTCTTTTTCCTACATTAAACAGTGGCATTTTTCCGTGTATAAATGTTTGATCATGAGCAGGAAATTGCAATATTTGTCCACGTATTTGAATCATTTAATGCCAAAAGGCCAAGTCCAGCCTTTATGAAAATTGTTTCTCATTTTAATGTACGCATTAAAATCTCTTTTTCGCATTCGAAGCGACAATTCTCCTACATGAATGATAAATAGTTTGGCAAGATGAAGTTCCAGGCCTTCCTCAACAAATCAAATTCTTGTTCCCCTATAATACATTCAATTTCTGGATAAATATGACAATGTATCTGAACGGTGAACATACGGTTCTTTTCTCAGATTACAAAATAGTCACGCTAGCCAACCTCTTTATTTCGTATTTCTTTCAACCCTTTCTAACTGGACAAAAATCTCTTTTAGTGCAATAAGTAATAAGATTATTCAGAGATTTTCGAGGTATCACAACTTAGTTGATATAGAGCTAGTTCGTGAACGAACCTATACATGTAAGCTTAGTCTGATACTTATTCTGAGGGGTTGTTGAAATGCTAACCCGTATCGCTTGGTCCGATTTTGTGTGACAGTATTACATGCATCAAATACAGTTGGTTACGGGGTGTTCACCCTCACAAGGGTGTTCCATAAAACGATTTTACTTGGTATATTTTGAAAACCATCTGTTATTATTTTGAAATTTAAAAGGAACGAATAAGTGTACATCTGATTTAACGAGCTATAGCTGTATAGAGGCGACACCATGCCATACGAGATACCAAAGTGAGACAGCATCGACATTGGTTTGACTCTTTAATTATTATTTTAACAAAAATTGATTAATTGAGTAAAAACTGCAGATTTCAAACATGAGACACAGAATTCTATGATGTACAATTTTAACTGCGTCCAGCTGAGAAATTGTTCTACTTGTTTCTGTTATAATTAACCCTGGTAAAAAAAAAAAAAAAACCTCAGAGAACCTCAGAAAATCCTGAGGGCACCCTCAGGATTTCTGAGGGCCTCTGAGGTTTTCTGAGGGCAGCCACAGAATCTTTGAGGGTGCCCACAGAATCTTTGAGGGCACCCACAGAGCACTTGAGGGCGACCACAGAGCGCTTGTGGGCGACCACAGAGCGCTTGTGGGCGACCACAGAGCGCTTGTGGGCGACCACAGAGCGCTTGTGGGCGACCACATAGCGCCTTGAGGGTGACCGCAGAACGCTTAAGGGTGCCCACAATCTTTTGAGGGGCCCTTACAACTTTAGAAATTCTGATCAGAAATCTTCGAGGGTAAGCTTCAATCATTTTGAAGACGACCGGAACCAGTGGCGCCATTTGGAGGATGGCAGGGGGGCAATTGCCCCCACCCAAGGATTTTCAATGTGTCCGGAAAATCAATAGCTAGTTTCTTCATCGTAAAAATCATTAAAAAAAAAAAAAAAACTGTACGTAAATGGTAACAACGATTTTCCTCCATTTAAACCAATATAGAATAGTCGATCTTTGGGGGTTTTACCGAATCCCTGAGAAAGAAATAGCTTCTTTGTATAGGTTCAAATGGCAAAAAACGTGGTAGCCAAACAGCACGAGCTGTACACTACTCCGATGTCTTCAAAATCACGTCCCAGAAAGCCTCTCTGGTCATAACTTGTCAGTCTGATCATCGGAAATTTATACATTAACACATTTCCTGCTCACAGAAAAAACGGAAGAAACACTTTGGTAGCGCTGACAAAACCTTTGGTAGAAAAATGACCCAGCAAAAGACTTTAGTTGGGCCAACCAAAGTTTTTATTCACCCAGCAAAATCTCTTTAGTTAAGCGTAAAGAACCTTTGGTTGGCTCAACTAAAGCCTTTTGCTGGTTCATTTTTCTACCAAAGGTTTTGTCAGCGCTACCAAAGTGTTTTTTTCTGTTTTTTCTGTGCTATATTCTGTGGATAAATTCTTAAAATATTGTAGGTTTCTTTTTTTCTCTTTTTTTTCGGACGTCCTGTATTAGCCAGCGACATAGTGGCGAGGGCTAAATGACACGTTTACCGTACAGAGGATGTTTAGAGAACCCCCATCCTTTATAACCGAAACTTGTTACTCTATTCATTCATTAATACAAACTCCCCTCCATTCATAATTTGGATCCTTTTGTCGCTAACGCATCCGCCTCAGACGCCTCTGAGCTGGTTGGCGCTCGCCAGTATTTTCATGGAGGGAGCAAAATTGTTGTTATTCATTCAATTGATCGTAAAGAAAGCAAAAGAGACCGACGTTTTTCACTGGTTGGGAAATGAGACTTTTACAAATTGCAAATTTCTCATATCGAATTAGCTCTCCTGAAATTTGCTCGTAATTCATAGTCTTCAATTAATTTCGTTTGTCATTATTATCTATATAATACATGAAATAAAAAATAAAAAATAAAAAATAGTAAAATCTAAAAAGTGTAAAAAGTAAAAATAGTAAAATTCTCTGCGGTGCTGGTTCTGTTTTAATTCAAGCTGTGTTTGAAAGATACGCACATGTACGTACAGTTCTGGGCCGTATCAGAATGAGACATATCTTTTATTTTAGTAGTTTATTAATTCAATTATTATTTTTCTGAGGAATCAGCTGCGAAGTGAATTCTCTAATCATGCATGATAGGTATCTTATCTCAAATTTTTGTTATTATTTAAAGTCAATAAATAAATGCATAATTCCAGTGGTGGCGCATGCAGGGATTTTTCTATCCTTCTCATTTCTTCTATCATGAATATATGAGTTGAACAAGATCACAACACAATGGGGTAATTTTGTCTCCTTGCATATCCCCTTCGAACAAATATGTTTTAATGGAGGCATGAGAGAGATAGACATCGAACTTTTGTTGGGTTACAGGTGTTAAATACATCTGCTCATGTATGTTCATGTAATCATATTTATGTTCCTATAGTTGTTTCATTATATTTTGAGTGAGGCTTCCTTTCCTGTATGTGTCTCTAATTTTTGCAGTAAAATGACAACCCCCTTTTAAAATGGTTTAGCTGTCTGCAAAGAATCGTTGAAGTAAAAATGGCGTACAAGGTGAATCAGTGAAGTCTTGTGAATACCGGTTTATCGTGTATCTCCCACTTTAGAATCAATAATGAGAAAAATTTCCGGCTGCCGTAACGCTATTGATATAACTTAGACAAAAAAATCTTCTTGTTAAATTAATCAGAATCTCATTTTAAAAAATTATACCCTGGTGAAAATGACAACTATAACGACGGACATGTAGTTGCCGACTATGTCCAGAGTCGTTTTCACAGTCGGAACACTTATCTCGTTATTGTTGTCTATTTTACGTGGGTTCAATAAAATCCTCGTTACATTTACCTACCACCATAATCCAGTTAAAAGCTTCCCTAAACGAAATGCCACTGGTCAAAGTAACAGGGAATTTTTCTCAATGGATGCATCCTAAATGTGGTCTTTGCAATTCTATCTGATTAATTCATAATGCAAACACGCAGATCCATTTGATTAAATAATTAATTGTTGGCAAATTATCCAACAAGGTTTACATGCGGTTTCTATAGAATTAAGAGTTTTGCAACACAAAAAGTTGTTCATGAGTTACAGTGACATATTTTTCCTTTATCACGTCCAGTGGCGGCGCGGCGCATGCAATCTGACAATGTTGCATTTAGTCTATTTAAAGTCATGAAAAAGTTCGAAATATTATTGGAGGTGCGCTGTGCACTCCCTCGAATGATATTTTACACGGGTCTACATGGAGGATATGCAACGTTGCCAGATTGCATGCGCCGCCGCGCCACGCTGCACTGATCAAATCTTATTATTATAAATATAAGAATGATCATAGTTTTAAGAAGAAAAGAAAACGGCCCTCGCAATCAATAATAACATGCATCTCCTGCACTGCAATAGGTCTGTTGCAAGCTTTTGCGACAGCTATAGAGCAGGTCAATCACTATGTAAGCTAGATAGAATGGAAATTATACATTGAAAGCATCGAAAAGTATTAAATGCACTTATAAACTTTATAAATACACTTGCAACTTTCTATGCTGAGAAAAGTGATTCGTCATAGAGTGAGCTACAATTAAATGCGACTCCCATATTGTGACTCACACACTTGATTGCCATTTTTGAATATTGTGAAAGTATTTATTGTGTCGGTGATAAATGGATTTTGAGACTTTTTGGTGCTTTAAATGAGAATTTCACGCAATTTTACACAAGTAAAACCCTCCCATAAAGCTGAATTGCACAAGTTTGCAACGTACTCATTCCAAAATGTGCAATGCATTCTATAAGATTAGATGCTTACGAAAACGGCAGTATGTATGACTTATGTTCCAAGGAGTGTCCAATTTTTCAGAATACAGTATGCTTACTCACATTTTCCAGTTTCTTCGACAGGGACGGAAATGCTGGAGACTTTCTTTAGAAAAGTAAGCCTTTTTAGTTTCAAATGGGTCTAAATCCATTACTGCTTTTCAAAATGTCTCTTCACATTCGATTGTTTTATAAAAGAACCGAATAATAAACTTTTGACAGTTATAACAGTATTTTTTGGAGGTATAAAGAATGACACTTGACATTTTTAGGAAATTTGATCCGTCAGCTCTTGGTCTAAAAATTAAAATGCGAAAAGAAATTTGTAAACGTCACGATGCAGTTTGGATAGTTTGAAACTAGGAGGCTCGTGTAAGGTTCAAGACCATAGCACATAGGTGGACCGTATCAGGGGCTAGGGGATGCTGTAGCCCTCCCCACTATTTTGGGGTGGAGGGGCTAAAAATTGGGAAAAAGTCATCACTTGAGGTTTGAGAAGCAAAAAAAAAAAAAATTCATCACTTTTTAGCCCCCTCTTTTCTTGGTCACGGTATGCCATAGCACGTGCAATCAATCTATATCAGTATATACTGATGCGTTCTCAACTTATAATCTGTGAGAGGAGGTCAGGAAGATCCCTGATGATGAATGGTGAGTGGGAGTCCACCATCTCGTATGGACAAACGATAATGCGTTATTTGGTTAATGTAAAAAACAATTTATATTTTCGTTATTTTCAATGAGCAAAGCTTACCCTTTTACCAATGAACTGTATGACAGGTTTATTTTTGCATTTTATCTACTTTTGTAGAGCCTATATGCACAGACTGCATTTGATAGATTCACGACTTGCGCGAACCAAAATCAACATTTCCTCCAATAAATATTCATAATCTCGATCAATCGGAAACACATGAAAAGCGACAGTTTGTTTGTGTTTTTGCAAACAGGTGTGTTTCAATTTCAGTTAAATATTTTAAAATCTAGCATAACTGTTTCATGTTATGAGGTCAATCTAATGCTTACATTTTCTTGCCCCCTCTCAATTTTGTAAGCAACACCTGAAAAATGACGTGAAAAATGTCATGAAGATTTACGTGTCACTTCACCTCTGAGGAAAGAAACTGGAATGGGAGATTTCAGTTACACCATGTGTAAAAACAGCGATGAACTTTCATCGACCCCTGCCAACGAAAACCCCATCTAAAAAGACCTCTCTCAAAGAGACGATTTTGAAAAATTTTCCAGGGAAAGACCCCTTTCCACAAAGTTTCCACATAGGGGCGGAATGGTTAAAGCTGCAACAGGTGTAGTTAATGCTAGTTTAGGTCACTGTCAAAAGAACTCCTCAATTTAATAAAAAAGATCATCAAAATATCGTCAATTTCAAGCTCATTTACTATACTTCAGAGTCAACGGAGGGGGGGGGGGGGTTGAAAAGAGAAAGAAAAAGAAATAGAGAAAAATGAAAATTTTAAAAATAATAAAACAAATAAGAAAAATAGGAAGAAAAAGGAAAAGAAAAGGAAAAGAAAAAAAAACGGAAAAGGGAAAAAAATCGAATAAGAAAAAATGAGAGCTGGAGGAAGGAAAAGAAAAAGAAGGAAAAATGAAAAAGTAAAAAAATCAAATTAAGAAGTCTTAGCTAGCCTATATTACATGAACTAAGGTAAAAGCACGCTCTGAATCAACCAATCCTCTTTTCCATTTTAAGATTTTATAGGTATAAGGCCTGAATTTCTGAATGGAACTCAGCTTTCCTTATTGAATTTCCATTCTGACTGTGTTACCCATTTTGTGTTGTTGACAAGGGATTACAATCTGGTGGAGAGAGGATTGTGACATGGCGACCGTGACGATGTAGGTGCACACCGAGCCGCCATCCGCTGCTGCCGGCATGCGGTGCAAGGTGCAAACTCTGCCGCGCATATTCGTTGACTCTCAGCCACCGATGCACACATTGGGTCAGAACATAACATTTTGTAAACGGGTCGAAGCAGAAACAAACTTCTTGAGGCATTAAATAGAGTTAGATCCCAAGTACCAAGTCCCAAAAGCTTTGATGATAAAATACAGATACAGTCGGCAAATTAAGGAATATAATATACGAATATACCTATATATACTCAGACTCATTAGATTTTGGCTCAGGTAAGCCAGTTACAACGCTTAAATGCACCGTGTCATTTATGTCAAGAATTGTAGATAGAATAAACACCGATCAAAATCCATACGGAGTCTAGTAATATTCATTAATTCGTCGGCTGTCCCAAACACAGGAAATCCTGGCCAAACCAGAAACGCACAGGACCGCCAAATTTTTTCCGTATTGACAATTTTCCGGCAGTTCTAGTTAAAACATAAAACAACTTCAGAGAGAAAAAAAACCGTTATTCTTGGGTACCTAACAAATTTGCCAAATTGGCATATAGAGTAGAGGCTGTTCTAAGTAAATAAAGGTCTGTAAGTTTCCAAATAACCTGAAATGTCTTTATACAGAATTTCAAGCAAAATGACGCGACTCCAAAAAAAAAGTAACCTTAAAAAAAAAAAACAAAAACAAAACCCAATGTTCTTTGCCATGATGTACTGAGAGAGATTTTTGGCAATGCAGCACAAATATTTTTGATTGCTCCGACTAAACCCACAAAGATGTTTTTGATTGGAAACATGCCATAGTTAAATTGGAATTTGGTAAGAATGTTTTTCCTACGTTTGAATCTGAGATCTGAGTGAAATAATCGATGGTTGGTAAAGAATTGCTTCCCTATGGGGCTATTGCACACTTTTGCTATACGCGATTTAATAGTCGATTATGGCGTAAAAACCTCAAAAAATAACGATGGCGGCACTAAAAACTTCCAAAATCCACTCCTAAACTCAATATACGCAGTTATTTGCGCGAGCGTAATGGTGGCCGAAGGCACTAACAATGGGAGATTCCTATCTTAATTTCGTCACTCTTTCTATGCTGACAAGGATGATTCACAGAGTAATTAGTCATCAGAGTGATGATTCACATCCGATGAATGGTACCGCAACACCGAGTGACACCGGTGTCAAATGAAAGTAGTCTCTTATTGGTCACTTCTTGATGGAGTTACGGTATTGTTAGATGGGAATCTCCCATTGTTAGTGCCTTCGGCCACCATTACGCTCCCGCAAATAACTGCGTTTATTGAGTTTAGGAGTGGATTTAGGAAGTTTTTAGTGCCGCCATCGTTATTTTTTGAGGTTTTTACGCCATAATCGACTATTAAATCGCATATAGCAAAAGTGTGCAATAGCCCCATTGAATCGATCGTTCAACATAGAATCAAACAGAGGAAATGATATTGTTGCCAAATGGAGATCTTGTTAGGTTTTGCTGAATGGACTATCAATTCTGACGTGTAAAATGCAACGAAAATAACTACGAAAACATCAAAAAGGTATAAAATTTACTCCTTGCAGAGAAAACTTAGCTCAAAGTTCAGATGGACCATCTGTGTTAGTATGCATCATACAGGTACTGTCGGGGACAAAAAGAATGTCAGACGATTCCTTGGAGTTTGGTATAGGTAGGCCACCTGCAAGGCTTAAATTCATTGAGATGAGTATTGCGGGCAGCCTGCATATATCTAGAAGTCATCTGACATTCTTTTTGCCCCCGACAGTACTGCGCATAGGTACGTCCGTTATGAAACCCAAACAAAAGAAGATGACCTACAAAACGGAACTATCAGATTGTTGCATTTGGTTTTCAAACAATGAATTTGAAGGTTGATTCTTTCGAATTTTGTCACGAGGTACTCGGTGATACCAACAACAAAATTCTCTGTTGCAATAATAAACGAGATAGAAGCTAGCCCTGGAAAAATGGTCCTTCAAAATCCTTCCCCAAATCTCCATGCAATAAGGATTTCCATGAAATCATAAGGATCCTCGAATAATTGCTCGGAAATTCTTATCAATTCTTGAGGATTTTCATACATTTTCACGGAAATCCTTATGATTTCATGGAGATTTGGGTATGGATTTTCAAGGATCATTTTTACCAGGGAAGCTCTTCATTCAAGTTATTTTGTATGAGGTGCAAAACATCCGGAGTGCATACATGCACGGGTGGTGGCCCATCTGAACTGCGAGGAATGAGGTTTAAACCTTTTTAAAGGTCTCAACGGTATTTTTGCAGCATTTTACATCAGAATTGTTATTCAACAAAACCTTGCAAGGAGCTCCATTACACAATGAGCTATGGAGCATGGATATGTTGATAATCTCGACCAAAACAAACCGACGGATTTTTAACCGAAATTTTTCTCGGTGTGTGTCAGTAAAAATCTGTGTTTGAACCTACAGTGCGATAGGCGGGAAAGCGAGAGCAATCAAACAGGTAAGTTGGGCCTAAGGGGACAAACTGTTTCACTTTCATGCATGTGTCACCCCACACCTCACACCCCGTGCCTCATACCCCTCACCCACGCGCATGGTTGATGTATATATTTATATATATATGCGGCATCGCGAGATGAATTACGGGTAATGAACAGCTGTTGTGCTTCTCCTCTTCATCCCCCTTTTCCTCCTCCGCCTTTCAAATCCATCCGAACGGATGATCCATGTCGCGATGCGATGGATGAAAATTCGAACGTAAATTGCAGCCTTATACACTTTTCCATTATACGTACAGGGTGATCCAGAAGTCCTCGGCGAGAGTTCCTGGGTCGAGGCGGTAAGTAGTGTCTCAGGCACAGACTGCAAGTCTTACACTGAAGAGAATAAATAGTTAAAAAAGTACAGAACAAAATTATTTGCAAAATTAACCTATAATTTTGTTAAATTAACAACTCAAATGCTAAATCAGCAATTCATTTTGTCAGCTTAACAACTAATTTGCCCAACCAGCAAATCAAATAGTAAAAATAACAATTTTTATGCTGGAATAACAAATTAGTAAGTAAAATCAGCAATTTATTTTGCAGATATAACAAGCTGAATTGTTAAATCAACTAATTGGGTTAAGTTCTGTATTTTTTTTGCTATTTAAAATTGCTATTGACAATGTCTATTTTCTTAAAAGAACACCATTATATGTGGTTGATTTAACAACTATTTTTGTAAACTCAGCAAATAAATTGTCAACTTAACAGAAAACCCTGGTTGATTTAGCAACTTTCAATTTTTGTTAAATCAGCAAATTTTGAATTGTTGTTTTAACAATTGATTTTTTTCAGTGTACAATTATATTGTCAAAAAAGAAAAAAAAAGAAAAACAATGTTAACGATCAGTTTAGCGAAAAAATAAACGATCATGCCGCTGGAAGTTTCTTTTCGTTTGCTGCATGTTCTTGAATTATTGAGCGAATCTCGCAATACTTTTAAAAATGCGCGTTCATATTTTTTGCATCATTTTAGCTGCAAAATCTCATGCTCAAAATGGAGCTCTTGTAAGGTCTTAATGAAGGTAGATGGGTGATTAAGTCTGATTAAAAATGCTTAAAAAATAACGATACTCCTCGCAGAGTGACGAAAACGTATAACAATCGAATTCAGGAAGTAAATTTGCACCCCCATGATATCAATACTTTTTATTTGTTTTGAATGGCAAAAAAGCATAGTTGCCAAACTGCACGAGCCACCACTGCAGAGAAACGACCAAAGTTTAGCTCAAAATTTAGATGAGCCACCCTATGAAGTATTATGCAATTATGTATATTGTATATCAGATCAGAATGGATAGTCTATTTGCCTATACAGTAAAACCTTGCAAGAACTCCATATTGCTGTTCCAGTTTGCAACAGAACCATGGGATATTTAAAAAAAATCTCAGTCGATCAATGTATGATTGAGGGCCCACTGAAACGCACTTCTGAAACACTCTGTATAAACATATTATTTACTGTGCATATGCGTTCTCGTTTCGAACCGAAATCGTAAAGCTTGCACTGAGCAAGAGCGGCGATGCTCGAATTTTCAGACCGCACGACGGTTTTCAAAGTAATATGCAAGGCTGCCAAACTGAAGAATGAAACTAGTGTAAAATAGAGAAAATAAAAAAGCGAGCAAAAGAAAAATAACAAATAAAAACAAAAAAACAAAACACAAAATAAAGCACAGCAAAAAGCGAGCAAGGAGTAAAACCGGAAAATGTATCGAGGTATTTTTCTTTGAAAAATTTGAAAAAATATTTTGAGAGAAAAATAGGAGTTTGACGTGATGAATTGTTGAATGATGTTGTTTGAATGACTCTAGACTGCAGATATTTGAAGACCATCAATCAACAACGATTAGCTACCGATAAAAATCATTTTCCACCGTTCGACGTGGGTCGTGGGTCCCCGGTAAAACATGTGTACATTCGCGGACAAAATTAATTTCACATAACTCCTGGAGATTGATGGTCACCCAAAATATTTGTCTCCATTGAAAGCATCATCACAGAATAATACAATCAGAAGGGAAACTCCCATAAGAGCCAATGGAAACAAGATTTGGAATTTACCAGCACAAACTGGCAACTGTGCCTACTCACTTCTCAAGATGGCGGACATGCTTTTTCAGGCTATACAACCAATCACAACTCGGCCAGTTGCCGAAGATCTGCCGAAGATTGCCGAAGATTGCCGAAGATACTCACTTTCGAACATGGCGGCCCGAAGTAAAGAATGTTTCAAAATGAATTAGAGTTCCCGTTCTGATTAGAGTATTCTATGACATCATAGGTGGCCTAATTGAGCCAAAATCGAAAAGGTCGACCGAAATTATTTTCCTCCCTGACTGTACGTATACCTGCTGGTGATGAACTTTACTGATGTGAGTTCACGCTTTAAATAAATGCATATCCAAAAGAAAATTGAAATCTCCATTCGGTGAATCAAGTCTCTGAGTCCCAAGTCTAAAAATACTATATCATCAGTGGCGGTGCGTGCAATCTGGCAACGTTACACTCAGTCCATTTAAAGTTATAAAAAAGGTCAAATTATTAGGGTTGCATAATGCATTGTTCACTCCCGTGAATCGATACGGGAGCGCTACCATCCAGGGTTGTGAAGGGGGAGTATATATATACGAGTTCGGAAAAAAACCAAATTATTTGTTTTTGAGAACTAGTTTTAGAAAACTATTTATTAATTATTTAAAATACATTGATATTTTCGACAGAGTTAATTTTAAGTTTAGATTGAATGAAACGAATAAAATTAAATTTTCGAGTTTCGACGTCAAGATTTCGCTATAAGTCGATAGACCCGCTTAAGGGGCCCTGCCCTTGTGTAACCCGTTTTTTATTAATATTTAGGTAAATACTTTTTTTTATCTAGCGTTAAAGAAAAGCGGGTTTAACTGTTGTAAATGAACAAAATGCGATTTAGCTAAATTGCAAAGTCCGTTACTTATTGAATCTGTTTATAGTGAAAGTATGACGCAGAGGAGAAAATAACCCACCCCCAAAATCCTGTTGGTATATAAAAACGTTGCAACATAGTAAAACATCCCTCATTCTTTTTCGGCGGTACAAGGTCCGTCACGCTGACTATTATAAAAGTATAATTACTATTTTTACATAGTCACTGGTCAATGAACAAGAGGTTCATTCATGGGTTGGGAATGCAAGTTTCTACGATCGCGGGCGATGTGCGTACTTACATGCGGGCATTTCACGAATTAATTGGTCCCGTATATTTTTATTGGCGGCGCGCGCATCATCAAATCTAGGTAGGTGCGCGTATAAGCTATATGCTGAAACATTCACATGCATAAATATGTATGTATATACAGGCGTGCAGCCATCCCCTCACCCCTCATCGATATTGTGAAAACGGCTGGCACTCGATGCACGATGCACCCTTATCGCATATTCCGTGTATTTTATGTCTCATTGTCAAAACTACCCCCTCCAGCCTTAATTCTGATACCCCTCTGCAGTTCTCGAGATTCGGGAAGAAGCCGCTCGGCAAGTCCCTTGCAAGGTCCCCGTACCCTGCTGGCATGCCCGTCACGGTGAATCGTGACTTGTCTGTTCAGAACTGATTGCGTGAGAGAACAGAGAGGCTCTCGCCGCACAGTTGACTGGTTTCACTGATTTTCCGACTTTATCAAGAACATAGCGCGCAGCGGTGCGGTGTTGATTGCGATTTAGCGACGTTGCATTTTTATCCATTAAAACCCATGAATGAGATCATGCATTTGGATTCAAGGGGATATTTGAAAAGTAAAACTTTTGTATGGGGCAAAAGGTCTGATTCAGCCCATTTTTTTGACACTTTTGCGTATTGTGCCGATCACCCCTCTTAGTTTTGCGTTTTTAAGGGACAGGTGAGATAAATGAAGCGCACAGTCAATTTCCTTGAAATTTGACCTTTATTTTTATTGGTTTAGTACGCAAATTGCAATGCATTTCAAGGTTGCAAACTATTCACAGAAAAAAAGTTTTTTAGATTTAAAAATAAATATTTTTGAATTATATGACAAAAAGGCGTATTCAAAAATTGAAACTAAGTTTTGTTAAATTAAAAAAAAAAAAAAAAAAAAACTCTTCATTAGATCAAAATACTGGACTTTCTATTTAAATTCAGTTATTTTTAATGTAAAACAATTGTTTTTACTTTCAAAACAATTAATTTTAGTTTAAAATTACCTACGTCTTATTGTCAGATAATTCAAAAATATTTTGTTCAAATCTAAAAAAAAAATTTCTGTGTGTGTCACTGATTTAAACAAGCCATATTTTTCGTTTATACTCGTTTGGAATATAACTATTATTTCAACTATAATGTAACATTCAAAATGCACATTTTTGAAGCGTTAATATCTCTAACAAATCCCCTCAGCCCCTAAATTTTGCATCTACTTTTCGAAGAAAACGGCCTGAAACCGAAACTCCTCGTCCATTTCGATTAGGTCCATGCACCAGCCAATTAAGAGACCATCTATCAAATCCGCCGTTTTCAGCATTGACAATGATACCCATTGATTTAAATGAAAACCTTTCATCATCCATGACTTGCCTGCAATTTAAAATTTCGATGAAACAAAAAAAAAATCTCTTGGGAATGGTAAAAGCAACTTTTCTCTGCAAAATTTGGATGCATCTATGGACGATTGGTTCAAAATTTATGCTGGGATACAGACATACAGACATCTGCGCCATCGCAATGCTATCTCAATTTCTAACTTTGTTGGTTGTGAGAAAGTAAATAAGGTATAAGGTAGGTGACCCAAAGGTGGCCCGGCTCTTAAGGTAGCCCACCCTAGCTTTTTTAAGTTAATGGGTCTGTTGCAAACTTTTGCTACAGCGCTATAGAGTGTGCAATCTAATATAAAATCGCCTGAAAAGTCCATTGGTGGCATCAGAAAACAATGATATGCAATAATAAACTCACAAAATACGTTAAATGAAATCCAAGATGGCGGCAAAATATCGAGCAATCTGTATGCATGCACCACGAACATTCAAGGATAGCCAACCTAACAATATCCATCACAACCAATCACAACGTAAATAAACACATAACCTCTACCTGCAGTGAGGTTGTCCAAGTTGGCAATCCTTGGATGATCACGGTGCATACATTCAGATTCCTCGATATTTTGCCGCCATCTTGGATTTCAATAAACGCCTCTTGTGAGTTTAATATTGTATTTATTGACTTTATGATGCCACCAATGGACTTTTCAGGCGATTTTACATTGGAGTAAACACTTTTTATCGCTGTAGCAAAAGTTTGCAACAGACCCATTACACGAATTGACGATAGATGGCGTTGGTGCTGAGTAGCAGGATGATATCACTTCCCCCACTCCAAAAATCAAGAGCATCGGGCGATTCAGTCGGCGCGGAACAGTGCAAAGTCCATATTTTCGCAGGTCTTCGGCTAATTTTCACGGAAGTAAACAATCGTAAAAGCTAAGCCCTTAAATTGATACCACCTTTGACTTTTAATTCATCATAATCATCATAATTGCTGGTGTAACTAGGGTCTAGATGCCGTTTTTGAACAATACAGCATTTGAATACTTATTAATGAAATTTAAAAGGGGGTGTCCACCTTTAGGTGCATCAAAAGTACGAGGGGTGGCCACCTTAGGTGCATGTATTGCGCTATGTCAAAACTCTACTTTTTTTCAAACGCAAAAAAAACCCTCAAAAACAAGCAAATTTTAAAAAAAAGAAACTAACATATATGATAGTCAACTGTCTGAATAGTTAATTGACATATTTAGTTTTTTTTATCTCTCATGACTCATACGTGCATATTGGCCCCAAGCATAGGTATGGCCACCTTTGGGTCACTTACCTTATTATTCCATCATGTTCAAGTTTTAAATAATAGCCTAATGTGTTTATGTTGTTTAATTTTAGTTTAAAAGTATGTCTTATTGTCATATAATTCAAAAACATTTTTTTTTTAAATCTAAAACATTTTTTTTTCCTGTGTATGTCACTGATTTAACAAGTCATATTTTTCGTTTAAACTCGTTTGGAATTTTACTATTATTTTAACTAACGTGCGGAGGGGCTCTCAAATTTCTGTTCAAATGCATGTTCCAGAAAATAAACCAAAGCTCGACTGACAGCAAGTCGGCCGCGATGGACTTTGTTGTGCGGCAAAATAGTTTGATTTGGCCCTTGGACTCATCTTTTTTTTTCCATCTTGCAATTGCTTTGGCTAGTTCCACTGGATATAATGTGTATTGTCAGTCTAGTCGTTCTGAAGGACCATCTCCTCATTCGGTGGCGCGGGTGACCCCAAGCCGAGGATATGGGCGCCGGGTGTGCGGGGGGAGTGGATGAGCGGATGTGGGATTTTTAATCCGCCTGACTCCCACTTCAACTGCACTCCATCATTCAACGGCGATTAACGGAACGGATAAGGGATGACTCACAACCACCCGCCAATCAAAGGAGGAGGACATAAATTAACTGTGATTGTGACGACAAGCTGAAAACGGGGTGGGGTTTAATTTGTCACCAGTTTTTTTTTCGGTGATTCTTTATACATCGCACCGTATTTATGAAACAGAATCTTTCCTCAATTGCTCCTTAAAAGTTATAAGAGGACAGAACACTAATCAGTGGCGTTGCTTGCAATTTGTCAACGTTGTATTATGTCAACTTAAACCCGTGTAAAAGGTCGAGTGCGAAGGTGTTCACCGAACACCCAATAGTTCGATCTTTTTCAAGGGTTTAAATGGACGCAATACAACGTTGCAAAATTGTACGCTACGCCACTGACACTAATGAATTACGTGAGAATAGGTCAGTTTTATGCAGTAGCGTGCAATCTAGTAGCGTGAAATTGTGTCCATTTGAATCAAAATGAAAAAGATCGAGCTGTTGGCAGGTGTTCTTTCGTTGTTCTAAAATGTACACTGTAAAAAAAAAGTAACACTGGAGTGACTTTTTGTGACTTGGAGTCATTTTTTTCGGATCCAAATGCACCCTAAATTGGAGTCGGTAACTCCTTTTTGGAATCATTCGAGGAATTATGATACATTTTAGTTAAAATGGATTAAAAATTCACATTATTGACAGTTGCATTGACCCAAACATTAGACATATTGATCTTTATCGAGTTAAATAATGTCTGAGAAGTGAATTGACTCCATGCTTAGTGAAAGGAATAAAAACTTAGAATTGTTTGTTTTTTTTCCACTCCAAAATGACTACACATGCAGAGTCAATCCATCTACAAAAGAGACTGAAAGGAGCTAAACTTGTCGTTAAATCAGCGAGGCTTTGATTCAATTGAATCTTGCGCTCTGGTAAATGAACTCACGTCAGGTTAATTTTTATATCACACAGAAACGGAGTCAAAACACACTCACAAGAATTACTTCACTTGAAAAAGAAGTTTAAGGAACTGAACTTAGAGTTAAATCAGCAAAATACTTAGATTCAGTTAAATCTGATGCTCGAGTGAATGAACTCTTGTCATAGAGTCATTTTAAAGTTCTTGGAGTTCGTTTCTATACCGTCTACAAACTTAAATACCGTAATTTCGTCGCATTCTGTCAAGTGATAGGTTAGTGTATCGGATAGGGTGTTAGGCTAGGAATAGGTAGGTTGCGCGTTCGAATCCCGGCGGTGGCAGTAGAAATTTGTAATCGGTGTAGGCCGGACAATTGGTCAGTGGACCCCGTACTCGCAAGACAATATTTTTGTTGGCTTTATCAATTATTCCTAATATTGTTCCTCTCCCCTCCCATCCCGTTTTCACCCCTCTTCACACAACCACGCCCGCCCTTCCCTCCCCGCAGCACCCACCCAACCATTACCTTCCCCAGCCCCTCCCTCACCATCCCTCACCCCCTCGCCTCACCACCCCAACAGCCCCCATGCCCTCCCCAACCCTCCTCCCCCGCCCCCTCCCCTCCCCTCCCACCCCTCCCCTCCCACCCCTCCCCTACCACCACTCCCGGTTTATGGATAGTCCAATTTGGAATCAATCACTCGAGCACTTTAACTCTTAGCTAGCGTCAAATTACCCATTTTCGCATAAAATGATTCCAACGTTTCTTCTATTAATCAATCCGAACTTATGTCAATTTGAGTGAAACTAATCTAACGTGTGTTGCCTGACTCGTCAAATCGAGTTCATATTTGAGTTCACTCTAACGCTGGTGTTAAATTTGGCCTAGTTCCCGTATTAAGTCCTTCTTGGAGTGAATTATTTTTAACAGTGTAATGTTGCCATAGAAATCTTGCCAAAACGGAGAGGGTTTAATTTGACTTCACTTTTTTTTCGACGATTCCTCATACATCGAACCGTAATAATGATGTAGAATCTTTCCTCCATTAATTCCTGGCAAAAACGGTCTATACAGGTCCGTAAGGTCCATAACCAATTCCCTACACAGAGTATGGATTTGTACGACTCTTATAGACCCCCATAGACCTCCATGCACACCTTTTTGGATATCCATGGACAATTATGGATATCCATGAAATTTTACAAGAGCCAGCTAGCAGCATGGATGTCCATAAACGTCCATGAAGGTCCATGCAGACCCGTGTCCCAATATGCTATGTATGGACCGGCATGGACCATTTTTACTAGGATGGTGACGACCATGACTCCTCTTGAAACTCAACTTTCCTGGTACTTACACGCTTACTATGGGAACGGCTTCAGTTGAAAAACTCTTTGTCTCCGCAAAAAATAACTCTTGGAATTAGGCAACGCAGTATTTCTTTCCATCTGAACCCGTGAAAAAGATTCAAGTAATATGCGATGAGTTGTATGAGTTTAAAGGGTCGGATTACACTGGTGCCAAATTGCCCGTGTTATACTGCGTATCTTATTTCCGTAAAAATATCAAGTAATGGAAGATTAACGGCGTGACGTTGGAAGGAATGGGGGCACTACTTATGTTAAATGTTTTACTATCTCCTCTCGTATATTACGCCTGGTTCAACAAATAAAGAATATCATAAATTATTCGTACTTTATCGCTACTTTCACAGGATAATTTTGACAAGCAAGAAAGATCCAATACCGAATAATTTAGAAGGTTAAACAAATATAATTTAACAAACACTCAGAAAAATGTCTATTCAACGTAACAAGAATCCTCTTTGATGCTTCCCTAACTAGAATTCCAGTACACCTAAATTCGGATTAAATTTACAGGAATTCCAGTTATATCACAGTAATTCCGGTTGCATTTACCGACGCCAAACATAATTCTTGTTATGGTGACCGACGCAACATGTTTCTCAGTGAAGGAAATACTGAAACCCTGCGGATTCTAGAACTGTTTCTTTAGCACCCGGTCATCGGTCCACTCCTCCAACCGTCAAATGATTTATTTGAAAAATTCTACCAATCACGAGCTATAACGAGTGGACCTGCTATTTTTATTCGCCAGTATGTATCCATACGGCGCGGCGTACAGAATAGCTCACTTAAATCGACATAAGATACGGGCGTCGGCGAGTCAGCTTGTATCGAATGTGTATGGTGGGGGCGGGGCGGGGGGGGGACTCACAGTCCGACTAATGACAATGCAGAGAGAAGGGGGTGGGGTGAGTGAGAGCATGAACGGGGGAGCTGAACGGTAGCAGAGCGAGAGAGAGGGGGGGAGAGATATGTGGGGAGAGAATGGGAGAGAGAGAGAGAGAGAGAGAGAGAGAGAGAGAGAGAGAGAGAGAGAGAGAGAGAGAGAGAGAGAGAGAGAGAGAGAGAGAGAGAGAGAGAGAGAGAGAGAGAGAGAGAGAGAGAGAGAGAGAGAGAGAGAGAGAGAGAGAGAGAGAGAGAGAAGAGAGAGAGAGAGAGAGAGAGAGAGAGAGAGAGAGAGAGAGAGAGAGAGAGAGAGAGAGCTTCAGGGTCGCGATTTAGTGGTGGCCACCGCGAGTCCAGCCAATGAATCGACAAAAGGCATTTTTTTCGCGCCCGAGTCGATGGAGATCCCGCGAGTGGCACTCTACATACCACCAGGAATGAGGATGCTCCTCTCGGTACACACTTACACAGTGAATAATGTCTGATCCTGGGGATTTTAAGCTGCCGGTAGCGGTAGTTAGCCCCATCACATCATCACATAAGGAGAGGAGCGAGACAGAGAAGTGATGGAGGAGACCGTCATCCAGTCCGGACTTTGGACTCCGGAGTCCCGCTTGGCTCCCACCCCCCGCCGACACTATATTAGACTGATTAACTGTGATAAGGAGCCCTAGTTGAGTTCATAAGGTGGCCCGTGGTCGAAGCCGCCCCTGTGGAGTAGAGTGGAGATCCATTCTCTGTATCGCCTCAGATCGGTTTACACACTCGCCGCGATAGATCGAGTTCTCCGTTCGCCGTTTGCCAAAACCCTTTCGCTCGAATTTCGGACTTGTCCGGCCCCGCCTTGACCACCAGTTGTTACCCTCTGCCGTTTCATCTCTCTATCAATGTTACCAACGGTTGCCAATCCTCGATTTTAAGTTTCGAGAAATTTTAGTTCATTTTTTTGCACTGTAAGACTTCTGTTTTGTTGAGTGTTTGTGCTGTTTTGTTCGTCTACCGCGCGCTTTTTGTGTGTTTGTGGAAGTGATTTTTGTTTTCTTTTGGTCGGTTTTTTTCTTTTTTTTTGTAACAGGGATCAAACACTCACCGCTGAATCAGGGATCTGGTGAGTTATTGAGCACCAATTTTCTCACTTTTGAGCGCATTTTAGTACGTTTTCTTTCATCGAAATTAATTACAGTGCCAGAGGGATTGCTAACATTCTTAATTTAGTAATATGGTTGCCCTCCAGGTTGCGTTTTCTGACTTGGTCCGGGCGGCTACCGCCGCTTATGTTGATAACTCAAAGTTGAGTAATCCTAAAATGTTGATCCAATTCTAGTGATGGGACTTCTGCATGGGTCTGAATTTATGAGCATGTTTATTTTACAAAGAAAGTGAAAATACTCGGTAGGCTGAGAACAATTAAATTAATTTAGTTTTTTCTTAAGTATGACTGTTTCGAAAATACAATCGTGATGTGAAGTTGTAAAAAAACCGTGCTGATTGAGATAAGAAGACGCGAAATTCCTTTTTAAATAAGTATTTTGGGCCGAAAGCATCTTTCTCTTCAGAACTATTAAAACTACATCTTCATCAGCATTTTTGTTTTTAGCGTATCAAGAACCTACTTTCATTTGCTTCCAAAAGAAATAAAATTCAGACCAATTCACATTCCCCTATTGCTGGTTTAAAATGTCAATCTTCAGCGTTTAGTATCGTTTTCGGTCACCAGAGTGCTGCAGTACGATTAAAGTCAAATGGCCAACAAGTCAAATTATTCGGAGATAAACTATGGTTAGATGTACTCGATAATCACCTCAAAAAGACTTAATTCTTCGAAGTATGTCGTCGGAAATTGTAAGAAGTGAAATCTTATAAAGGATAAACAACCCGAATATTTTGCAAATTTTACCGGAGTGATTTTTTGGGAATAAACATCTAATGCCTCCTTCTTAGTTTTTCTGAAAATAATTTACTGTTCATCGGTAAAGCCTCTTTAATCGAATGGTCACACTTCGGTGTTCTAAAATCGGTGATAAACGCTCAAGATTTATCTTAAAGCATTTTTTCGGGATTTTTTTGACACAATCTTTTGACCAATAAGTGTAGCAATTCGAAATCCCCATTCGTCATTTATTTAAACTAGTGGCGTCACTACTCTGACCTGGAGTAAATGGACCTTGCTCCCATTGGGACGTAACATCATCGCTGGCTCAGAAAGGTTGAACAATCACAATACGGAGAAAGATATCAATATAAACTGCACGATTTTAAATGCTGTTAGATTGCTTGGCACGTGCAAATTGTATTCGTAACAATGTAAATATAAGGGGTCAGAAGCTCAATTCAACCGCGACAAAATATCAAAATTTAGCACATGCATAACTGTATCAACAGGAAATGTCGCTTATTTTCTCGTAATAATCTTTCGATGCCCGCGGGTCATAGATATGACCATAAATAGCATTACATGACTTTTTTACTTGATTGCGGGGTTCGGGATGGAGAAACAGCTATGCGCTGTGCCTTAATTCATTTTGAATTATACTTTTAAATTAATTCGTTAAATATAGCGTTTGTTTTTCTTCAAAATTCCTTCAATTTAAAGAGACGCAACACCGCTTACGTCGAGTAGGATGAGTTAACAATAACTAACTATCCTATCACCGTACAATACCGGTCTCCATAAATTTTTACAGCGCTTCTCGTTTTTTAACCTCTTATAGGCCAAACCCGAGTATATTCGTGTTTCTATTTTAGTCTATTTGTTTCAGTCTTCAAACGCGAGTATCTATGAAAACACTTATAATTTAAGGTGTCTTCAGGCGCCTTCAATCCATCGTATAGGCAATTCCAACTCCTCTAAGTACGAACAGTTAACTACCTTCTCTATATAAACGGAAGAGTGACGTACTTTTGAACTAACCTCTGGCCCTCAAAGGGTTCAGATATTTTGAACAGTATTTTCAGGATTTATTTATTTATTTATTTATTTTATTTATTTTTTTGAAGAGCAAAATCAGGTTATACATCTGATTTATTTCCAGATTTCAGTCGCATTTGTCCGATGTAGATGTTCGTCATGAAAAAGTCGCATTTGTCTGATGTAGGTGTTCGTGATGAAAAAAAATCTTGCGACAAGTTAACTCGAATGTAAGGAGATGAAAGAAATTAAGTATCACTGTAAATGGTGCATTATAGCGTGACCTGTGAAGTTTCTTTTATCTACGATCAAGTTCTAGTTATATTCCTATAGAATGATCCGACTTATAGAAGCAGCATAAAAGACAAGGGTGCAGTGAAGGGAAGATTAGTACCCCCTCCTCCGCGATCCTCCTGCTAATGATAAAACTCAACATTATACTAAAGAAAAATTGATCAACTGTTGTTAAAAATGCTTGGAAGAATAAAATGTAGCTAGTATCGCTCCCCCACACCTCTTAGAACTGGTTTTTCCCCACCTTAATTTTTCTCTGGATACACTCTAGAAACGATCGCATAAAAACTAAGTGGTAGCTGGTGCAATTTGGCAACAATGCTTTTCCTCGATTTGAATCTATGTAAGTACAACAATCAATTGCTAGTGAAGCGCTCCTTCAATATTGAATCGATTATTTAACATAGAATCAAATGGAAGAAAAACATTGTAGTCTAATTGCACTAGCTGCCCCTGAAAATCAGAGCCACGAAGATATTGCCAAAAATGTTCTTTCCTATTTACCAAATTCAAATGTAATCATCAGGGAAAAGGTTAAAACAAATCGAGGTATGGTGTCATTTTGTGGGGAGGCGGAGACTTTTGGATCAATCTTAAATCGAAAAGAACACACTTTTGTCCAGTCTGAGACGCCCTCCTACTGCGCGAAATGCGGTCATTTGAAGAGAGCAGGAGGGTTGGACTATGATGTTGAAGAGGTGAGGTAAACCTACAGCGAAACTAATCATTCACTTTCCAACCGAGCCTTTATATAGTTTACATTTCACCTTAAACAGGTCGCTCTGTAGTTTGTGATCCATTTCCGGATTAGGTCAGCGCACTCCCAACCTTGCAGCTACATGTATCCAAGCTGTGTTTAAGTCAATAAAACCAACGCGGCTCTTCATGGAACTGAAAGGAAGTCAATGTATTGGAGAGACCCACTCAGTCCAACTGATCATATTATTTGACTAATAACGCATTGTGGGTGGATTTTAATTGCGTCTACAATCCGTATTCGTTTTATTGCTAGGGATTTATGAAAGAAAGGCCAGTTTAAAAAAGAGGGCGCGATTCCGAATTAATCTCATCGTACCATTATAATTTTGATTCCTACGTAGGGATACCTTTGCAGCCTATGTTTCATGGGTATATACGAGTTCTGTAAACTGTCTCAATTTGTGCTATACCTTTATGTGTTGGACGCCTTCTCGGTTTGGCATTTGTTGATTCAGAAGGGGAATTTGGAGATTTCAAGGGAGGGAGGGAGTGCATATTAACCCTTTAACAACCGCGGGTTAAAGTTGCATAAAAAAGGGGGAAACTATAACTTGGTTAGTAGGTTAATGTTAAATGTTCGTACTCCGTGGCGTTCATTTTGCTTATCTCGGTAATTGAAGGCACTCAATGAGAAATTATTTGACTTATGTTAACAATTCGGAGTATAGCTTTTTACTGCCAATGAGATATCGAGTTACGAAGACGAATAACTGCGTGGTTCTCAAAGGGTTGAAGGAGGATTTCCACACATGTGGCCTTGAGCTACGCTTTGGAGATGAGATCCGACCGCTTGTAAAGAATTCGGGTTCGAGGGATCTGGAAAGGGACACCGGACACCACCTTTAAGTGTAAAAATATGAGTAAACCCCTTGTAATATTGATCAATCTACGATACTAAACTGCGCCAGGAAAATAACAAACAGATAAAAGTGTCCTTTTGGACGTCCAATCTTTGGAGTTATACTCCTCTACCTTTGTTTACCGGTCGTGAGGCAAAGACAACAATTTTTAAATTTTCAACTTGTTTGAGATGACCGGGGGAAAGATGTGGAAACAAAGAAGGAGATGACAACACGTCATAACTCTTTGCAGAAATGCTGTTATATATGTGGATATTTCATGGTGCGGATATTAAATCCACAGGTGATTTAACCCGGTTAAAGCAAAATATTACCAATATCAGTATTTCTACATGCCATTGGTATACTTCTCAAATGGTGTATGTACACGGAAAAAAAAGATCTGTGAAAATAACCATACGGATACCTGATTTTGGCACCTGCTAGATGTTATGGTAAACTTGGCCAGAAGTATACTATGTTTTGACTAGGTACTAGGTGATGTTACCTGATTGCATGTCGAATTTACTCAAAGTATCGGTAAATGTACCATACTTCTGGTCAAGTTTACCATAACATCTAGCAGGTGCCAAAATCAGGTATCCGTATGGTTATTTTCACTGATCTTTTTTTTCCGTGTAATCGCTATCTCTGCTTCAACCGGTATAATCATCGATGGATTGTAGATTGTAGAAAGCCATTGACCGTCCGCGAAACGGCAGCACTGATGTTACGTGATTCTACAGGGTCTTTAAAAAAGAAAAGTTTCCACTGCCATTTTTTCAGGAAATAAAATCGCCAATCGATTCGGCATCTAGAATTAGTCAGATATATGTCAAAACATAACCTAGATAAGAGAAACACATTTATCGGTCGTTACTTTTCTCCAAGTTGCTCCTCGGGGGATTCGGGTGAGGGGGAGACACCCTCGAAAATAGCAGATGTTGAGAAAATCGCAGGGAAAATTTTATTTTAAACATCCTGTACACTAAGCGTGACTCGTGAATTGTGATGAATGGCTCCCCTCTCCATACTTATACTTACGTGAAACAATCGATTCATGTAGAGTTCAATAGACAGTTTTAGTAGAGCGATATATCGTATCGATTGCCGTCCGAGGGCCTCTGGTTCAATGTAATTTCCTCATAAGCGGATTTTTGAACGGAAATTTTGACTAATAAATCAAGAAAGTAAAGCGAACTTTTTCCAATTATGAATTTAACGTCCTCAAAAATGCTTAATTATGCCTTTTTTGCCTTGACTAAAACTGCCGAAATCAATAAGATATTACAGATTAAACGTTGCAATTGTAGGTTAGAATCGCCCAAAATCCCGCTAGATTCCCGCCCATCCCACATCAACAATAATATTTGGCTGATTCCATCCTACATTAATCTATAACTTGATGATTCCGGCAGTTTTAGTCAAGGAACCAGGCATAACTAAGCATTTTCAAAGAGGTAGAATGCATAATCGCAAAAAGTTTGCATTAATTGTTTGATTTAATTGCCTAAATTTCCGTTCAAAAGTTCGCTCATGGAGAAAATACATTGAAATAGAGTTTGTTTGAAACCAGAGGTCCCTCGGACGGCAATCGATACGATATATCGCTGAACCAAATCAGTCAATTTAACTTTTGCGTAAATAATCGATACCTTTGAGGAAACACGAATTTCGTTTTATCATGAGCCGCCTGCGCCTTTGGCCTTGTTCTGCATCAAGTCATCGCGCGCGGTGCAACACTCTGGTTGATAGCGTCGCGCGCAGTGGCCTATCACAGAGGATATAACATTCGTTGTAAACACCCAGGCGCGACACTGAATATATACTGCGTTTCCGCGCGTGCGAGCAAGCAAGTGTCAATCGGAGGAATTGTTGCGGGTGGAGGAGAGTGATGAGTGGGTAGGGGAGGGGGGCGAGGATGGGGGCTTAGGGATGTAAATAGTTGCTTTAAATCGGTACTAACGGTTGCTGTGGCCCGATGCTGCTTTAATTGAGGATGCATCCAATCTGTCTACTGGCTCGCTTCCTTTTTGCTTTAGTGAATTTAAATTGACTCCCGACTCTCCTGAGTGAGTCCCTGCTACACTTCGCACCGCCGCAGTGAGTCGCCCCAGATCCCGATCCCGAAGCGTGATCTAGATGTAACCAGATGCGAACCCAGGAATGCGACCTTTCTCTTTCTTTCTCCCACTCTTTCTCCCACGCTCTCTTTCTACCTGTTTGAACACATGTATTAGAAATTGATGGAACAAAAAAGGGCTGTCACGTGATTTGCGCCCCTATCTGATGTATTTTCCGGAAAGGCAGTATAATGCAGGGCTGCCGTTTTGCGTATAATCAATGCTATTTTCTATTCACCGATGATTCTACCGGTTGAGAAAAGATTACACAGTTCAGTTTAGTGTATGACTGTAATGCACGAAAATACTCTGATCTGTATTCTTTCCTTAACCGGTGGAGACTCCGTTGATTAATTAAAATATCCGCAAGTTTTTTAAAGTCATCGACGACTCCACCGGTTGAGAAAAGATTACAGATGCGAGTATTTTAGTTTATTATAGTCATGCACTGAATTGAACTGTGTTATCTTTTCTCAACCGGTGGACTCATCGGTGAATTGAAAAATAGCATTGATTATACGCAAAAACGTATAATGGCCGAGTGGAAAGATCTTTTTGTGGGGAAGGGGGGAGGAGGGGGGAGGTTGGAGGAAGGGCGTTGAAATCAATGAGAATCCTTGATCATCATCTCTATTTTTATAGAAAACTAAAGCCCGTTGCGAGAAAAATATTTTTGGAGCAACAATTTTTTATAACTAAGTTTGCACGGAGAAAAAACAATACCCTGTTTTGACAGCAATTGCGGTTGTTCCAACAGCAAATTACTTCACGAAAATGACCTTACATTTCTTTGCTGTTGAAACAACCGCAAATTTTAGTTGAACTGATTTGCCGTTGGAACAACCGCATAAAGCTGTTATCACAGGCATATTGCTACAGTCGTTATTGAGTCTACAATTTCGATGTCCCACCGGGGAGAGGGGGGCTACAACCCTCTCAACAACCTCCCTCCCTCCGGATCCGTCCCTGGCCATGCAAAACGGCATTTTTGTGTTTTTGGCCGAAAATTGCGGCTGCACAGCCGTGTAATATTACAAAAAAAGTATTGGTATTTTTTCTCTCTCACTCTTCCTTTTCTCTCTCTCTCTCTTTCTCTCTCTCTCCCTCTCTTTCAACTCTCTCTCTCTCCCTCTCTTTCATTTCTCTCTTTCTTTTGTGGTTGCGTTTCTCTCTCTCCCCCCCTCTCTCCCCCTCTCTCCCCTCTCTCTCTCCCCTCTCTCTCTCTCTCTCTCTCTCTCTCTCTTCTTCCCTCTCACACTCTCATTCGATACGGGACCTTCTCTCTACCAATTCATCAACCGTAGCTCTGTAATAGCATTTCGACATTGCGAATACTTTCTTCCACCCTCATATCTTCATTCTTCCTTCTTTTCATCACCCACTCCTTTCCTTATTTGTTCTGTCTCTCTCGCTCCATCTCTCATCCCTCGCAAGTTGATTCTGCAAGGCCGCATCATGCACATGTCATCGTCGCGCAAGGCCACGGCCCCGGCGTGGGGCAGAGTCACAAAGATGTGAACATATATTACGAAGAGTCGTTTGTATATAAAGCAACCAGGTTTGAAATTTTGTTCTCTACTTTAAGGTGGTTTTCAAAGCGTAATAGCTGCTAAAATTATCAAAATGAAATTTTATTTTTTGCAGTACCATGTGGGAGGAATTTAGATTAATCACTTTGCTTCATTCAACTTTACAAAAAAATAGTTTTGAGCTTTACAGAGCTTTCCAAAAATGAGAGATTCTCGCGATTCCCGAGCAATGCGGAACTGAGCACTACAGTTGAACTGACGGCAGCATTGCTGTTGGAACGGCGGTTCTTGCCCCCGTTCCAACGGCAGCGTGTTACAGCAGCAACCCTTCAGCCGTAACAGCCGCAATAATGCTTCTATTTTAAAAGTTTGAACTGTCGCAACAACAGCAATTGCTGTTGGAGCAACGGCAATTCCAAGTTACACCAACGGTGTGGCCGTTTTGGCAGCAATTTTTTTTTTCCGTGTGATACCGGTTGGATCTTTGTTTGTGACCTATGCCATGCGTCACATTGTCGATGCGTCAAATTGTCAATGCGTCAAATTGTCAATGCGTCATCTTCATATCCACATAAAAGAACGAGACAGAAATGGGAACTTAGGGAACTTAGGGACTAAGCCAAGAAGGGCACAAAAAACCCGAAACGTTTCAACTAAACACATGACCTTCATCAGTTGGATCCACATATAAAAGGCGTGATCTCCTGAAAAGAGGAAGCATCCAAAATCATTGAACCAGCTCTTTCGGAAAAAAAGCAGCGTTACGTGTGAATTGAGATGTTCATCTACAGAGGGAACGCACCCGATGATTTACGGGCTCTCTTCCCAAAGATAACCTCATACACGTTTTTGCAGAGATTCGAAATTTGTTTTCTCCCTTGAGAAATGTTTTCAACATTTTTTGAGGAGAAGAATAAGTAAATGAGTTCCCTTGACACTCTCCGAATTTTAATCACCCCTTTTTCGTTAAATTTAAACAACACGGGTCTTATTACCTCTCACTCAAGTTTTCGAATCCATCTCAAACTCGTGTCAGCCTTTCATCTAGATGTCTACTTTTGCCACTGCTGACGTATATTTTTAGGCTCTTCAATGCAGCGCCAGTCTCAATTTGTACAAAAAAAGTTGTTTGATATGAGTCGGAAATATGGAGAATGAGGGTTTGTTCTACGGTTCACTCAGAAACCGTGTCAAAACGGCCGGGTCTCCATAAAAATGCTCAAAATGAGCCGATTACGTGCATAATTAAGTATTTAGTTACGGTTGCCCTCCAGGTTGCGTTTTCTGACTTGGCTTTGGCGGCTAATCCCACCACTTCACTTACAATAATTCACAGAAATGCCGATAGACAGTTTGATAAGCTAGTGTAAGAATGGGGCTGTTGCACACTCTTGCTAAAAGCGCTTTAATAGTTGATTCTGGAGTAAAAACCTTCAAAAATATCGATGGCAGCACTAAAAACTTCCGAAGTCATCTCTCAAACTCAATAAACGCTTTTATTTGGGCGAGCGCAATGGTGGTATCGGTAGGGCAGTAATAACAGGCGATTCCTATCTTAATTTTGTCACTCTCTCTATCCTAACAAGGAAGATTCACAGACTAATTAGACATCAGAGTTGTGGTCCGCATCCAATTAATCGTACCGTGATGTCTGGTGAAACCGGTGTCAAAGGAAAGTCGTCTCTTAATGATCATTTCTCGATGGAGTTACAGTATTATTAGATGGGAATCTCCCATTATTATTGCTCTACCCAGCCATTATATGCTCCATCAAATAAAAGCGTATATATTGATTTTAGGAGTGCTGCTATCGTTATTTTTGGAGGTTTTTACACTAGAATCGACAATTAAATCGCTTGTTGAAAATTTCGGGGAGAAAGTTAATACGTCATCAGAGGTTCGAGCTCTATCCAAGAGATCAGCACTATTGGTTTTCCAGGATTCTTTTTTAGAGAATCATCACACCTGCAGGGCGCAGATGTTTTATGGACGATCTTCTTGGAATGGGTCTGTTTTCGTCCGTTTGCTATAGAAACATGGAACATTGAATTTTAATGTGAAATTCGGCGAAAACATAACGATGCGTTGATTAAAAACTTTCAAAATTGACTCCGATGAACCCACCCAAAACTGAGAACTATTTCCATCAACTACAAATATAATATAACCACTACTGGAAAAATGAAACATATTGATGTGAAAATTGACATAGCTTCGAGACATTATGTTGGGTTTGGAAACATGCGATTCTTATTGATTTAAATCTTAAGGTCATCAAAAAATCAGGCAGTAAATGAAACCAATATTTTATGTATTCAATCGAAAGTACCAACATTTTGAGGTTATGATGATATTTCTATACTCAAATGCGCGGTATAGTTCCGTCCTATAAGTTATGGTTATAGTCGATGAAAATAGTAAGTACCTGGATACAATTCAGCGCGACTTATTGTTTAAAATGAACGATTCTTTAAAGTTGTTTTTTGAGCTAACAAGTGGATTTAGAAAACTCAATGTGCGTATCGATATTCTCGCTAAATTGCTTCGTCATATTACTGTAGCAACAATACTTACGCACGGCAGACGCATTTTAAGAAATTGACGACGACAAAAAATTCTGGGAACTGAACGGGTGTCGGTGTTTGCACCAAAAAATATAAATGCATTTGTTGCGATTTCAGAAAAAATGTGTGTGATGGCTCGTGTAAAATGCAAAGTATGTCTAGATGGAACTCCATAAAACCTCAGGAATGGAATTGAAAACCTCACACACAAAAAGCGTGTATTTAAAATTGCAATATTTCTGAAAATTGGGAGTACATTTTTAAATTGCAAAAACTGCAACAAGTAAAATGCTAATTCAGCAAAAAATATTGTTTACTTATCTAAATGTATCGCTAATTTAGCAAAACATTTAGAGCTAGTTTATCAGTTATATGGGGAAAGTGGAAGGGTCTGAAGCTTAGTGTTTTTGTATAATGAAAATGAAAATACTTGATGCAAGCTGAGAGGAAGGTGCCTTTGGTTTTTTCCTACGTATCTCGGTTTCAGTTGCGGAGAGTGTACTGTGGCAACGTTGCAATTCGTCCATTTAAACTTATGAAAAAGATCAAAATTTTGGATGTTCGGTGGACACCTTTGGATTCGGCCTGTCTCATGGATTTAAATGGACGCAAATACAACGTCAAATTGCACGCTACGCCACTGCTCGGATCGAAAATACATACTTATTCACATAAAGTTGCCAAAAATTGTGCAAGTGGTTACATCACAACGTGGAATGCCCATTTTAAACAATGTACTTTTAGCCAAAATCGCTTCTCTTGAACTATATGTGACCTATAGTTAGATACCTAAGTCACCCTTATTTTCCGAGCATACTTCCATTATTTGCTTTCTTCAAAAAACACCAAAATTCAGACCCATCCAACAGCCTTATTGCTAATAAAGTAAAAAATAATGCTGAATTAGCAGTATTTATTTTGCTAAATGAGCATTTCATGTAATGGAATTTTCGCAATGCAAAGCATATTTCCAGTTTATTTCATTTCTTTGCAAGTTTAATGATAATATTTGATTCCGTGTAGAAATTGATTCTTTTCCAAGGTTCAAATGCGGGAGGAAATATATACGATGACAGATTGCTCCAGTGCCACATCTGAGAAAGGCTCAACAAAAATGGAGTGTTCTCTTTCCAAGCGCATTCAGCATTATGATAAGAGTAGGCTTTTTTTCGAAATAAGAGCACACATTATGTTTCATACGTATCTAGGATTTTTCTTGGGAGGCCGCGGGTATCAGTCAAAATAGCAATCGGTCAAAACTTGTATTCTTTGATCCTTAGCAGTAGCGTAGCATGCAACTTGGCAACGTTGTACTAGGTCCATTTAAACCCGTGTAAAAGGTCGAATGCAAAGATGTTCACCGAACACCCTATCGTTCGACCTTTTTCATCGGTTTAAGTGGACGAACGGCAACGTTGCCAAATAGCACGCTACGCCATTGATCCTTATAGTATTTGTATATGTCATCTACTTCCGATATATTATACTATGATCGTTAAATAGGGCCCAGCAGCTTTATTTTTTCCCCTCTATCTATCCAAAATTCTAAAAACGTGGATAGAATATTTACCAAACTTTCAAAAGATATTTGGATATTTTTAAAATATCAATTATTGCAATAAAGCGTGTACTGTATCTTTGAAGAGACATTTTCATGTTCCAGTCATTCGAATGAGAAAAATGTTTCATTTTTTATTTCGTCGGTCGAGCAAAAGAAAGAAAACGCGACAGATGTTTGTAATCACACCACTCTCATCTTCGCGTGTTGGATTTTCATCCCGACATCAGAAAACACATTTTTTTTACAATAATGCTGATGTTTTCCCGAGTTTCGAAATCCATCGAAAAAGAGCTTTTTGAATCTTTCATTTTTTTTTTTTTTTTTGTACGTCCTTGAACACGCAATTTTTAATGTAATGTTACTCACTCTGAAAAACACAATCGAGGCATGATTACGCCACTCGGTAATCAAGTTTCAGCTGAGTCGAATCAGGAATCGAAATGTGTTTTCCAGTCATTTGATCACACTTTCCCCGCGGTACATGCTTTTGACTTTCGGAGAGCTTTCCAGATTCTCGACAAGTGTTTCATTAGATCTTGCTTATTCTGATACGCTAGTATGCGTATCGTTCGTAATGGGTCTATTGCAAACTTTTCATGAGACACAATGGGGCTCTTGTGAGGTTTTGATGAGGCAGATAGAATAATGATTCTGATGTAAAGCGCTGCAAAAATAACAATGTAACCATTACAAAAAGTCTAAAACTCATCCCTCGCAGAAAAATAAACTTAGCTCAAAGTTCAGATGGACCACTCGTGTATGTATATGCACTAAATAAGTATAGGTTTCGCACCCCCAAAGAAAAGAACAGGGCATTTTGATTAAGGACCGTCTTTCTCGCTTACTACGCAACATATATAACTGTTTTGTTGGTGCCATCATGCTCCTCACGGCGAAATGTGTAAGAATCATTTCTTCAAATTTATTGTTTAAAAACCACATGCAACAACCTTATTGTTCCAATTTATAGGTTCTGACTGCCAATCCATAGGTCCCGGGTTCGAATCCCGGTAGTGGCAGCAGATTTTTCACTCGTCTTGTCGCTCGGTCTCCTTAAAAGTGGGTCCACGGCAAAGATTACAGTGGAAATCTGAGTGCTTTGAGCATGGATGTTTCAAGTCCCCTGTTGTCTTCTGACTTTAAACAAACTTTCACTCACAGACATTAGTCTATAGTTGGCTGTAGGCTCCTTACTGGAGTATAAGCCATAAAACAAGCAAAAAAAAAAAAAAAAAAAATTATAGGTTATGTTCTTTCATTTGGGGTAGCAAAACGTACGGAGTGCATACAAACGTACAGTAGTGCACGGAAGGTCATCGAAATCTGAGCCTAGTTTTCTTTGAGACGTGTGAGTTTTGGACTTATTTATTGATCATAAACGTCATTTTCCCTGAACTTCACAATAGAATTAATGGGACTCTTGCGAACTTTTGCAACAGAGGATTGAAGAGTCGATTTTTGCATAAAAACCTGTAAAAATGACGATGAGTACACTAAAAAATCACGAAATTCACTCTTAAAATCGGGCTAAATGGCGGAGAGACGCAGGTATCATGGGAGATTCCCATCTATATTGAGACATATCTCTGTGTTTTCGTAGAGAAAGTGACATAATAGATAGGAATCTTCCATGATACCTGCGTTTAACCCTCATTACAAACTTACTGTTATAGCAGTTATGTGAGTGCGTATTACTGAAGTTTAGACTTTCTCAGAGTGGTTTTCGTGATTTTCGATGGTCTTTACATCAGATTGGGCTATTTGTTTGCTTATAGCAAAAGTTTGCAAGAGCCCCGTTTAAAACTTTTTAGTGATATTTCTAGGTTTAAATTACTTGTCAAAAGTCTGCTCTGATATTGAAATTGGTTTTGAAAGTTTGTGAGAAAATATGTAAAATTCGCCAAAAATGAGTAAGATGCGCCATCGAAAAACAAAAATACACTTTCTGATGCCTCCGCTGGATAAAGGATTATTTATCCAGTATATTCTGTATCTCCTCACTTTGGATACTATACTTATTTAGTCGTCGAGTTCAAGATGACTACGGTGGCTGATCACGTAAAAATAAACAATTAAGGATGTCTGTAACATAACAATTGATAACCATTAGGGTTCACATATAATTTCTCAGGATGATTTCGTTTACTGTTCATGGATTTGGAGGTGAATTTATCGATAGTTTTGATTTTAAGTGCACTTGTAGATTTTCCTACATCATGTCACATTAGAAGGGTCCATTCTTAAATTCAATGTGACGCAAGACTTTGCAACTGATGCGCTATTTTAAGCAAAGTCATTGCTGTAAATTTTGAGATTCTGAGCTATGTTCAGTTTGAACGTCATGTAAAACTGATCAGCGATTTGAGACCTTGTTTCTTCTCTAAACCATTGACTCTCACTGAATTTTATTTATGCGCACTGCGCATTAGGAGCAATAGATAACGTTTATTCCAAGAATAACCGCGCAAAAATGATAAAAAATGGAAATAAAATGTGCGTAACATAACACACATCATCGAGAAAAGTAACACAGCGTGCAGTATGGCAAGTTCGACTTCTACATAATAACAGAGAACGTCCGTTATAAATAAAAAAAATTAAAATAAATATAAAAAAAAATGACTAAAATTATACACTTATTAAATTCTTTAGAAGCTTGCAACTCATTATTTGTTGGGGGAAAAATAAACAAAACCGTCACTTTTGAAAGAACGTTAAGTGTAGGTACCTCTAAACGGGGGCATACGTGCAGAAGATTTTCACGTGTCTGTAGACTTTTATTTCATTACTTTTATCCAAAATTTGACATTTTTATGAGGATTATGTACACAAATTAAGATTTCATGTTTGTTTTTTCACACCTTATTAATATCGTTGCATTTTGTTCATTTAATCTCTTGCATGAGGTCAAATTTGAGAATGCTCATTATTGCATTACCAACCATTTAACCTTTTACTTAGGTTTAAATGGACGATGGACGAAATGCAACGTTGCCAGAATATACGCCACGCTACTGATCATAATCAAGAGAGAATTTTTTTTTTTTTTTTTTTTTTTTTTTTACTCTTTCGCCGTGCGAAAAAATAATCACGAAATCCATACGCGCGAACGGTTAGGTAAATAGTATGAGTAATAGGGCAAATGAACAAGCTTCGAGCGGTCAATAATGATCGCAGCGGTACCATTGGTCAGTTGAAATCAGACGCAAACGACATCAGCCGGAACAATTGAGCATTTCTAAATGAGTCTTAAATGATCCGCCAACTCAGCTGGAAACTATTTATTTTACGGCTCCGTTGCAAAATGCTATTGCGGATAATTCCTGCGTTCAAAACCAGTGTAACTGACAGTAATGTAGCGTGACATCTGACAACGCTGACTTTCAATTCAATTAAATTCGTTCAAAATGTGGAATGACAGGAATATCGCTGCATATATACCAAATAGCTCAATCTTATTCGTAGGTTTAAATGGGCAAAGTGCAACGTTGCCAAATGTAACTCTAGCCTGTTATTGCCTAACCTTTGTCTAGAGGATATGAAGAGGTAATTTCATGGCATTAAAAATAGAAGAAGGATTCAAAAAATTTAGTTTTGTCATCACTTTCAAATTTGATTTATATTTATCCAACTGTAGTCAACGTAAACCTCAAAGAGCTAAACCACACGGAAAAAAAAGATTAGTGAAAATAACCATACGGATACCTGATTTTGGCACCTGCTAGATGTTATGGTAATGTTAACCAGAAGTATACTATGTTTTGACTAGGCACTAGGTGATGTTACCTGATTGCATGTCGAATTTACTCAAAGTATCGGGAAATGTACCATACTTCTGGCCAAGTTTACCATAACATCTAGCAGGTGCCAAAATCAGGTATCCGTATGGTTATTTTCACCGTAGTTTTTTTTCCGTGCACATATTCCTTAATTTCACCTTTGGAACATGGAAATATAAAAATATTTTTAAAGTGTTTTCCACGTTCGCAACAACATTTGAATTTTTAAATCATTTGATCTTAGAACGAAAAAATGGAGAAACCAACAACTTTCTGGTCTCCAGCAAAATGATTCGTGCTAAAAAATCTGAAAATTTTCCCAGATTGAGGTCCATAAATAACACAACAAGTGGGTTATCAATGACCCACTGCATTGGGACTACATATGTTAGTCATATATTTTGCAAAATTGGTCGCATTCGGCATTGTCCCAGAAATTAGAGGCAAAGAATCAAGTTTAAAACAGCTAACAATAATCATCTGAAATTTACTATGTACACATCATAAAACTCGACCGTTCAATTCGGCATCGCCGGAAGCAGTCTGTGAATCAACAAAAGAGATGGTGCAGGATATGAATGAATGGTAGGCTCGCTACATCCAGTCCAGAGTGACGTAAGTGCTCACTGTTAAAGGGGAAAAATACTATAGGATGTAAATAGTCAGATAAGAGTTACACGCTACTGTTCGCTTTTTGTAACCAGCCAGCGTTCCGTTCTTGTGCAAAAAGAGAAATACAGATGCAATATGAATCTAAATGGATTTAATATCGGTCAAAATTAAAACTTCAGATTTTAACTGATCTGCCTGGATGATTGATGGAGAATAGATTTCATTGAAATTGACTTTTTAAAGCCACATACTTTCGATTTACTTCTAGAACTTTCATCGGCTCTGTTTCTTTAAATAGAATTTCTAAGAACACTGCTCTCTCCACCTCCTCTCCATCAGTGGCGTAGCGTGCAATTTGGCAACGTTACACAGTGCTCATTTAAACTAATGTAAAAGGTCGAATGCGAAGGTGTTCACCGAACACCGAATAGATCGATCTTTTTCATGGATTTAAATGGACATAATACAACGTTGCCAAATTGCACGCTACGCCACTGCTCTCCATAAGAGCCTCCAAATGATCGATTTTTTTCAAGAACCAATCTTTAGATATTTATCTGAACCTCAAAATAATCGATATTTTGGCAAAAATTCAACTTGTCGAAAAATATTATTTATGAGGATTTTTTTTAGAGATTTTTCAGAAACATTTTGAGAAATTAATTTTTCATGACGCAGGAGCTACCTGTGCTTTAGGTACCTTCTTGTACGATGCACGGTGGTTTAGAACATGGCTATCAATTGCTCTTTCTTTTGAAGAGATTAGAAGATAGTAATTTTTTCTTCTTTTTTTTCCAAGAGAATGATTCAATTGGCAATACTGATATCAGTTGTGCCTTGTAACAAGAGCACGGTGTGCAATCTAGCAACGTTGCATTTTTTTCACTAAAAAAAGGAAAGCGGTCGAATTTCAGGGTGTTTCATCGCACTCACAATAGGTCGACTTATTTCATACGTGCAGTGACGCTAGATGTGGCAAAGAAGATACACTTTCTACATTAAATCATATCGGAATTTTTTTTTTTATTTTTTTTCGGTAAATCTGGCAGCACTGCATACGCTCAATTTTATTTACAACAACAATGCCAGATTGCACGCTTCGTCGCTAGCTGCCTCGACGTGTGTAAAGGTTCAGAATAATGAATAAAGACCCCCCCTCTCGTTATCTTTTAATGTGCGTCTATCAGATCTTTCAAGTGGGTTGAATGGGTTATTGTGAGTGGGTTAAGTGTTAGCGATTCAAGTCAGGCGGGGAGAGGGGGGATGAAGCCCTCCCTCCCTTTGAGCCAAATTTTTACACTGGCTACGACGGCATTTTCGAGAAATTTTGTTTTTGTTTTTGTTGAAAAAGTAGGTTTTAGCCTTCCCCCTCCTTAGCCCCTCCCTTGAAAGATTTCTAGATGTGCCACTGAGTAAAGTCAAGCATCGACCAATTTTTTTTAACCTGATGGGAACTTTGACATTTTATTTATTTATTTGAAAACTGAACAGGCAACAATGCCCAAAAATAACAGAATATAACAAAGTATACAAAGTATACATTTTGTCATTTTTTGGGTAAATTTTCTCTAAACCAGTGTAATACTATGCATAGAGAGAAACAACTTATATTGATATAATTTTATCAACAATTGGCTACAGCCTAAAGAATCAAACATGATACTTTCTTTCAAAATTGTCGATGTCATCGTAAAATTGAAAAAAGAAAACTTGAGACGCACATAGTTGTTATTGATGTAGGTAGGGTTGTATTTAAGATATAGTTTTATTGTAAATGACAATATTGACGATTTCCAATCTAAATCTTTATATGGTTTTTTTTTTTTTTTAAATTTAAATTCCGCTGAAAGGATCATCATATCAAATACACATACTCCGTCGGTTTTTTGTTCGCGCATGTGATACACTTCAAGAGAGCCTTCAGTTGTTGAGCTCGCTATATTTGCTGCAGCAATGGGATCGTTTTGCATATTCACTCAATTGAAGGAGTTTTATTGAATGGAAGTACATTTTGCTGTTTTCATTCTTTGAATCATAAAGTTCCCTTTTCAGTGATACCTATTCTATCTTAAAATCAGTCAATGCTTTTACCTTGTAACCAGCGGTGGATCCAGAAAATTTTTCTGTGGAGGGCACGCCCATGAATTTTTTTTCAAGCGGTTGCAGTAAAAAATTTTGGCCTGTTTTTCTTTTGAAAAAAGGTAAAATTTGAGGCTTCCGGGAGGAGGAAATTCAATTTTATGTTCAAGAAACAATGAAAATAGGAAATAAGAAATAAGAAAGAAAAAATCGCAGTATGTGCCCAATTTTCTGAAATCACTTACGTCACATTCTCCGGTCCGTCGGGGTTTCTAAGCAGCTTCTCCCATAACTTGGAAGTCACGACACATTCCACTGATTGTGAGTCTGAGGAAATACTAATTATTTCCATCATCATTTAAGCAAAATTAATCTAAATTGTGTTCAGAGTTGCAAAATCCTAGAAAAACTTCAAGAGAGAACCAAAAGAAAACTCATACTGAAAATTTTATCTTATACCCCGATGACCCAGGGCCCCACCCTTAAAGTTCACTTGGCCCCCAGTAGTTTTGTGCTAGCTACGAGCCACCTGTATAAATAAATGAACATATTCAACTTTACAACACTTTTATAACACAGTTATCATAATATCATAGCATGTGCCGGGTATTTATGTGTCTCTGAAAAGTACCTGAATTTCAGGTAAGTTTCTGCTGTCATCGTCCAAATAGTTCTCAGCAGCTCGATCACTTGGCCTCAATCGAAGATGTTGTCTACTCTGCTCGGGTCTTGGATAAGGAACCGTCAATCAATTCATCCTTCATCAATTTGTGCATCCTGTCCTGTTCCTAAGTACTCCGTGCCGCAGGAGTGTGCTGTGAAGGCTCCTGCTGTTCAAGTGCTTATCAATGGGAAGGTGTCAACAGCTTCAACTCATAAAAACATCGATTGGTGATTGGTGCAAAGCAAAAATACGCAGCAGTAAACCACCGTTGTTCCCAACTAGGATCTCAAGTGGTCCAGTGAATCCTTTACAATTTGAGGCAAATTTTATCATTCAGATCAGGCACAGATTTAATGACTGACGAGAACGATACATCAGTGCAACGCACTGATGACGCACTGATGACATTACATTTTCATTCCACCGTTTCTGCCTCCGATACTCCAAAATGGGTCTGTTGCAAACTTTTACCGTAAAGCATATAGAGGGTCAAGTCTAAGGTAAAATCACTTGAAAATAACAATGGGAGCCTCAAAAAGTTCCAAAATTTGTTCACAGAGTTAATTAAGGCGGGTTAAACAAAATTCCAAGATGGCTGTCATATGAGCGAGTCACAATAATTGAGTCCTATCTAATTTAAGCTTTCTCTATGATGACATATTTTCTCAGTAAAGAACGTTGCAATTAGATGGAATTCCTCCAATGTGACTTGCTCATTTTGCAGCTATCTTGGAATTTATTTAAACGTATTTTTTGAGTTTTTGAGCTAATTACGGAATTTTTCGATGATCCCTGCGTTATATTCAAGTGATTTTCCACCGGAATTGACTCTCTCTATTGTTGCAGGAAAAGGTTGCAACAGACCCATTTTATGGAGTGTCCGCTACATCTCCTAATTTTAAAGCGCTTTTAAAATGCTTGACTCCATTAGGCTGCTTTAGATTCGATGGATTGAGTTCAATATATCGACTCTAAAACAGCTCGTTGGCTCTAGCCACGTAAAAACCAATATTTTTTTTTTTTTTTTTTTTTTTAAAAAGTAGTCGGAGACACCATGTGTGTAACTACGGAAAGTAAGTAAATTGGAGTAATTGGAGTGAGTAAATTTTCAGTTCGGTATTAATTTCTCATCAAGAGTCGATAAAAGATTGTAAACGCACGCGTCAAGTTTTATGAATTAGCCTGATGACAAGGTCAGAAACGTGCCATCTGCTTCCCTCATAAAAGCTCTCGAGAAAATCGATGACCTCGCCAGAAACTTTTAATTCCTAACTGGGACAACCACAACAACTTTGAAGTTTGATTCTTTCTAAAGGGGCGTGTGTGCATTGCGCATGGATCTAGTTTTAGGTGTGAAACAAAATAGAAGAAGGAATTTGGTGAGTTGAGGATAAAGATGACTTTGGTTAAATTATTATCCCTAAATACATCTATTTTGGAGATACGCTCGTGTTAAGTTGCATAAGATTGCGCCCCTTGGGATGTTTTACCTCTAAATTTCTCTTTAAAGCAATGTAGTTTTGACCAAAATTGCATCTCCTGACTATAGCATGTAGAAAAGAAGACATCGTAGAACTCAGCTCACCAAGTATATACTTTCATTTGCTTCATTAAGTCCACAAAAAGGCAGACCTATGTATTAAGAAACACAAACGATTTGAAATTCAAGAATTTGAGATATGTGGTCATTTGCCATAAACCTCATGTAATCAAAACAATTAATTTCTTCTGCGCTCCTTGTGTTTCTTGGCTGTCGAAACGTTTGGTAGTGGTATTCGTACTAGCAGAGGCAAAAGTGTTGGCGGTCAAGAATTCGAGGTACGTGGCCAATGCCAATCCTCGTGTAAACAAAGCAACCGTCAGCGCGCCCTGGTGCACACTTTTTACAGTCAACACTTTTGCGTTTACTAGTTCATGCCTCATTGCATTAGGCCGTGTTAACGGTTGCTTTCAACCTCTTTCGGTCTTTCCCTCTTAGAGACCTGCTTTCACTTATTTTGACCCCTCTGTATTTTCTCAAGATTTAAAGGAGGCTAAGGCGCCGACTGCATTATGCAAAAAGTCGCGTACAATCTTGTCGAAATAAAATAGGCTTTATTTAAAATCATATCTTAATTAATATATACCTCTTAACATCAACATAACAATACTTATAAATATCTTAAAACTTTGTAACATGTAGAAAATTTACACTTATTTAGAACATTATAAAATTTTAAATTAAGTACTTTGTATCATCAGAAAAAGTGTCATTCATAAAATAAAGTAAAGATCACATCTATTGATTTCATACAAAGAGTATGATGGCTTTGTTTTGAAGATTTCTACCAACATTAAGTTAACTTTCTCTAACAGAGGAAAAAATAAAATTTCTGTCAAGTATCGTTTTCGATGCGATTGGTTAAATTCTTTCCGATTTTAAGTGTTCGGAATATACAGCTAGTTTCAAGATCAGTCTAACAATTTAGACCTTTTAAAACGATGTTGAAGAATTAAGTGTACTTCTCAATTTTTTTAAAAGATTTTGATTTTACTGGCTTTAGAATAATTATTGTTAAGACATTTCCTCCATATATATGTCCGATGAAATGTAATTAAAAAGATGAAATATTTTCAATTTATTCAACTCTTTCATAATTATTATATTAAATTGTTTTCATAATTGAGGACTGGTCTCTCAAAGAGGCGGATGTTACAAAATTCAATTTTAAGAAAACCTTACTTCTCCTCACCTGCTTTTACTAGCTCAAATTTGTAGGTATCATTCCGAAAGTTGGTATGTAGTTTATATTGAGGGTACACAGAATTCAAAAATCTGGCTGCTGACAAAACGGTGGTTGTTGAGCATCTGCCCTTTGAACTGACTAGTTCTCCATTATTATGTCTTATCATATTTACTAATCAGTGTAGTTTTAAGATCCAAAACTGTATGCCTTGAAGGTATACACTTATGAAAAAAAAAAAAAACAGTTTTCATGGATCGTTCCTGATAAAAGTTGAGCATTAGAAGATGCTACCTTGATCGACAGTAGAATATCATGATGTAGGTACTTGTCAAATGTACCATGTGAAAGAACAATTGAAAAAAAAAATACAAATATATTTCTTAGGAAACGGATTTTTAGACCATCCCTAAATAATGTCTGAACGAACAAAACAAATAAGCTCCAGTTGCATATCCAAAGTAAATGAATCGGTTTAAGCTACAAGGAACGAAGCCGGTGGCTCATGCAATCTGGCGACCGTGTTTTATTGCCTTTAAAATCTATGACAAAAAATCGATTCTAGGTGAGGCACGAAAATCGATTAGTTTTCACAGGTTTAAATGGAGAACACTTAATGACGCAAAATTTCTTAAGCTACTCCAGGCCTAATTACATATTTTTCAACGTGAGCTCTGAAATGGTATGCAACCAGTTCTGCACAAGCAATCGAATTAAATACGATGCATGAACCAAAATGGTTCAAATGGAACCAAAAATGGTTTAAATTCACCGATAGAATACATCATTTAACTTAAACTGTTTGAATTTTGTTAAAGTTTCATAACTGTCGGTCAATTGATTATCATAACCGCTGAGGCGGCACAGGGTGCCCAGGCGCAGCATGCCGCCTGCGTCCCGTTTCACTTCCCAAAGATTATTTAAATTGATATGAAGCATTAAATGGATAAATTTAAGAGTGGATTACGCATAGATTAAGGAGTAATTAAGACTTTAATTGATATGAAGATTAATAGATCGTTTTAATGAAAAATAATGCACGTCTAATTTTAAGATACATCAGTTAATTGAAGGTAACCCGTGGTGCATGTTTTTTCTGTTCTTTTCTTTTTTTTTTCGTCCAATACAGTCACACCACTTAAGTACCTACAAATATTTTACAATTTAATATAGGACGTTATATTAATGGACGGCTCTCCCAAAAACCGTAACTTCTCTTACGTGCCGTAATACTAGTGTGTTGCTGTTAATTACAATACCGTGGTCGTTTAATCACAGAAATAAAATTATTCTACTTAAATTTAAGATCTTGAAGAATTTGAAGCTGATCAAAGTAACTGAAATATGATGGTCTTAAAATTTCTAGAATTTTCACATTATATCGTTTGCTCAAGGTGCAAAAATTTAAATAAAATGCATGTCGTATAAAAGGTTTTTACCAAAGACGACTTGTGATAGAACCATTACTTTTACCGATTGTATCACATCTTGCATACGATCAATCAATCTAAGATCATAATTTTATAATATCGTTCATCCAGGGTATTCTTTTAAACGCATAGAAAACTGTCAAAGGTGATTTGTAAATGATGTAAAGTTGCCTCAATTATTTCCCTGCTTATGAGAGCTAGAGGGGTTCAATTTCAGAAAATTATCCTTATGTCGTGTTTAGTCACCGATGTCAATTTTTTTTCATAATGTTATGCCCTTTGCTTATGTTATAGTGTTAAACTATTTTTTGTTTGTTTTTTGACCAATTTAACGACTGATCTGCTTTTTAGCTTGCAGTCAACAAAAAAAAACCCGTATAGATCAGTTGAGAGGTTACTTAAAATCAACACATTTAATGAGAAGTTTTGTTGGTCGTGAAAGCGAGAAGTGTTTCACACATTATTATTCTTCTCCAGATTTTACGATCTTGTGATGCATGTTGAGAGAGAAATTGATCAAATTTAGATCCATCGTATTGTGCTGTAGACTGTTTTAATTATAAAGGGGGTGTGGTTTGAATGAATGAATCAAATACTGACTCAATAAACAGGCGATTTGAATGAAGCAATAGAAGCCATTTCTGGAAAAAAAAGGCCCACGAAACAACGAGTGAGCTCATCCCGAGAAAAAAGAGTTGTGATTTGATAGAGACTTTTGTCTAAAGAGCGCACCTTTTGTTTTATTTGTCCTTCTTCCGGGCACGGTCTCAATGAATGCGATTGGTGAGACAACAACAACACTACCTACTCCTATTTGAAATAAATTGGAAAGGTATCGTTATCAGCACCCATCGTATCCGCTACATTGCAGTGATTCTGTTATTGTTCAATGATGCCTTAATTATTTGTTTTTTATCCCTTGCGTTTTATTTATTTTTTTTTTTGTGAGATAAAAAACCTCTTACATGCCAAACATTTTTGGGCACAAATGGGCCTAAAAAGATAATTTGCTGCTCCATCTTTCAGGTTCCACCTGAAATATCAAAATTATATTCAGAGTAAAGTCTTAATTAGCACCTGTTAAAAATCCCACTCTTCCGTACGTAGTAAATTTGCTCATACATAAAGTGTCAACATCATTAGTAAAATACAAAAACAACGTACAAAAACTATCGTAGTTGGAATCTCTTAGAGTAATAAAATTAATTGATTTGTTCTTAGCTTACATGTCTCGTGATAAACAGGGAAAACACATGAATTAAGGGGAGGGACAGTGCTCCCCATGCAGTACCGCACAAAAGTAGGGTTGATTTTTATCTGGGCCTCCAAAACATCCACGATACGCCACCAGGATTGTAGGTTTGTGATTGACAGATTGAGATAGCTAATGACAAGGAAGAGATTAGGTTACATCCAAATGAATGTTACTTTGAGATCTAAACTTTTTCTCCATCTTCGATTCCGGAAGTGTGAATGTTCCGCTTCCTCTTCATGACCATCTCCTGCATGGCGGGTTTTTTCTCGGATGCTTCGTGACTTTTTCCTTTGTGAGAGCTTTTGGAATTTTCTGTTATGCTAGATTTTTCACCTGAAAAGTTTGAATCAAACGCAATATTTTATAGTGATATTGAGGAATTGAGCTGATCCGACCCATGCAAGGGTGGTATAAGTAAACCCCCGAGCCCTGAACACAATTTATGGTAATTATGGTCCTAATGAAAAATTTACTGAAATTGAAATATGTTGTGTGAGTGTAAATGTAGCCTAATGAGAAAAATCTCTCTAACAAAGAAAATTAAAAACGAAAACAAAACCAAAAATTATTTAGCGCAAATTACAATTTAAGACGGGTTCTATGATAGTGTATCACCAGAAATTGTCTGTGGAGGAGTGAGTATATAATTGGCCAGCGCACTAATACATGTCTCTTCTTCCCCTCACTCTAATGTCGTTTCTCACACCAACAGCTACACCCTCAATAGGTACGTTTCAAGACTGAAAGAAATCACTTTTTTGAAAAAAAGGAAACGCGTTTACTTGTGACAGTTTTCCTTGCGCGAAGTAAAATTCTATGGCCTGAAGGAGAATCACTGTCACAACAAGGAACCTTTCACTTGTAGTCAATTTCCTTCTAGTCAATATTTCACTGCGCAGTTTCTTTAACACAAACGAAATATACTTTGGATTGAAAAAATAATTCTCTCAGTGAATATGTACTATTTATCAATCCGCCGGCAGAGAGTATAACTACGCAATACACTTTATAAGAAAAGCACTATGCTTGTGGAACTACAATATAACATTCGTTTCAAATTGCGACTATCTCTACATCTATTCATTAACATTTTTTCTTCTCATCAGGAGTCAGGGTACACTTATACATATTTGAACTTCAGCGAATTTGACCGTAATTTCTGATCCATAAGAAGTGTAAACTGTGTGTAGAGCGCAGGGTACTTAAGGACAAAGTAAGTCATCAACTTAATTCAAATAATTTCACCATTCATATTTTTCCGGTAAAAATGTGCGTGCGGTCTAATGTACAATTTACAAAAGTCGAATTTTTGACAGATCGATTTGATCAATATATTTCAAATGGTTCCATAATTTACTTTATTTGGTAAAAATGTGAAAAGGTTGAACTCATACTTGCACAATCTTTCAAGAATGTGAATTGAAAACTGTATTGGAAGAACGATCCATAAAACAACGGGTGAGCTTTTCAGCTAAACACATCCGTCTGCACACAATGCACATCTCTCAGGAAGAGCTCACTTATTGTTTTTATGGACCCTCATTCCAGAAATGTCCTCAATTGTTTTCAATTCAACAGAAGGTTGCTAAAGGTCCGTGGAAAGTGATTATTTGACATCAAGAACATGTAAATGTCTGTGTGATATTCTGTACGGTCAATATGAACAACAAATAATTGCTTAGTAACAGTCCTGAGAAGGTCGTTTACTTACTTGATTTTAAACTGGCATTATTGTTGTTGCTATTACGATAGAGTGGTTGGTGTGAGTATCCAGCGCCTTCGGGTGAATTATCTTTGGCGAAACCCTCTCTTGCTGCCGAGGTCAGTTCCGGGTGTTCGGCTAGGGTGTCAGTCAATGCAGCAACCAGAACGTCTTAAAAATAAAATAACAATAAAATTCAGATAGCTTGGGAAAATCGACATAGATTAGCAAAGATTTTCGTCATTTTAAGCGACTCAATTTTACCTGTATGGCATGCTATCTTGACAAACAGAGCTCCTTTCGAAGTCTTAATAAACCAATAGCGTAGATTTATCTTAATTGATTGATGAATCTCTAATCGCAATGAAAGTCTGTCGTTTTTTATTATAGGCCACAATTTGATCCCTGCTGCAGAAAAGCAGAGTTCTGAAAGTTGACTTGGTGCTTGGAGTGAATAGACTAGCTGTTTCAGTGACATAGTGGGAACTTTAAAATCCAGGAACAATTAACCTATATGTACTTCAAGAGAAGGAAGGCGAGTTTGATTAAATTAAACGCAGGTTATTTTAGTGCAGCGCATGGAATAATTTTCACTGGGTGGCTGTTGACTTTTGAGTATTGAGCTAGACCTTGTCAAAATTCCTTCACTTTGCATTTAATTTTCTCCCTCGGGTGCCTGATTCCTTAAACTCTCCTCAAAACAATTTAAGCTGAAACTCCACATAGTTGAGGACATCTTTCTATGAGCAATCCGAGCTCTTAGTCGTAAATTGAAATAAAATGACCAGTTTTGCCAAGGCTTTTGGCCATATATTCCCCCTAAGACTCAATAAGATAATCCGCTTTTAACCTGAAATCTAGCAACACTGAAAATTACTCTCTCATAATGAAGCCTGATCTGATACTCCTAGGGGCTTGCTCTCAGTGTGGACGTGGGCGTTGGGCGTATATGCAGTACAAAATTATACAGGGTGGTCTGAAAGTCTCGAAACCCCTGAATAACTTTCGAACCGAAGGAAAGTCAACAAAGAGTCAAGAAAAGCAAATCTTGTTTAAACAGCTTTGAAGACCTTAAAACTTATTTCTGGTCAAATGAACTTCCAATTTGTACACTTTAGTTGGAAAAGAGCTCGACTTTTAGTACGTCAGGTGGTTAGATTTTGAAATTGCGACTCTCCAAATCAATGGCGGGTACGAATTCTTAAAAAAAAAGATCGATATCGAATTTTAGTCTTCGATACTTGAAAAACGAATACAGATATTGACCCATTGTTTGCGCCGAAATGCTCAGTTCTCCATGTCCTTTCTAACGACGTGTTATTAGATAGAGGTTGCTGTTAATTTGAGAATTTCTAGTTGGGGGCCTGAAGGGCGCCTATAATTTCCTTTTAGGGTGGGATGTCCCGTGCCTCCAAAATTTTGACTCCTTAAAGGGTAGTTTCTCAATAGGCAGTCATAAACATCTCCAAGCTTCATTTTTGTATTTGCAGGCGTTTAAAAGTTTTTCAAGTTCTCCGAGACTTTTAGACGGCCACTTTGTAATTATTGCCAAATTATAATGCCAATTATTAATTTCTATCAAAGAAAGTATAACAATTGTTTCAAATTCATCAAACTTTAATGAAAGTTCCCATCTGGTGCTTTATCCGGGTCGTCGAAATGAATACTAAGCGCTTCGTTTGAGGAAGGTAAAGGGCGTCAGATGAACATTGAACAATCGTCGCAATTAAATCGGCACATCTAAAATGAGACGTACATCTAGTTAAAAGCGTCATCGCGGGTATTGTTTCAGACAAGTTACCTTTCATCCGGATTATATTTTCACCTCTCTTTACTTTTCCACGTCTTTGTAAGTTCACCCTCGCCTTTTTCTCTCTCTTCATTTCATTCCTGAAGCTAATGTTTAAACTCAATTTCAGGGCTGCAGTTTTGCGGACTTTAAGTGGATTTTTTTATTTTTTGAGCTCACTGATGACTCCACCGGTTTCCAAAAAGATTACGCTGTATCGAGTTCAGCAGTATAACTGTATAACACGAAAATACTCTGATCTGTAATCTTCATTTAACCATATGGAATCAGTTAATGGAGTTTCCATTGGTGGACGAAAATGTTACATATCAGAATATTTTTTTTTTAAATGGCGTCACGTGACATATTTGAAGTCGTCTGAGTCGCTCATTTCAGAGGAATGACTCCAAGCAGACTGAACAACTTCAAATCTGTCACGTGGCGCCGTTTAATTGCCAACAGGATTGCCCAATTCCCGTTTTCTCGTCTCATCTCGTCCAAGAGAGCGAAATCAGCCCATTGGACTGTACAATATTTTGGTCAACTGGTGGAACCAAAATATCTGGAATCAGAGAGGGTTAAAAAAGTCTACTTAAGATCCACTAAACGGAAGCCTTGCTTAAAATCATTTATCTATTTATAACCTAATTTATTTCATCCCTCGCTTCTGTTTATAGCGTCCTCGTGCCTTTCACCATTTCGACGGATCGAGACGCTTCTAATCCCGCAAACTTTGTGCAGCATATTTGTGTTTACGTTTCAAACGAACACCGCTACCGCTACGCTGCGCTGAGTTGCATTGGAAACAAATCTAATAAAACAAAGTTACCACTTACCGAGAACTTTCTTTTCCAGCGTTCGAGAAATTCTACCCTGTTCCGCTTCGGTTTCTAAAAAGTCCGTGAACTTCTGGAGTGCCTCTTGAGCTTCGCCACTACCTGAAAAGTGCAAGGAAATTCCGCGCATGATTTAAGTCTTGTATTTTTCATCGTGTATTCTTCCCTTCTCGCTCCTCTGCTACGGGAATGAAATGATCTTGGAAACCTCTCAAAGAAAGCTGAAAGCTTTCTAAAACTCGAAGAGTGATTCTTATCTCTCCCCGCATCTTTGTATTCACGGCGCGCGGCAGCGTGTCCCTCGAATCTTGTTATCAATAACTCATGCATTTTGTTTCGAACTGTATTCCTGTTCCCAATGCTTGTGCTCACGAATCAATCATCAATATCAACAAACATTTGAAAGCTTTATACACACACTTTCTTTAAGCGATGAAAATAGTTGATGTATTGTTGCCAACTATTGGCATCTTTTCTGGTTGCTAATTTCATTCGATTCCTCTTATATCTAAAATATTTCATGAAAAATTTTCACGTATGGCAAAAACTTCATAAGTTACAAAAACTCAATTTGAGATTTTGGATTCAAATTTTTCTGAGAGTATCATAACCCGCAAGATCAGCAAGCCACATTCAGCGGGAGCTCAAGCAACCTAGGAACGATGGATTTTTTTCTATTTCAACTGGCATGTAGGGTCGATTCGCCCGTTCGACCATCATCTTAGGCTTTTCTTAAAACGTCTGCTGTGGGTTTATGAGTAGATTTTGAGACTTTTGGATGCTCTCAATGTGATTTTCAAGCGATTTTACACCAGTTTCAACCCTTTGTTACACTGTGGCAAAAGTATGCACCAGACCCATTGTTCAGTGTCGGAACTATTTTAGTAGAAGTAAAAGAAATTTGCTACAGCAGCAAAACGTCGCCGTAGAACTCAGTCGTGGACTACTTTAAGAACTCGCCACTACTTGAATACCTTCAACCTTCAAGGGAATTCTCAGTACTCTATAAAGTTCGGAAAAAATCAATGAAATATATATTGGTTCTCTTTTTGTAGGGTAGTACATCATAATTTCATATTGATTGTTATTTTTTTCTAATTGAATAAAAATATCATACCTAATGTATTTATTAATTATACACAATTCAATAGAAATTGACAGAAATTAGATGAGTGAGGATTTGCTTACCTCTTCTGAGAGTTTGTGTGAACATGACTTTAGCTAATTGATAGACCATGTCTTCCATTGAGTACTCGCTGTACAAGAAATCAGCAACTTTCAACTTTTCTAATAGCTCCTCATAATCTTCGTCGGAGGTAGACAGGGTAGACTTGGCTCGAGGCTCTGAAAAAGTATCATTTGGATTCAGCCTTTCAGTCTTGAAAACCGCAGTAAAAGTTTGTTTATTCGGTATATTTACTGCATAAAATCCGTATCAATCAACTGAGTACTATCCCAGAGTACCGTGCAATCTGGGATATACCTTCAGCTCTTTTCGTTCTCTATAATCTATAATAATCTATAATCTATAATAAATGGGTAATTTATCATTATCATCATGATGACTGTTTAGAAAAATCTGCAAAACAAGGTGGTATAGATTAGTCCTCACATGGGTTGAATGAAATAGACATGTAGCTAGGAAATTTACCCTTAAATTCAGGCATAATCATAACTAATTTTTTTATTCAACTCGATGACTGGTTATAGTTTACAATATTTCTATTCATGTGCTAAAATTAGTCATCATTATGATAAATCCGACTGATTACTTGTATTCTTGCTCTTTTGCCACCTACATTTTTTATTGAGACGAACTCATTTTAACCTTGCGAGCCCAAGGGGCAGGAAGGTGTAGAACCACCCCAGGCCAGTTTATTTGGGTGCAACTTTTATCTTTTTAAATTAAAGTTTGGGGCTTCGTGAAACTCAAGGTACTAATATAACCGACGTTCATGCCAATTTCACGTTTTTTGGTAAACACTTTTAAATGTTATTGTAGATTTTTGAGCTTTCATTAGACTTTTCAGGTTTTTAAACATTCAGGTCATAGATAGAAACCGCGGTTCGACAAATAAGTTGCAGGACGTTTCATGTCTTCTTTGGCACAGTGGTTCAATTTTATATTTTTATGGCAAATAACAGAGAAAGGAAAAAAATCAAAAAAATCCAATTTGCTGCTGCATTCTTTTTAAATGTTTTTTTTTAATATTATTATTTTTTTTTTTTGAAAAATGGCTGTAAATATTAAAAAAATGGTGATCTAAAGTATTAAACCGTCGTAAAAAAATTAATAGGACGTACTCAACCACTTAAAATACCTGAAGTTAAAAAAATGCGAAACTAAGTCCTATAGGTACCATGCGTTATGGGCAAATATCTTGGGCTCACAGCCCAAAAGGGTTAAAACTGAAACCCTGAACGTCAAACAATTTTATTCGGAATGATGTAATCATTGCAAGGGAAATAGACCAATTATGATACAAATTATGATTAGTTCGGCACTCGTGGGATGCAGGCGAAAATTCGCGATTTTCTTTTCCAATTGCAAAGCTTAACGTCTGCTTTGAGTTGAATTTAATAACCACTTCGCTTCATGTCATTGATTTTCTTGCTCATCCCTCACCGCATCATATCCCATAGCTATTGATCTTGAGACGCCAGAGGATTAATAAATATACTGTCCGTCCATACGATGTTGCCGGATTCCAAGTTATAATCTATTCATTTTACATCGTTCCAAAGGAAGATACCCGTCCTGAAACCGTAAATGTGACAACGCTTTCCTCTCAAACTCTCGAAGGAAAATCTATCAACGAGAGTCTACACCCTTTAAAGTGGCTTACTCCGTCTCGCCAGATTTTAATTTGCTCTCAATCACCATTGAAAGTTCGATCATGAGCTTTAACGTAATATTTTATGGTTTTCCTTTCCGCTCTTGGCTTTTGAGTGAGAAAGTTCAACTACCCCGCGACGCACCATAAAATAGAATAATCAAACTTGTTGCACATTCCAAAGGGTCTTCAACGACATCTATATATTTTGGCCAAGTTTAAGTATCTGTGAGCATAATGCATGGATAAGCTGTAATGATTCTTCTTTCGAGCAACTATAAAGTTAATTATTTCGTGATCATGATTTACCGCCACTTTCATACTTCCACAGTAATAATGATAAGATACCGATAAAATTACAGGAAATATTCTTTCTTACCGTTCATGAAAGAGTAGTCTGATTTTTTCTCGTAATTTTGGAGTCTCATCTGTTGTCTGATATCTTTCAAATCAGCCATGGTCGGTGATTTTTGAAGTTCTTCCCTGTAACGCTCAGCTAGTCCTAAAATTTTCTCAAGTTGTCGATTCTTTTCCTGCAAAATGATTCAATAATTAAGTAATTTATAGGTATGAAATTATCTTTCAAGAAATTGCAAATACATTATCATCATAATTTGTTTGATCTCTTGATCAGTTGCATCCGTATTCATGGTATTTCATTTTTTGATGTATGCATACACTGGTAAAAGTGGTCCATGAAGTGTCATGACCTAAATTCCGAGGAACATTAGAACTCCCACGGAGTTCCATAAAATTAAGTATAAATCCATGGGATTTCCATGGAGTGCCGAGAAGATTTCAATAATTTCATATCATTACGTATAATTTCATGGAATTTTGTGGAATTCTTGTGCCCCCACGAATTTCGGTCATGGTACTTCATGGAAAACTTTTACCGGTAACTTTTGAAATGGACATCATCAACGAAGCTAAATTGAAACTTTTTTTCTTCAGCTTCAGCTCGCCTATTCTTATCTCACTTGGTGTTTTCAGAAAGATGGCATGTCCATTGTCCATTACTATATTGCAAACATTGTGGACATTTTTTCCCCCTCTGATGGAAATTAAAACCCCGCACTTTCACAATCCCTTCAACAAATAATATTCGATAGCGCGGAGAAAAATGTCTAAGAATTTGATGAGGTATGCATATAGGAATAGAAATAGGTTCTCAGTAAAACAATGAAAAAATGATAAACTGTTGAATCATTGTAACGTAAAAGTCACTTTCTTTCAATAGCTGATTTTAAGTAGATGTTAAACCAAGTTCGTAATCATTGGGGGGGGATTAAAAACGATTATTTATTTTCAACTCATCATTATAAATGAAACAGAAACTGGCTCAACAATTTCTCTGATATTTAAATAATTTTTGTTTTGTTTTATAAAAAAAGATTAAATAGCTCTTGTCACACAATCAAATCAAGTGCGGATAGTAAGGATGGGTAGTGAATTTTCATCCACATTTGACTGCTCGTCAAATAATGTTGATGAAATCACAAGACACGTCATCAAATCGATTTGATCGTATAATACGATGTTATTTCTGGTTCTGGGTTTACATATTCACTGCTCTTTTGTACGCAGAGGAGAGAACATTTGATAGCTGTAAAATATCACCCACAGGTTAACCTGGCCTCTATGATTGATTACATCTACGGTCAATCTGGTGACCGTATTCCGCGGGCAGTTTGGTGATACGTGAGTGCAACTTTCAATTCTTTTCGTTGAAGAAAAAGAAAAAGAAAAATCTATTGCAATGCGAAGTATCTAAAAAGGTGTAATTCCACGGTATATCAAGACTTCTTTCTGACGCCGGAAAATGTCGTAGAGATTCCACCATAAAAGCGCATTTTTGGTTTTAAGGGAGCAATTTTTATGAAAATTATAGGTGTCAATGGAAAGTTCTTCTACCGTGGAATTACCCTCGAAAGAGGAATTTTTTTTAACATTTTGAATCACTAAGGGTTATGAAATTAAAGGTTCCTCTTGTCGGTCTGTCATGGTCGAATGAACCTGATTACATAAAAAAATGAGCCAAAGACAAAAAATATGCAAGAGCAGACGAGGCATTGAAAATACGCTTATTATAGAGCTTGTCATTAATTAAGATCCGGGGAAAGAAATTACAGCGAACTGCTAATTAAGCGCCGTCTCTTTGTCTTCTGTAAGACTGTAACAGATTCACCGTTGCCGGATTCCCGTATACATTCTACATTGAAGTAAAAAGGAGAAATAAAACGGAATTCCCTGTCAATCTGACAACTTGCAGTGCCATATGCAGGAGTTTTTCTATCTTTTTCTTTGCATTTTCAATGCATTTGTTAAAAAAGGACGAAGGTAGGACTGTGAGGTCGGGTGGTCACATGTCCTTATTCCATCTCTATATAACATATCTGTCTGGTTACGCCTCTTTATGTAAGTCTGGCAACATTTTAACTGTGTTCCTCCTCTCGATTTTAAGGGACTCACAGCGATAAGACGAGAGGCCTACGGAGAGGCAAAACCAACGTTTAAAAACAATAAGTTCTTCCTACTTTTTCACACATCGGAAATCGACGATTGTAAATAACGTCCAATAATTTTTTCTCAGCTTTTTGTGATCTTTAGTTTTTCGTCCCAAAGTAACGTTTTCGTACCAGACGATTCAAAGCGTACACCCCTCAAATATGCCCGATGTACTTTCGCGTAGTGCACCGTTTCTATTGGTCTCTGATCTGCACTAAAAAAAAAAGATTACAAAAAGCACCCCAATATGCCAACCGAGGTAAGGGTTGGTCTTCGTACTGTTGTCAGAATGGAGCGCAGTTGCGAGGGTCTGAAATTTTGTGGTTTTTTTTTTGACGAATCGAAAGGACACTGAGCTGGGAACAGAAGTTCCTTTGGTTTTTTTTTTCTGAAAATTTCGGTTTCAGAAATACACTCATGTAAAGTTGGAAGAAAGTGTGTGTGGTATGAGGTCACAACGCGGAATTCCCATTTAAAGCAATCAGGGGCGGATCCAGGAAACGCTCAAGGGGGGGATTTTCGTAACGTGAGTGGGGGTATGGGGGGACACCCCCAGTCAATGAGGGCTGGGTCCCTCCCCCAGAAAATGTTGAAAATTTAAGTTTCTCTACAGCTGATTTGAGGCACCTTTCAACCGTTCACTCCTCATTTTTATACCGGCTTATTTCAAATTTTTTTCGTAAAAGTGGAAGATCCCACGGCACCCTTGCTATTGTTTCCCCATTCCCAAACAAGATAATAATTAGAAAATTGCATGAATCGCACTTAGATTCTCTTTTTCTCTTGCTTTCCTCTCCATCTTTCTCTTCCTCTTCTGTTTTTACTTGGACTTGTTACTTTTCTGTTTTTTTTTTTGGGCCCAAGAGGGGGCCATGCCATCGTGCCCCCCCCCCCCCCCCCTCTGGATCCGCCCAAGAAAGCAATTATGTATTTTGGGCCAAAATCGCATCTCCAAAACTATGAAACCTATATGTACTGAAAAAAAAAATACCAGACAGTGTTGCCAGATTGGGGTGAAAAAGCCGTACGCTTTTCATTGCTTTAAATGGGGACGATACGGCTTTTTACCCTCGATCTGGCAACACTGATACCAGAGGCAAAACGATATGTATGTGAACCAAGGTAAGGGATATAGTATACTGCTACCAGAACTCTAATGTTTTCATCATAGTTCTTGAAAATTTTAGGGGAATGCTATAGAGTACCTACTGCGTGATCATATTATGATAGTAACGCCAGAATTTCCTGGTAAAAGTGCTAGACTCTCCTTATTGTGCTTCTAGTAACATTACTAGAATTTAGGAATTCCTTTTTTTTCAGTTTGGTAGGGGTCGCATTTCACGAAAGATGGCAGATGAAAGCTCGCAGTTCATGTGCCGTTGCCATTGGTACGCTCGCGCATCAAAATTAGTGCTTAAAATACAAAGACTTCTAGTACTATAGCTATTCAAAATAAGATATAGTAAGTATTAGAAGTCTTTGCAAAACCGAACACTCGCCCACGCAGTAAACAAGGCGATCTATCATCAGCCAACTCTCGTGAAATGACCCCTACCGCAGTTACTATTGATAAAAATGAATCAATCCTACAGAACGTAAATAGTAAATCGAGAAACACGACAAAACGCTTTCTCGCGGAAAAGCGCGTGGGCGCATCGTCGATCGATTTCCCTGTGCGGATAAACGAATTAGCGTGAACTGGTCAGTTGATTTGATTATAAATTGTGTTTTAGTCATTAAAATCGAAAGTGCCTTCCCATATATTATCTTTCCCTCCCACCATGTAATTTTCGCCACCAATCGACCACAGCTAATGGAATCAAAGTTTGGGGGAGGACATGGACATTGATGTGATGGCTGGTACGTTACACTGATCGAGTAATGGTGTTTTTTTTTTGAGAGTGAGGTGTGAACTAATCTCCGAAATTGAAGGGCCTACTATTATTAGCAGAGCTGCCGTTTTTCGGATAACTAATCGCATTTTTTAATTCACCAATTGAGAAAAGATTACACAGTTCAGTTTAATGGATGACTGAAATGCACGAAAATGCTCTAATCTGTAATATTTTCTCAATAGGTGGAAACTCCGTTAATTAGTTAAAGTATCCAAAAGTTTTTTAAAGTCATCGACAACTCCACCGGTTGAAAAATGATTACAGATGCGAGCATTTTCGTGCATTACAGTCATATATTGAACTGAACTGTGTAATCTTTTCTCAACCGGAGGAATCGTCGGTGAATTGAAATATGCGATTAGTTATACACGCAAAACGGCAGCTCTTATTATTAGTGTTATATACTCAAGCCCGCTTCACTATACGCGACATTCGCCGGAGTCCCGAGTCGAGCGGTGCGCCTAATCGCAAAATATCGTGTGTATGGACTGGACATATTGGACAATCGCAAACGTTTAAGACTTGGCTCAGCATTCACCGTTCTCGTCCAGAGATTGATCAAATTGACGCGACTCAAAGAATTTGGCGCTCGAGTTTGAGGAGCCTGCGGTATTCAACAACACTTTTAACTGCGTCTTCAGTTTGGCAAAAGTGGGCCCTTGAAAGCCCTTGAAACTCAGCGAATGCTGAGAGGGTGGAAAGTAGAATCGCGTCATTCGCCTTTTAGACAAGAATGTCTATATATGATCCCTCCAATTTAGAGGTATTATCGTATTTTCTACCTCATAACCAATAGAGCCTCTTGCAAGACTGCTGTAGGCAAACGGACCATTAAATCTTAAGTGTAAAATACTTCAAAAACAATGATGGGCGAGACGATTTGATAAAACTCACTCCTCGCAATGAAAATTTTGCTCCAAGTTCAGATGGACAACTCGTATGTACAACGTACGTTTTGTAACCCAAACAAAAACTTTGATGAACTGAGCGCCGCCATCTTTCTCGCTTATAGACTGTTTTAGTACAGCAATTTATAGTATTTTTTGTCGTTCGATGACCTCTGGTTCAATGAATTTCCCCACTAGCACATTTTCGGACGGACATTTCGATTACTAACCCAAGAAATTATTGCAACCTCCTTGCGGTTATTTTGAATTCTTCGGCCGCGCGTAGAAATGATGCAGGAGTTTGCCTGCGGTGCCACATTCAAAACTACCGAAATGAACTGCAAACGAAACGATACATCCGGAGATTACAATCGTCCGGATTCCCGGGCCTATTTCACAACAATAACATTTGGGCGATTCAAACCTTCGAATTCGTCGTTTGATCTGTAATAATCAATTGATTTCAGCAAAAATATCGCAATCATATTTTGGATTAATAACCGACATTCCCGCCTAAAATAATGGTCTAATCTGCAACGTAGAATGATGAAGTATTTCTGTGTAATTTGCCATTTTCTTCCTTCTTATATACCTTTATACCCTTCAAAGGAAAGCAAAATAGTCAAAATAGGAATCCCTAGAGAACCTATGTAACGATCATATTACGCTAGCGCGTTTGAAATATGTTCGTATGATCTGAGAGAGTATAAATTTCTGAAGTTTTCAGCGTATTTTTTGTTATGATGCTCATTGCTTGCTGCACGAAATCCGAGTGTCTATTAATGAATATACCTGTGACAAAAGTTTGCAATAGTTATTTCAATATACCCATTTTGTGTGTACGTTTATGCTGCGTGTTTTAAATCAGTATAAAATTCAACTTATTTCATCAGAGTTAGTTTTTTTCATATTTATTTTTGAAACTGCTAGAGGCTTTTTACAGCAGACAATTTTAGCTTGACGTCGAAGAGCTAAAATCGCAAAATCTCTAAGGCTAAGTGCTTCTGGGTTGCTTTCATATTCCAGTACACCGATATTCGTGGAAGTACATTAGATGGGAGTTCTTCTTATTCCGTGCTAAGCCTTCCGTCAAACTTGGAACGAATTTCCTCTTATTTTCATTTTCTTTTTCAAAGAAAGATGTTACAAAACCTCATGAGTTACCACCGCTTTCGTGTAGTCGGAACATAGTTCATGCAGTGATTTTCTCTCTCTTTCTCCCTCTCCCTCTCTCCTCTCTCTCTCTCTCTCTCCCTCTCTCATTTCTTATTAATTTTAATGAAAAAATAGACGAGGCTTTTCTGACGACGAGGCTGATTAAGTGATGACAGCAGAAGGGAGCGATCTATGGAAACGAATATTCTCTTACTCGGGGAAAAAGGGAAAGCAGGTCAAAGCATGTTTCTGGCTGAAAATGAAATCGATCGCACGCAACTTGGTTTTAACCTATAAGGTGAGAATCTTCAGCACGGGTTTAGTGCCGATTTTGATCACCGTACCAAAATTGGCATTCCGTGTAGTATATACAGCAAAATGTGTTGAGGAAAACGAAGTTTATTAGGTGCTATAATAGACACCCACAAAAAAGAATGGCACAATTTATACCATATGCACAGCAGATTTTGGTGTCTACCAGAAAGTATGGTAAACTTCTCCAGAGCATGGTGAATGTTACGTATTTTAAGGGTTAATTAGGTTAACCTATTATGGTTCAGTTTACCATACTGTAGTGAAGTTTAGCACATACTTACGGGAAGAAGCCAAAATCTGCTACACGGAGAAAAATTTCTGGTTGAAATTACGAAACGTATTGCTATGATAATGGGGTAAAACGAAATTCCTTTTAAAATAATAAAGATTCTTATTGATTTAACTATTCTTTCTTGTGATTCTACTGAATCATCAGAACGTTTTTAACTGGACCAATGATAGTTCTCGTTGAATCAATAAGAATTATTATCATTAGAATATTAAGTGAATTATCATTGGTCCAATTGAACGTTCTGATGATTCAGTAGATTCACAAGAAAGAATCGTTAAATCAATAAGAATCTTATTTATTTTAGAAGGAATTTCTTTTTACCCCATTATTAATAATACTTCTGGAATTTCAACCAGAAATTTTTCTCCGTGGCGTATGGTAAACTTCATACCATTAGTTTTTTCCATGTATCCCAAGGAGTTCCGGTAAAAATATAGTCCATTCAGATCCATAACCAATTCTCCATGCAATATAAATATGTTTGGATCCATGTTCCGGATGGATGTGTTATGCGTGTGTCCTACATATATCTTTTTACAGATTCATGTACGATAACCATACAAATCCATGGATCCATACATATCTATATTTTACTTGGAGAATTTGTTATGAATGATGCGTGTGTGAAGACCGTTTTTAGCTGGGAGACTTCTCCGAAATATTCCATTAACAAAAGGATAGAACTAAAAGCACCAATCAGCAAAATGTATTCTGATGCTTTATAGTCTATTTGCACGATTTTCCATTTTTTAAAGATGATTTTATGAAGTTTTGAAGTTTTTCTTTACATAATTTCCGACAAAATATTTAGTAAAGGTTCTCTAGAGATTGATATTTAGAGCCAGCCTGGCGCTTCTTTGTCCTCACAGTAATTAAATTTTTAACGGGTAATTTAACTTCAATAAAACGGTATCACTCTGGTGTCTTTGGTGTCGAAAAATGGTATATACTATAAACACTTAATATGCTAACCAAGCAGTATATTTATCTTACAGTCTAGGCGAAAAATAAACTCAATCCTTTAAAAATGTAGAAGTAGGTAGATATATAATTAATATTTACAACAAAAAAGAAACAGTTTGTTCTTTAATTCTTAATTGGTATACACTAAATCACAAAATTCCGGAGTTTTTTTTATTTTTTATTATTATTCTTATTCTTCTTATTTCCGAACAATGGCTCCTCTTCGCGAAGGTTACGCATTTGTCACTTTGAAGGCTTTTTCTCAGTCTTTGGAAACATTGATTTTGAATTTTCCGTATTGGTCTTCTCTTCAAACGATTGATCTTTAATTGATATCACGACATTTCACTGACGAAATTCAGCACGGGATCGGAGAGGGAACGAACTCTGGCTAATGTTTTTGAGTTTATTCTTCCGTCATCTAAGGAACAAACTAAATAAAAGGGAAAATCATCATGAATCAGATCGAAGCTATCATCATAAGGACGAAGAAAATCCCTGCCATAGAAATAACCATATCATAATTAAGTTAATACTTGCGAACCGAATCATACGATGAAGTCGCAACGATATCATAAAATGATATCACATCGATACCATAGAGTTGCCACAGTATTAACACGAGTATCCTTACCAGTGACAACAAAGTTATTCAGGACATAAACTTCCACGGCTCGTGCGTTACATCACCACAATATTCGCATTGCTAAATTCAGCGCTGCAGCGATGGTGCATCAAACGCGATTATTTTGAAAACAGCTGTTTTTATTGAATTAAACGGCAAATTTTACCGGCGCGATTTTTATTTGGCTTCCTCCTCTATTCCCCTAGTAGCATTTACACTTAAAAAACAAGTAAAAAAAACATGAAAAGTTCCTAAACTTCATGTAAAAACAGCTTAAAAAATTCGTGAAAACCCCGTGAAAAACTCTTGAAAGAAAGGTAAAAAAGCATGTTAGTAGAGGTCTCTTGACTAATTTCACTTGAAATTCTCTTGAAATTCAAATGACTTCCCTTGAGATTCGAATGATTTTCCTTGAAATTCAAGCTGCTTCCCTTGAAACACGTTTACCTAAAAACACGGTTAAAAAATATTGCCCTCCCCCCTTTTCTTCTCGTGAATTTTACCCTTTTTTCAAGGGACCCTTGTCTTTTACGGGATTTTCAAGGTTTTTTCAAGCATTTTTCAAGAGTCAATGCTACTAGGGTCTGTAAGCATTTCCCATGTGAAATTGTTTTTCTTTTCCCCCGGCTCACAATCAGTAATAACGGTAATAACTCAAAATTTTGCGCCCCTAATAATCTTGCACCCTAGGCTATATATAGCCTAGTCAGTCTAATGGTTAAGCCGGCCCTGTCAAGACAATAGTTACCACACGCCCAAATACAGAAGGTAGCCATTAGAATATAAGGCCGTCCATCCGGGAGTCACACTCGCAGTTTCACCATTTTATACATCAACGTTGATAATTCAAAGTATTTAATGGCGAAAATTCGCACCATCCCCGCTCAAAAATCTACATTTGCAAAATTGCAATGCGTTGAATAGGAGCCTTGCAAATAGTGCACTTTGCAATGTGGCAACAACGGGCATTACACATCTGCGAAGCCATTTGCATCGTAAATGAGCCTTATCTGCTAGCCTTTATCCCTCCGCTCCTCCTCCTCCCCTAATCTCCCTCCTCACTTTCCCCCTCCCCATTTTTCTCTTTTGTAGCTTTTTAAAGCCTTACGGGGACTCATTAATTTGACGTTGGAAAAGGGTGTCATTGTATGTTTCTGCAACAGCAGTTTTATGGCAGTCGTGACAAGACTGACACAAGGAACGTCAAAATGGATTTTTCTCACGAGCAAGTGCGAAGGACAAGCTTTTCCCCTGGACCCAACCCCTTAAAAAAATTCAAGTTTTAAGTCCATATAATGGCCATCCTACATCATGCCAAAGGATAAAATAAAATACAATATCTTAATCAATTGAATGGATATAGGGCCCTATATAAAAATAGCCGAAAGGTTTTAAATTTTAACAAATAAAATACAGCAATTGGGGAAAAGGATTTGGTCCCGTTTTCAAAAATTTGCATTATGAGCATAAAAGACCATACAGCTTTGGTGCTGAAAAAATGGGTCCCTTTAAATCAAGCTAAGTGCATCTATATCGATTGAAGACTTTTTGAGGTTCCATGTAAGTTCTAATCATTAATCATTATTTGAAAGTATTACTCAGAGGCATTTGAAATACATCTATATCGATTTCAAATATTTTTAGATTTATAACTAATTTAATTTTATATCATTTATTTGTTTATTTATTTATCTATTTATTTTATTTGAAGTTAATCGCGGTGATGATCATTCCGTTTGTAGTATCGTAAGAACGTATATTAATTGAGCAAAACGTGTGGCTCATTCTTGCGCCATTTCAGGTCACGAACTTGTTCTTGAGAGAGAAACGTGACAATTACTACGGTTTCTCACAGTCCTGCCTATTGTGCCTTATTTGGAGGTACAATCAATCTTTAGGTTCAATTGAAGGAGGAGCTAATGCGAAGCATATCGGTTATGCTCTTTTCATTTTATTAAACATCTCAATGTCCAGGACTGAGCTTTACCTATGTTTCACAGACTTTTCCAAATAACCGCTCCCATCAAATGACATCGCATATTTGTATGAATATAATAAGAAACAAAAATTCAAAAAATGTTATTTGGAAAAAATTAAAAATTACAGCTGTTAAATCAGAAATCTTCTCACTTTCGGAGTCAAAATTATCTTTACTTGAATCCTCTCCTGCGCATTATTTTCGCGCTTGGAGGAGAGGGCGGGGGATGTTATAAGTTTGAAGCGACAATGAACATTCTTTTTCAGGTATAGTGATTGATTTTACTGCGCAGACTGTCAATTTACCGGCATGAAGTGTACACCATTGTTACGCATTATCGTTTTAATAGGTTCGAATAAATCAGTCATTACTGTTTATAATAAAATTAATGTTTAGAAAAAAACACGCCACGCAAGAGAGGATTAGAAAAAAAAAAAAAAAAAAAAAAAAAAAAAATAAGTAAATAAAAGTAATAAAATCAGAAAAAGAAAATAACTCAATTTTAATATTTGACGGAATCTATATTTATCACTCTCTGACGTATACCTTTATACCCTCTTTCAATCGGCCAATCAACATTGAAATAATAAATAATGAAAAAAATGCCCAAACCTCTCCTCAGAGCCCCCTTTTCATCAATTTCAAATGAAGTTACTCGGTATCACGTTTATTAGCGGCGAAAAACAAAGCCGGGATGGCCATTATGCTAGTGTAAAATGGCCCCAGGGAACGGCTGCCGTGCCAGTGCCAGTCCCCTTGTCCAAGTTATAAAAGAAGAGTTGCCACTTATTGCCGTTTTATACAGTCCTATAGTAGGCTTCACTGTGCACAGAAAAGCCACTCTATATATCTGACCGGTGCGGTGGGGGCCCTCGAATTGCGATACCCCATCCGCGTATAAACTAACAAAAACGTATCGAAATCCATTATGGGAGCTCGGAATAATCGATATTTTAGCTCAGGCTTAAGGAGAAGGAAAAAAGATGATTGATTATTCAAGAGCCTCTAGTACATCCGCGACACAACTAGCGATAACTACAGAGGGGTGACGTGACGTCACTGACGTCATGTTACCAAGGCCTATCCCAAAGTGAACGGTTTTTTAGCCTCTTATTTTTTAACCTTAATCAGAAGTTGTAATTAATTAAATAGAAACCGTCCATTTAAGGGGAGAAGGCAGTGCCTATCTCAGCAATGTAAAAAATATCCTTTTTCTGGTACCATTTTCTGCCAGAGTTTTAGAGCTAGAAACTTCAAATTTGGTGCAGATAGTCTTTAAATGTATCTTAACGTGGCTAATCAACTTTTTTTTTCCCCGCGGAAAAACTTTTTATCAGTGAGCTTTTTTAAGACAAGTATTAAAAAACCCTAAATTTTCAGTGCTCTTGCTAATTTAAGAAAAAAACAGTCATACTTGCTGATTTAAAAATAGGTACACTGTGTTGAGCATATCTAAACGAACGTTTTAAAAAAAATTGAGCTTTCTAAGTGAAAAAGTTTCTGAAATAAGAGTACCGGAACATGGGAAAACCTTTATTTTATCAAGAGAGGACTTTAAAGTTCATGCAACAGAAAACTATGAAGTTTAAATCAGCTTGAATCAGCCACGAAAAAACAAAAATCAGAATCGATCTACTTTCGTTTTCTTTATTTATTTGCTTTTCGATCATCGAAAAATGTATATAAATTAGATATGGAAATGTTCGTCAGGTTATGCAGAACAAAAAAAACAGTAAAAAAAAAAAAAAAAAAAAAATTGAGATTTTTCATTTTTTTCACTACCTTCTCCCCTGAAACGAAAGTGCAAGTGTTTTAGAGTGGCTATTTGCGGACACAGCATTTTAATACAACTATGCAGGTGAGAAAATTTGGCTTGTATCTGTCATTTATTTGTCTGTTTCCTCACCCGGTAAATCTTTCAAAAAGAAATAGTTACAAACCATTTCTGTGACCAAGATAGCCACTCTGAATCTAAAACACTTGCTTTTTTGCGCATTCAAACAATTATTTTTAATTGGCCTGTCCCAGCTTTTGATTTAAGGGTAAAAAATAAGAGGAAAAAAAAACAGAAGTCACGTCAGTGGCGTAGCCAGAAATTTTTCGAATGAAGGGGGGGGTGGGGGGTTCAGACCCCCAGTACCACCTCTCCTTGTCTAAGTTACTGGGTCATGTAAAATGTCCATGAGAGATTTCTATCATGACAGATTGACAGTCTCCACGCTGTCATCTTCACGTTCCTAGGAAGCCTCGCTCTATATGGTTGGTTATAGCTCATCGTTGATCTGACAACATTGTCCTAAGTTATGGAAGCTTTTCCAAATCATTGCCGCAACAGGTAATAGATATTTCGGCTCTCCCGTTTTATATTTACCGAAGATCTCCTGCGAACCTTTTGTCAACGAACCATCCCAAAACAATAAGAGGATTAGGTATCAAAGAGAATCGAACCTCCGCTCCGTCCAAAAAGGAGAGTTTTTGGTAATTTAATCTGTAAGTCTAACACTGATTTATTTTTACGAAAATCTGAAAAGTATCAAAAACATAGTGAAGTCCCGGCCTGCCAGCTCATAGAATTTCAAATGAATTGTTGCGGCGAATCTAATAGGGACGAAAAGAATCAACACGGGGAACACGCGAATTGCCACATCTCAAGTTGAATTTTAGCTTAAAATCGCCCGTTTTAACCTTGACTTCTATAAAAGCTCCTATTTCCAAATAAATTTCCCTTGATGCTATTTCGAGCATACGTTTCTATATTGGCTATGTACAATAGCCAGTGGGTCTGTTGCAAATTTTTTCTACAGCGCGCATTGTGGACAGTTGATTCCTATGTTGAATCTCGTGAAAATCACGCACTAAAAGTATTGAAAAAGTCTCTGATTCTACTTATAAACCCTTAAAAAGCGTTTTAATCCTTTTAAGGAATGACATGTGACCACTTAATTTAACATGGGATTCAATTGGGTCTAAATGGACATTTTGCAAAAAGTGACCTCTATCAAAGTTTTTAGAACAACTGTCCTCTTTTAGAAAGTATATCACCCATCTAAATGTAGCTCAGAAAGTGGCGATTACACAGGAACTCCTCCATTGTGAACCGCTCATTTTACCACCATTTTGAAAAGTTTTGAAATTTAATGAAATAATATTGCGGCCATTCGCACACACTATCTATTGTTAACTCGCAGTTTCCAATTAATTTTTGTTGTTGTTTATTTTTGCGAGAGACAAAAAAAGTCACAAATCAAAATCATAAATGCAAAAGCTCTGCGTTGCAAAACAAATTACCGGTGAAACGTTAAACACAGTCCCTGAAATCGTCCATGAATCTAACTTTTTGTCAAGGGCTAGGGTTCGTACTGAGTGTCCTGACATTGCGCTGACGCACACACATCTTGCGAGTAGCACCCTATATAACTTCTGTTTTCACATACGCGCGTGTTGCCAGTATCTAATGATGCCAGACGTATGATTTCAGGCTGCATTCATTCATTTGAATCAATGCAAAATTTACGGTTTGCAGTGGGTGGAGGCTCGCGAAAAATCGATTATATTCTCTTGAACTACACAAAAATATCGATTCTTTAATGTTTCAATTGGCATCCCAAAGGATCGATTTCTGTAGGTCTTTAGGGGCGGAAGAAAAATGCATCGCTATTGAGAAACTGAGAGAGAAAAAAAAAAAAAATCTTTGTAACGATTCCATAATTTTAAAAAAGGTGACCGCAAAATGGTAAACAAATATTTAAGTAAACAGGATGCTAAATTAAACAAATAAATATTAATGTTAAACTATAACAGTAGCGAGGCGTGAAATTTGACAACGATGTACTTTCTCCATTTAAACTCACTAAAAGAATCGAATGCTTCGGTCATCGGCGATGACCAGATGTTTCGACCTTTCTAATGTGTTTAAAGGGGAAAAAAGAAACGTTGCCAAATTGCACGCCTCGCTCCACTGCTCCACACATTGCTAGATCAATAAAATTGTTTTGAATTTCACAGAACCAATTTGTTGATTTAACAATTTAACAATCTTTTGTCAGTTTAACAATAATATTTTGTTAATTTAGCATCCTGTTAGATCAAACTATTTTTTACCATTTTTCGGTCACCTTTTTTCACATTTGACTTGTTGACTTATTGAATCAACTTATCCCACACCCCTTTCAGTGCGGTCTACTTGTGACCTGTTCATCCAAAATCTGGCAACTTTGTAACATCGCACGCTCACCCACCATAGGCCTTAACATCGATGAAACGTAGCAATTAAAATCTATTTTGTAATCTCGATACTCTCTTTTACTCTTGCGCGTCCTTAATTCCCCCTCCACGTTTCAAGGCCTCTCGACCTGCGATCAGGGCCAGAGGCGGAGAGAGACACCAAAACCGGAAAATTGCACGGAATCGCTTTTGTTGATCTCACAGGGAAAGAGGGAAGGGGTGAAGGAGGAAAGAGGAAAGAGAGGAAGAAACAAGATTTTAATTATTTCCCGTTCAATCGGTCTTCCGGGATCGGAATCGGATTGCCTGCTCTGCGTGCAGTCATTGCGAAATCATTGTCCCCGTTATTGGAACACGAGGCTGGAAGTAGGTCGAGCGCAAAGGTACACAAGTGCGCCTTGGTTATATGATGAATTCTTATGTCACAGGTAAATTGTGATATTCTTTGCAAAAAGCGTGTATAAAATCACTAGTAAGTCCAGGGAATTTGTTCTTATCCTTCTTTGACCATTTGAAGAAGGATGTGATAAAAAAGGATTTTCGCTCCTATATATCTCTATGTCACTTTCTAACTCACGCATTCAAATGAGCTAAGAGGAAAGAGGGAAAAAGGGAGGGAGGGAGGGAGAAAGAGGGTGAGAGGAGAGAGAGAGGGGGGAAGAGGGAGAGAGAGGGGGGGAGGGAGGGGGAGAGAGAGAGAGAGAGAGAGAGAGAGAGAGAGAGAGAGAGAGAGAGAGAGAAGATCCCATTAATCAGGGTGTATGTTCGTCCTCAAGCATTCTGACTTTCAAGTGTTTCTTGTGAGATTATGATCTATAAAATGAAGTTGAATGTGCAGGTGTTTTTCTCCTATCTGATGAACAGAAAGTTGACGTTAAGTATTTGTTGAATGAATGAAAGAAATATTTTGGTCACAATTTCACACGAAACTCTTAAATGGATCAGATTGTTCGAGATAGATCAAAATCGCTATATTTTATACTCCCTTTTTGCAAAGAGGTTATATTAAAATTGTAAAAAGTGCGACGAGAGTGAAGAAGGGTGGAGGGAGGGGCAGTAAATTAATCGTTACGTTCATGCAACTACTTGAAGCCCAAATTAAGCACCTCAATGCGGAGTAAATCCAATTTTAAAAGCTTGCACACTGCACGGACGAGGCGCGGGCTTTTCTCGATTGAGTATATTTAAACCAATCACAAATCAATGGACTTTTGCCTCTAAACTCACAACATAATTTTTGGGGGAAGGACTCGAATGGGGCTCTTGGGAACTTTTGCTACACGGGATTGAAGAGTTGATTCTTGCATAAAAACCTGTAAAAATGACGATGAGTACACTAAAAAATCACGAAATTCACTCTCAGAATCAGCTTAATGGCGGAGCGACGCAGGTATCATGGGAGATTCCTATCTAAATTAAGACATACCTCTGTGTTTCCAAAGAAAAATTGGCATATTAGATAGGAATCTCCCATGATACCTGCTTCGAACCGCCATTACGATCTTGCCATTTAAGTAGTTATGTAGGTTTATTACTGAATTTTAACCTTTGTCAGTGCGATTTTCGTGATTTTTGCTGGTTTTCACAACAGAATGTTTTATTGATTTGCTCACAGCAAAAGTTTGAAAGAGCCCCATACATCACATAGGCCACAGATGCGTGCACGTCCGAGGAATAGTCAAGTATAAGTGAGAAAAAAATAAAAATAAATTCAAAAACGTAGTGCAGAAGTGTAGGGAAGTATGATTGACAAATTTTTGAGACTTACTCTGTTGCGTTCTTCGTTTTTGAATTTGTAGTCGTTGTAATGGAGCTGAAGATAATCCAGGTTGAATTGAATGTCTTGTAAGAATGAGATGGCTTCTTCTCGAGTCATCTGCAACATCAAATTAGAAGGTTTGTTAAATTGATGACTCATTATGTTTTATTCTTTGGACAAAATAATTCTTACAAAAATATAATGAGGGTTGCAAATCATTATGCTGAAGGGATGATCGGACATTGGTTCGTGTTATCCCCTCTTCACTTTAGAAAAAGCCTTAAGGAAGCGAAGTCACAATAAATATGAGTGCCCTTCGACAATTTTTTGGGGATGTCAGAGAGGCAGGAATCAAATCTCCCCTCTCAAAATTGTTTTGACCACCGCACGTTGAGGTACAACCGCCTGCTTTCTCTATGATGGTTTTCTGGTTGAGCTACTGGTTCATTAGAGAGAAATGTAAAATAAGCTCTCTGGTTGGGCAACTGGCTCATTAGACAGCAAGGTAAAATAATCTTCAATACCATCCGCATGATAAAAGCAACGATACTTAAATGTTACAGAGCGCCTTCAATTGCTGGTACAAGCAAAAATGCGTACATCTGATCAGGAAAAAATTAACATGGAGTGACACAGGCAGACCAAGAAAGACTTTCACTCTTTCCTCCCATTTGAGTGCCTGGGTTAGAAAAGAACGGAGATAGGGGTTAGAATCACAAAACAGTCATCCTTTTCTAAAGAATGTATTTAAATCTGTGCTGCCGTTTTGCGGATCTGTATTGACATTCTAAAATTCAGAATTATTCCACACTCCATCGGTTATTCAACCGGTTGAAGCAAAGATACATAAATATCAATTGAGGAGTAAGTATATAACAAAAGGTTATAAAAAATACTCGAATCAATAATCTTTGTTTCAACTGCGATTGGATCATTGATGGATTGTAGGAATGTAGAATTGTAGAATTCACCTTAAAGAAATACAAAGCGGTAGCTCTGGTTCAAGCTATGAGAGAGGAGGAAAAATTGCTGGACACACCAATAAAACGGTGTGATGATAGATTTCAGACTCACCAGTCCTTGTTTCAGGAACTCCTCGACAGCCATGGTCACGCCTTTTTCGTCACCGGTCCAAAATACGTACTCAGCAACGTCAAGTGGTGAATATTGCATGTTCAGTGGGAGAGGTGCTTTTCTATACGGATCAACCTAAGAAGAAAAATAAAATAAAAAATAAAGTGAAAAAAGAGAAAAACAAGAAGAGAAAAATCGCCGAAATATATAATACGTAAGTACTTACAATCCCCTTCGATTGGTTTCGCATTATGAACGATAAAAATAAGAAAACAATAAGTATTACAGCTAACAAGTATCGATAAGTTCTAATGAGTATTAGATCAAACATCGATCAATAAGGTTGCCGGCTGAAAGTTTTCTATGAGAGGGGAGGCACACCAAGAGTTACAAAACCTCAATTCCAATTTCGAAAACGGGATGGGGGGGGGGCTACATTTTCACAAATGTTTGCTTGTTTTAGCGCGACTTGCTTAAATATAGGTTGTTTCCAAATTTCAGGGGAAATTTACTCATTATAAACTTCTGAGGAGTGTCTAAAGCTTTTGTTTTTTGTTTTTTGTTTTTTTTAAGGCTTATATAGAAGAAGTTAAGACAGCTGGACAGTAATAACTGCGCATTATTCCGTCCATGAAAATATATCAATGAATTTAAAACGGTGTTTATAATTTGGAAAGTGTTATGTTTTTTAGTTATTGTGTGTTTTTATTTTCTTTATTAGAAAATTTCGCGACAGTTTGGCGGATGTTAGTCAAATTCATCTTAGACTCCCCAGAAGGAGCTACAGACATTAACTAAGGCAGCTAAATCTAAAGCCTAGCCTCAGAGATTCGGACTTTTCATTCAAATGGAGGGTTGTAAGTTAGTATATAATGTTAGTACTTCTTCATATAAGCTTCTATACCGCATCCTGAAAAGCTATGATGATAATCAGGCCGCAGTTATCACGGCGAACAATTTTGGTTGCGCACATTTTCGCAAAAGGCCCAAGCCGCCGCACTAGTCTGAGATCGTCTAAAAGTGGCAAAAAATCGGAGAGTAATTCCATCCCTTCATCATTTATAAACTTTCAAGACTAATTTTAATCACTGAAAACACTTTAAACAAGTAATTTAAACTCAGAAATGTCACTGGATAGTTTTAAATTAATCTTAAAGGGCCAAAATCGATGAATTTTGATGACTTTTTCTCTCTAATTTTGGGCCATTTTTTTCGATCTCAGACCATTGTACGATGTTACCTGCAAATCCAAAACTGGCGGACCCGCAGGTGTAAGTAAAACATGTATATATGAATGAATATATATATACAGGGTGTCCCAGACCACCCGTGTAGGTACTTTTTCTCAAAAACGGCTGGGAGTAGAGAGCTGAAACAAAAAAGTCAGGTAGGGAATTGACCCCAAAGAATTCAATGAAAATATTTTCAAAGCCCCCCGAGGCCCCCCAGGGGGGTTTTGGGGGGGTTCGAAACACATTTTTCCATTTTTGGCGGGAAAAAGCCTATAAAGGTACAAAAATAAGTTCAGATTCTGAAAGAGCAACTCATTGCCGACATTTTTACTCCAGCAACTTTTCCCAGAAAACCCCAATTTTTGGGGTTATGGGCCCTTTTGGGGGGAAATTTTCATTCGTCCACTGTGACCACACTATTCAATATTTTTCAAAAAACTGAAATCCATCTGAAAGAAGAGATCAAGACCTTTCGATTGATGTGCCACATAATACCTAAAAGTGAAAAATTAAGGCCCCCGCGAAGATTCCAAAATTTGGGGGTCTTTGGGCCCCCCCACGTAAAAAAAGTCAAATAGCAAGGTATGGCTTGTGCTACATCGATCGAAAGCTCTCAAAGAGTAGAATAAGATGACGCAATTCAAAATCGTCTACAATCATTACTTTCAAAATGGCGGCCATTTGAAAATTTTGGGTGTTCAAAGGAAAGTCCTGGGAAAGGAGTCCAAAGATGAACGATACATGGATTAAAAGGCCTTAAAAAAAGCAAACGAATGGCGCAAACCGCAAATCAATCCGCCTCTTCAATCAAAAGTTATGACCGATTGAAATTTAAGCAGCCTTAAATAGGCCTTATTGAGCCCTTTAAGTTTCAATCGGTCATAACTTTTGATTGAAGAGGCGGATTGATTTGCGGTTTGCGCCATTCGTTTGCTTTTTTTAAGGCCTTTTAATCCATGTATCGTTCATCTTTGGACTCCTTTCCCAGGACTTTCCTTTGAACACCCAAAATTTTCAAATGGCCGCCATTTTGAAAGTAATGATTGTAGACGATTTTGAATTGCGTCATCTTATTCTACTCTTTGAGAGCTTTCGATCGATGTAGCACAAGCCATACCTTGCTATTTGACTTTTTTTACGTGGGGGGGCCCAAAGACCCCCAAATTTTGGAATCTTCGCGGGGGCCTTAATTTTTCACTTTTAGGTATTATGTGGCACATCAATCGAAAGGTCTTGATCTTCTCTTTCAGATGGATTTCAGTTTTTTGAAAAATATTGAATAGTGTGGTCACAGTGGACGAATGAAAATTTCCCCCCAAAAGGGCCCATAACCCCAAAAATTGGGGTTTTCTGGGAAAAGTTACTGGAGTAAAAATGTCGGCAATGAGTTGCTCTTTCAGAATCTGAACTTATTTTTGTACCTTTTATAGGCTTTTCCCGCCAAAAATGGAAAAATGTGTTTCGAACCCCCCCCAAAACCCCCCTGGGGGGCCTCGGGGGACTTTGAAAATATTTTCATTGAATTCTTTGGGGTCAATTCCCTATCTGACTTTTTTGTTTCAGCTCTCTACTCCCAGCCGTTTTTGAGAAAAAGTACCTACACGGGTGGTCTGGGACACCCTGTATGATGTATAAATGTTTTAAATGAATCTTCGCTCCACTAGGGAGTCAAAGGTGACTGGCGTGTGCACGAAAATTTGGGAAACAGGGATAGGCAAAATAAAAAATGACACGTTTCAGGAATTTATTTATTTTGCGTATTTTTGCAGATTATAGTTGCCACGTTCTTGGCTCTTAAATATCTCCAATTGATCTGTCATTGTCGGGAAAAGAGCTTATAAAACAGAAGGTGCACTCTTCAGGCTAAGTTCTCTATTCAATCACAGTACCGATTCCTCGAAAAGAGCACACTCATTGTTTTATGAGCATTATTTCCGGAAACGGCCGCAGTCGACAAAAACGTGTAGATTGCGATTCGCAGAAGCTCGTTTTTATCTCCGTATAAAATTTGCAAAATGTCATCGGCCAAACTCGCACCTGAGACGATCTCTACCAATTAACATGAACGCGAATTGAGACTCTGGAGAAACACGAACACGCGACTGTTTATGAGAGATGTAGAGCGCGATAACGCGAATTTTATTGGATTTTTCTTCCTCGAGAAGTTGAAACTCGGTCTCTTACTTTACAAATGGAATTGTAGGGAAATAGATGAGTGGGCGGTGACTTTCGAGACGAGAGGCGCTTTTACTGCCTCATTTCGAATGATCGCCCGCCATTTGATGCGAAGTTGGCGCGTCTCTCTTGAATTTGCAAGTCACTCAAGAGAAAATAATCCTCCCACCTACGTAAGTACCCCCAACCTTTTTCTCTCATCGGCTTCTGCTTCTAAAGTGCCATCCTTTCATTCCTTCTCGATAAGAAGCTTTTAAATTGTGCAATGGTTAGTATAGAGACATGAATATTCGAGGTTTATAATCCCACTACTTTCTCAAGCATATCCGTTAGTTAGTATAAACACCTTCAATTTTTAGTATATGCAGTCCGCATTGCTTTCATACCGTCAGATTGCATACTTCAATAAATGAAGGCGTTTTCAGTTAGGACTCTTTTTGGTAGAGTTCAATTTGAAAGCATATGGGTCAGAACAAAACCGAGATAGGAGTTATAGTCGTTGCGATGGCATCTCCTACTTTCCTTTTCCAACAAATGTCTAAGAGAGAGAAAGAGATTGCATGTGCCTGAGTCACCACTATGGCGCGCATCTTTCTCCAAGGGGCGAAGCCCCCAAAAAAATCGGAATACTTATTTTTTTTGGTCATGCCTCCTTTTCAACCGCAAGTTTCAGCATTTAACCGCATATCCAACTCCCCCCCCCCACTTTTTCTTATTTATGGCGAAACGATGAGTTTCTTCAGGAAACAAAATGATCTCCAATTATTTCTAAAATATCTATATATTCCACCTTTTGGAAATTCGTTGAGTTTACTCAAAGTCAACTTCATATAGTAATCGATACTGTTTCATAGGTTCAGATGGGAGAAAACGATAATCGATTTTGACGAGCAGCAGAACTGAGCAACGAGCGAGTTGACACCGTGTTATTAGTCCTAACCCAACAAGTATAAGGTAAGTATGAGCGGAAGGTTTGTTCACCCCTTAAGTTTTAACCCTAAACCAACAATTTTAATAAATTCAGTGGAAACTGTCCATTGAAACGAAAGTGCAAGTGTTTTAGAATGTCTACGTCTGGATACCGAATTTTAATACAACTATATCCACGTGAGTAAATTTGGCTTATACAGGGTGTTAAGAAAAAAAGTTTCCACTGCGATTTTGTCGAAAACGGCTGCGAATTTGAAAAACGGCCGAACAAGTGTCCAATAATATCGAGGGGGACCCATTTTGGGGGTTATTTTTTTCGGCGCCCCCCTGGGAGGGGCTCTCATTATTCACATTCGTTATCGTTTAAATCCTTCCTTAAGAAACATTTCAATCGATTGCTGTGTCCAGAAAGCCACTTAGTCTTTCATCTTCATTTCAAACCAATTTCAAATGGATCCGTCGCAACTTTCAATTTATGGTTAAAATTAAGGAGGCAAACAAACTGAACCAGTGTAAAATGTCCGTAAGATATTTACATCGTGGTTGCCTCCGTGGTGTCTTCAAAATTACTTCCGAGGAAGCCCATCAATGCTTCCAGCATTTAGGGCTGAACAGTGAACAATGAACGGTGTGGTCGCCTGCAGCTGATAAGATTTCCGCAACAAGCGCGCATTCTTGAGGAGTTCCGAAATTAAATTGACTGCTAGTACGTACTTCATGCGTCACGCCTCGGTCGTTGAATATCGTCAAGAATGCATCAAAAACAACTGAGCAGCTATCGATTAGCCACCATCAGGATTTGCATAGAAGAAGAGGGAAGATACAGTGGTGGAGGAAGAGTCAACGAAGGAAAAGAGGGGCGAAAACTCCGGTCTAAAACGGGATCTCCTGTAATTACTCATCCAATTCATTATCTTGTCAGCGATGACAAATTGATGAACGTTCTGCAAGGTACTTATACCCTCTTACCCACCGCCACGACCAACCTGCAACCACGGCATCGCCGCACAGAAGGCAGAAAGTTCCGATTCAGTGACCAAGAATCAACAGGCTAGTATAAAAAAAAAATAATACAATAAGGATAGAAAACTCCCTCCGCAGATCCAATGGAAACATTTTTTTCGGTCTCATCTGATGTCTGTCTAAAAGGGTGGAAATACTTCTGTCTCTGTCTTTTGCATAGTTTTACTTGGTGATAGTTTGGAACTTCACAAAATGGCAGGTTAGAAAATAATGCTTAAAAATGAACCAAAGTTTTCATTTTTGTTGTGGTCCTCTGTGGTTAAAACTGTTTTAAAAGCCTCAATTTTTGTCTGAATTCGTCTTACCTGACTAATCACTGGCCAACGAAATAATAATTTCTACCTACCGTGGGCCGTTTTACCTCATGTAGACAACACACGGCGATTGAGTCCATCGTTAAGTTGGTTGTATCTAGCTCCTCGCGTTTTAATCCCACGCAAGCACAAGGTATCTTCGAGTGGTGGATGGGGGTGGGGATAAAATATGTGAGCGGAGAAAAGGGGATGGAAAGAGAGTGAGGAAGGGACGGACGGTGGAAAGGGGGAGGGGAAAATTTACCTCGACCGGCGGCGGCAGAATATTTCAATGAAAATATAATATTAGGATGTCAACGAGCGAGAGAAACCTTAAACGAAGAGGGAACCCATTAAAATTTCCCGCTCAACCCCTCTCCACCTTTCTCCTCCACCGCCCCACTTCTCCATGTTCCTCTCTGCACAGCCCCGATTCCTCCTCACTTTTTCTCAGCCGGCCCTTTCAATTTTCCGATCTATACATAAAATATAATTTTTTTCTTTCCAACTCTCCATTAAATCGAAAGCAAGTTTAATGACCTCTCCGCCTTCCGGCCTCTTATATTTATTTCGAGGTATTTTACTTTGCGGAAGTGCTGGGTAAAATAGAGGCCCAATCATCGGTAGGCGTTCCGTACAATCTGGTAATGCAGTGGCGGCTCGTGCAATCTGGCAACCGTGCACTTTTGCCATTTAAACGTATGCAAAAAGATCGATACTAGGTGAGGCGCTACGCCTCACCAAGTAATCGATTATTTTACACAGTTTTAAATGGAGGAAATCCATTGTTGCCATATTGCACGAGCCGCCGCTGTGACTTCTTTTCAATACAAAACCCATGAAAAAAAATCGCGCAAACTCGGTGTACAAGTGAACATGAACAATAAGTAGCAAAGTGTTCAATCCGACAGCGTTGCATTCTGCCCATTAAAAGTCAAGAAAAAGATCCAGCTGTTGGGTATACGTGTGCTTCGAGCACCATCGAGTTTTAAATTGTTCGTATAGGTTTAACTAAGTAAAATGCAACGTTATCAAATTGTGCGTAGTTCGCCATTGGCGTAGTTCTTTGATTATGAATATGAGTAGAGTTGCGGGCAATGGGACTCGATTACCAACATACCAAGGTTGAACTGCCGATTATATGTTTCTAATAAATCTATCAGACTAAATTTTGAAATCGGGATTCGGAAAGTTTTCAAATACTTATATTAAAGTGTAATCCGGTACTTTTTATGTAAAAAAATCACGGATACAATTGGGTCGTATTGGGTATCATAAGTACTACAAACTAACCGGAAATAGTAATTGATTTTTGATAATAATTGTAAGCTTAAATTACTTAAAGTGGAGTTTGAAAACTGTCCGCACTGAGAGAGGACACTTCTTCAAAAACAAGGAAACGCGTTTACTTGTGACATTTTTCCTTGCGCGAAGTAAAGTTCTGATTCCATGATGGAGAAACACTGTCACAACAAGGAATCTCTTACTTGTAGCAGTAGACATTTTCCCTGGGTTAAAGAAATTCGCTCCTTATAGTCAATATTTCACTGTGCATTTTTTTATGACACAAACGAAATACACCTTTGAGTCCTTGGATTAAAAATAGTATTTTCTCAGTGTGATTTCTGATTTCAAAATATAATCGGAGAGTCAGCTCGATTACAAAAAGTAATCGGCATTTCTACCTTGGTAATCGAGTCCCATGTGCCCAACTCTGGATATGAGGCATGCTGTTTTTTTTCCATAATCTTTTCTTACTTGCATATCATCGCCTTCAAATCTATTGATGAATGATGGAGCTGACGCAACTTTCCGCTTTGCCGTTGTCGCTTTCAGCCCTAAACTCTTCTCATTCGGATCGGAGCTGAAAATCCTATGGATGCCTTTGGACGGAATGTCGACCGCTGTCAACACATGAGTGTTCGGCGACCCTTGCTTGGGGTCCTCTTTTGCATCCACTTTCTGTTCCACTTTTGCGAACAGCTCGCCATTCTTATTCACTGAAACAATCATCAAATATTCATGTAATCATATACGCATAATGCAATTTTGTCTTTGCTGAAAATGGAAACATTAAGAGTCTCAGTAATGGAATCAAATGGGTCACTAGAACAGGTTAATAATTGTGTGATGTGAAAATAACTCTTTTTGAGACTATACCCACAATGCATGTACTCCTTGGTAAAAGTGTTGCATGAATTTCCATGACCAAAATTCCGTGGTAATTATATCCGTGGGTAATTATCATTTTTCCATGAAATCACATGGTAAATCTTATGGAATCCCATGAACGGCCCACGGAACTCCATGAAATACCATGGAAAAATAACGTTTTGCCCATGGAATTCCATGAAATTTTATGGAAAAATAATAATTGCTCACGGAAAAAAATTCCCGCGGAATTTTGGTCAAGAAATTCACGCGGAACACTTTTACTAGAGCTAGGCCGTAGAACAAATTGGCTGGTTATGGAAGAGCCCTCACATTTCCGAAAATTATAGTTTCACATTTGAATGCTCTTCCTGAATTATTCATTGCTAAGATAGTGATAAGACCATAACGCAGGTGCTTGTACAATGAAAAAATTCTGATCGAAAAGTTTCATCTCAGAGTTGCTGAGTTTCCAGCTAAGGGTAACGTATTTTCAAAAGATAAAAATACTCTTTTCATTTCTGTATTTCTACTCAAACATTGTTGTTCATTTCTTTATTTACTTATTTATCAATCTATTTATCTATTTATAAATCCGTCTATTTGTCTATTTATTAATCTATTTATCTATCCACGTAAAAGCGGTTTTATTCTTAAGTGACGTTTTAATTTCCTTTTTGGAGTGTCATTCATTTTTAGAAAATTGAAAAATGAATTATTGAAAAAATAAATATATGGTAAAAATTTCGACTTGAACACGAATAATACTATATTTTTCAGTTTATTTATTGATTGACTGCATGATTCATCTAGCCACACATAGGCAATGTAATTTCAAAAATTAGAATAAAAAGAAGAAAGAGGAAAATGAAATGACATGATAAAAATCATCTGTACAAACAACCGCAGTGCAGATTCCTCAGAAATGTAAAGTTCAGTTTTTTTATATTATTCGTTATTTTCCTTTGTTTAACTGTAATAAGAGTTGTTTGCTGTTTCAGAAGGAACTAAATCAAATCAATTGGCAATCTTATAGCGCCAATTACCGATCCGAATTTGCGGTGGCCCTGCACCTTGCGTGATCTTAAGAATTATAAAAAAAAAAAAAAAAAAAAAAAAAAAGTGTTGCTCTATGCAACTGTTCCTGCTCTTAGGAAATGGTATTGCATAATCGGTCTATTTCAGGCGTTTTATCTCTGAGTATGGTGCGAGAATCGGGTGATGAAAGACGCGTCGACAAAATATTTACCAAATGGTTGCTCAGAACTCGTGCCTAGTATTTTGATGACCTCTTCCTGAATTGTGTCTATTATTTTAATTTAAAATCTTATTATGAAGCTATTACATTTCACTTGAGAAAAAAAAAAAAACAAACAACCAAACAGAAAATCGCAGCTTTGAGGATGAAGGACATCATATTATGACGAGGTCAATTTTATTGATCAAAAAATGAATCTAGTTTTAAGACGATTCGGAACTGAAACAAACAATTACGGGCGATATTAGTGCTTTTAATTCAATGTGTTAATGTTTTTTTTTTTTTTTTTCTTATAACAAATGTAAAATATGTGTTCCCAATCTTTTTCTTCTGGCACTTGATAAATGCTTCGGTGAAGGGGGTCAGAGGTGAAATAAAAGTGAGAGATTCCCTAAACGTTATCTGAAATCAGGATAGATTAAGTACCCAAAACCTTTTTCCCAAGTTAAGAGAGAGTATATCATAATAACTGTGCGTTTTCACAAAAAGGTTGAAATAATGATAAATTCCACCAGTACAAGTCGGCAATGTTTGCTAAGATTCGAGATTTCAGGCCCGTTTTAAAGCTTTCAGTCTCAGTTCTCGTGAAGTTATAAATAGAGTTCTTAGAATCAAACGACATCCTGGGCGGACAGTCATATCTTGCAGAAATTGTTCCTTTATTTAAAATACTTTCTTAAGAAGCTTTACTCGAAGATGAGAGGGGCATTATTACAGAGAATCCGGCTTATTAAACTGAACGAAAGGATTGCAAATTCGCGAAATATGTGTACGTATCAAGTCGTATCTTTCATTACGTCGCTCGGAGTACCGGATTTTTTTTCCTTTTATTCACAGTGATGCAATTCTGCGGATATTCCATAGCTGCATATTCTACAATCCATCAATGACTTAACCGGTTGTCGCAAAAATATTCCCAATAGAAGTATTACTATAAGCCATTTTCATGCGTCTCAATAACCAATATAAATACAAGTAATCTCTGGTTCCATCGGGGTAAGAATCTTCAATGGATTGTAGAGTGCCATAAATATCCACAAACAGCGCTACTTTAATATACGAAGTTGATTTTTTTTTTTTTTCTCCGCTGTAAAATTGCGACCCCTTTATTGGAGCTGCGGTTGCCATTTTGTCGGATTTGAACTTTTTGTAATTACATCAGCGTATACTCCCATTGTTACAAAGTTCCTTGGGCAATGCCCTTTTTTCCAGCGATACCATGAAAAAGTTTCTTATTGTTAGTATAATTGAAAGTAAACGCAACCCGTGCCTGCTTTTCTGCATTGTTTTGATCTTCAATTTCACTTTGCTGCACCCATGGAAGTGTTTCCTTTTGTGAATACAGTTAAGGGAATAGTTTGACCATTAATAGGGGGGAGAGAAAAAAAAAAGAAAGCTTTTTGTTTGCGAAACCACGCTTGATGAAATAGAGTTTGCGTTGCTCTTTTCGCGTTGTATTTAATTAAATTGAAGCCATCAGATTAAACCTCTTTGTTTTGAATTTCCACGAGACTGAAAAAAATAAAATAAAGTAAAACCCGGTTGAAACGGGGCTCATGAAAGAGAAGCTCTGAACGACCTCCGCGAAACTATATGCCAGCGTGGTGGTAAGGAAGACCAGCGATTTTTTAAATTCTTCCTTTTACCGGGAGGAAAATAAAGAAACGCACTACCTCTTTAACCTCTTTATTTTTTATTTATCCTTCTACCGTTCTTCTCTGCCTCAAAATTGAAAGAAGAGGATCGATGGAAATTGCCTTAACGTATTTATAACCCACGATGTGATAAAGAGTGAAGGTATACGCAACACCACTCCAAACTGTATCTCAATTGGGGATATAAAGATCAAGGCTGCCGTTTTGCGTATAATCAATGCTATTCTTCAATTCACCGATGATTTCACCGGTTGAGAAAAGATTACACAGCTCATAGTTCAGTGCATGACTGTAATAAACTAATATACGTGCATCTGTAATCTTTTTTCAACCGGTGAAGTCGTCAATGACTTTAAAAAACTTGCGGATATTTTAATTAATCAACGGAAATCCACCGATTAAGGAAAGATTACAGATCAGAGTATTTTCGTGCATTGCAGTCATACACTGAACTGAACTGGGTAATCTTTTCTCAACCGGTGGAATCATCGGTGAATAGACAAATAGCATTGATTATACGCAAAACGGTAGCACTGATAAAGATACACCAAGGGCTGTGCGGCTTAAATGTCTGCCCCACGCGCTGTATGATTGAACGTTGGCGTTGGCTAAACCCGTTTTTAAACACCACAGACTGTGAAACTGAACCTCATCCAGTATGAATGGTATTCTATGTATATATATATTTTAACAAACGAGGTATTTCGCTTTTCTCTTGCAAGACCTCGGAGAAATCCGATATCTTTTATCATTTTGGCTCACTATTGTAACTAATAGACTATATATGTTCAGTAATCCTTTTCGAAAGGCTAGGTACAGTGTACTTGACTGTACACGTCTTTAGATTCTTGTTCCTAAATGGAACCATCAGATTAACCATATTTGTTTTGGATCTCCTCGAGACTGAAAAAATAAAATAAAAAAAAACTCGGTTGAAACGGGGCTCATGAAAGAGAAGGTCCCGAACGTCCTTTCTTGTAAAAAAATTACGCTTGTTAATTACTTTGTTTGATGGAAAGAAACGGCGAATCTGCTGTTTGAATTTACGGATTTTTAAAATGCGTGTACAGTTTTATGAACAAAATTTAAAAGTTATTTAGCACGCTCGTAGCTTTTTTTTTATATGAAGGGAGCTCGCATGCTCTATATTTCTGGAGCAGAATTTTGCAAAAGTCATATCAAGTCTAGAGAGGCGGAGGAAAAACAATTTTGAGGCTTCGAATCCGGTATTTCTGATCTCGCGTTTCATTTCATAGCTCTTTCTTTTTCATCGCTTGGCGCGTTGAATCTTGATGAAGAAACTCTACGATAAGAAAACGAGATAAGAAAAAAAAAAACTGCGAAGGTATATCTGAGTAGAAAAACTGAAATGGTTTCATGGAATTTCTTAATCGAATGTCGTCGGACCGTATTTACAGAGAGTGAGAGAAAAATTATATATAGCGCCTTCAACTCCATGGGAGAAAAGAAGGGGAGAGCACGAAGACATTATTGTAGGATAGGGGAAAAAAAGGAGAAAGAAAAAAAACATAATTGTGGCGGGGTCAAAGCTCAGCGTGATTTTCCGCCACCATTTCAAACGACAATCCTTTTCCATTACTTCTATATAAACTCTTCTGGTCGTGCTGCTCTTTGTTAATGTTTGCATTTAGTGTTGCAGTATTTGAGAATTTCGTTTTTGAATAATGTATATCAATCAAAAAATGTCTTTGTTGTTGATTTTTTTTCTTGTCTAAGAATAATGAACTCGATAAAATCTGCTCTGATTGATGAAAAAAGTCCCGATGCATACTTGAAATAATGTGTCATTTTAAAATTTCTCAGAAAATAAAGAAAATGAAAATTGACACCAAATACGCAAAGATAAAACTGGATTTATATAATATGAAAATAAAATCGAACACAGAACTGCCGAAACTTTTTAAGCGTCTCGAAATTCCGTGTTGTCAAATTACTCACTTTGATCAAATGTTATGTTTTGTGTTTTTCATCATGGGCTAGGGAAACGCTGACCTACAATATTATTAATCGTCCTCTCTAAAGAGATGCTCTGGCATTTTAAGGCACCCTAATGATTTGTCTTTGCCACCATTTTCCTTTACTTTTTATTGTAAAAATAATAATCAAGTTGGTCCTACTATCACCATCAAGTAACCAAAAACCCTGGTCATGCTCTATCAGTAAATAAACTTTGCTAATATCTGTTGACTTCGTTCTGCACATAACCAAAAAGTTATTACTTAACCTACTGCATTAAGTCGACTTCTATTTCTTCGCTTGGTCTCGTGACTCCAACAACAAGGAAGTTACAAATTTACCATATTAGAGGGGCGGGAATCTTGCGCAAACAAATGCTATAAGTACGTATTTTCTAATTAAAATCCACAAGTATTGAATAACGTCCTTATAGCGAGTGCGTGGTGACTTCATTTCAACCGTGGCGTCTCATCGCGGGAGCAGAGCTGTGTCAATATTTACCACGACCGGCTTTCATATCCTCCCCCTTCTCCTCCCCGGATTTTTACACGGTCTATATACTCCCTTTAAAACTTCGTCTCGCCGAACAAAAAAGTAATGCTGATTGTCAAGATGTTCCATCAAAGCACTGTGGTGTGACATAGAAAAAAAGTAGCAAAAAGTCATCAAACGAACATCGTTATCAACCTTTTAAGCTTAACATGAAATTGTCCATTATTGTTTAGGTTTTAATTACTTGATGAAAATGTTCTTTATTGTGATTACAAATGGGTCTGTTGCAAACTTTTGCTTCAGCGCTATAGAGTGATCGACCTCATGTAAACTCGCGTTAAAAGTCCATTGGTGGCAAATCATAAAATGCAATAACAAACTCACCAGAGGCATTTAACTGAAATCCAAGATGGCGGTAAAATATAGAGCAACCGGTATACAAGCACCATGAACATCCAAGATGGCCAACCGATCACAACATCGATCACAACCAATCATGCACAACGCAAAAAAAAACGCATAACCTCCGATGCTGTGAGGTTGTAAACGTTGGCCATCATGGGTGTTCACGGTGCGTGCACACAGGTTGCTCGATATTTTACCGCCATCTTGGGTTTCAGTTAAACGCCTCTCGTGAGTTTAATACTGCATTTAATGACTTTTTCATGATTTTAAATGGACAAAATGGAGTGCGGTTGTTTGGTTTAAGTGCAGATCTATACATATACCATTATAGTCATACTTCGTCTTTACACACACAGGTCGACCATTCCAAACTTTAAATAAGGTTTTTCCCCTTATTGGTTGTGTATTTTTACAGTATTTTTAAGGATTCGTCTTTATTTTCGCAAACTTTGTTTAAAGAATATTCGATTCGCTGATCTATTCACCTACAGAGGGGGAAAAAAACCTTCCAAAAACTTCATGATTGGATTAACTTTTTAAGCCTATGGCGAAAACAGGATCTCCTCTATATTCTCTCAACTTATACTTTCCCTACATGGATGTGTAAGTTGAAAAATGATGGAAAGAGGAGGTTTTATCTCCTTGTCTATCCTTGCGTAGCATACATGCTTTAATGAAGAAAAGAAAGAGATAGAGATTATGTTGCGCTACTGTTTATGCGACTCTTTCAATGTCTCATTCTACTCTATCTGTCACAGCACTATATATATGCTTTCGAAAGCAGACATATACATTATCCATGTCAATAGAATATTCGATTCGATGATCTATTCACCCACAAAGAAAAAACAACCTCAGAATATCGCAGAATATATTTTTCAAACGCAATCTTTCATAAATTAGAATTCTCGTTCCCATGATGTATACCATTATTGCATCAAAGTTATTTAACCTGCGAGGGCAGGCATGCGAGTCGACTTTTGCGAGGATAAAAGATTCTGAGAAAATGCCCACCCCTTTTATTCCAGTATCCAGACCTTGATTCATTGATCCGAGATAATCCACCGTACTCTTTTTGCGAGAACGATTGCTGTTTATAAAATAGAATTGTGGAAGAGATACGAAAAAAGAAGAATAAAAATCGGGACAGGTTGAAATATTTGCTCCGATCGAGTTATCCTATGCCTTCGAAGAATACTATTCGAAAGCGCGAGGTTATTGGATTGTCCGTTCTAGTTTTGAGTACATCCGTGGTGACGTTTCTAGGTCGCATAGGTTTGTATCTCCAGATCCTTTTTTTCCCCCGCAGCTCTATTTTTAAATAATTTTTCCTCCCTCTACTCGCAAAATAATTCTCTCTCACCACGAGTCGTAAACAGGACAGCTTTTTTGCATGCTTTTAAAAAGGAGCAGAGGACTTATAATTTGCCTATAAAAAGCATCTTAGGTATTTGTACTTTCTTTTTTTTCTTAGAGAGAGAGAGAGAGAGAGAGAGAGAGAGAGAGAGAGAGAGAGAGAGAGAGAGAGAGAGGAATATTACATTTTTTGTTGCATGCATCTATAACTCAAAAAGGTTTAAATCGATCATAAGCGGATATTTCAAGAATTTGTCTGTCTCTCTTTCTCTCTTCCCATTCGAACAGCTATAACAGAATAGGATAGCAGAAGCAACGTTACTTTCCTATCTCCGTCCTTTTTCATCGAACGCGTTCAAAATGGGAAGAGAGAGAGAGAGAGAGAGAGAGAGAGAGAGAGAGAGAGAGAGAGAGAGAGAGAGAGAGAGAGAGAGAGAGAGAGAGAGAGGAGAGAGAGAGAGAAAGAGAGGGATAGACAGAGACAGAGACAGAGACAGAGAGAGAGAGACAGAGAGAGAAAGAGAGAGAGAGAGAGAGAGAGAGAAGAGAGAGAGAGAGAGAGAGAGAGAGAGAGAGAGAGAGAGAGAGAAGAGACAGAGACAGAGACAGAGAGAGAGAGAGAGAGAGACAGAGAAATTTCTGTTTATCCACCAAATGTCTGTTTGAGTATTCTGTTTAAAGTTATCTACCGAATTTGCATGCATCTTTAGAATCTACCTTATGAAGCAAAATGGCAACGCAACGCGTGCGTGTGCTCAAAAATTGTTCGTCTGAAAATCAAGCTTCTGTCAGGGACCGACAAAATAAAAAAATAATGTCAGTCCTCTCAACCGGAGGTGCGTGTAAGTATATCGTCTAGACCAATCACCATAGACCCTTTTTTCAATATTTTACCCTTTCATTTAGAGTCTAAATTGGTCGAAAAATCATTTTTTTGTTGGGGGAAAAATGCATGCAGTTAAGGGCCAGAGCAAATGGAGCGAATAATTGCTAAAGCGAATATTTTTCACTCATTTGAATAACTCACCTTGTTCTTTCATTTCAGCATGACCCTCTTGTTTACCGTTCAAGTTGGTGAAAACAGCAGAATGGGTTTTGACAACAGATATGGATCCGCCATTCCCCGCTGAAAAATGAAAGAGAATAAATAGAAATAAAACTCAAGCCTGAATTTTATTTATATGTCACATCGGTAAAAAAAAAAAAAAAAAAAAGACTTGTTATCCCTTAATCTTACAGGTGGATTCAATTTTAAACCGTCCAATCCTACCTCTGGTAGATACTCTCTTTGGCAAAGTTTTTGACTGTTATTAAAACGATGCTATTAATTAAACTATATAAGCTACAGGTCACGACAGAAACTTCATCGGTTTTTTGGGTTGAAATCCAAGGCCGTTCATACTCCATATATTTTGATGCAAAAGTTTGCAAAATACCAATTAAAAATAATTAAATTGAAAGTTTCGATATCCCGGTATATATATATAAAAAAAAAAAAAAAAAAAAAAAAAAAAACCGACTGCTTTCAACGCAAAGTTTGTAAATCATTTTTTCCTTCTTTCACCGATCACCTTTTAAAGGTCAAAAGAGGGCATTTCAGATCGATTCAAAACTTGATCAAAATTTCCTTAGAATGTCCTTCGGACGTCCTGGGGACTTTGAACGCCCACTTTGCTTTGCTGGAATATAGAAGCAGGCCCTCAATTGCCCATCGAAGCTTCGAAGGGCTCAGATTGATCGTGACGTTTCAAAAGTTTTCTTCAAAAATGTTATTTTTTTGAAAGCATAGAACTGACGAATAAACATTTACAAAGTTTTTAACACATTTTTTTGTATTTTAAAAAAATAAAAAATAAAAAATTAAAAAATGAAAATTTTGAGAAATTCTATCCACCAATTTCTAGGAAAAACTTTAAAGAGATAAATGTTGGATTGTTATAAGTATTAAAGTTGCACCCGCTAAAAACTAGAAATCGCACAGAGTTGGTTTTTTTTTTTCCGAAGGAGCATAACTCGATCACTTTAACGTGTCAGCATCTCCCAACAAAAATGTTTTACCCAATCTTTTTCAATGTTTTTCAGCCAATCTTCATGAAATTTTTTTAATTAGAGTTTTCGTATACTGCACGCAAAATTAGGGAGATTATTCGAGAAAATTAACTCTTTATAGCCTTTTCTTTAGAAATGAAGGAAACAGTACGTAATGCGAGATTTCGAAAGATTTTATAAAACACCGACAGTATTGAATATACCCTCTTCCAAAATATTTATAATCTCATCAGGATAAAATTATCATTTGATCAAGCTCAAAAATAAACCAACAAGAATCAATTATACTGGGTAGGTATTACTAGTTTTTTTAAAGACCTTTCGAAAATCAAATCGTTTACAGTGAAAGTAAGTACGTTGACAAAAAGAAGCAATTATCTTACTTGAGTCTGACGTTGACTGAGCATCTCCCTTGAGATTCCTTAACTCCCGAACAGCTTCATCATTCAACTGTAATAAAAAAAAAAAGAGAGAGCTTCAGAGGGTGAAATTAGTTGAGGAAAGTCGCAAAAGGCGGGCGAAAAGACAGGAGTTGAAAATAACTTTCTCAAGAGGAAGCTTAAATTAATTTCCAAGTTAATACAGTGGAGCTTCTGCAAGGTTTTGCCAAATAGGCGAATGAACTGTCGCAGTTCGAAGTATAATACTTCGAAAATAACGGCGAGACCATTTAGAAAGTATAAATCTCACTCCTCGCAGAGAAAACTTTGCTCATATAGTTCAAACGGACCCCCGTGTATACATGCACTTTGTTCTAGCGGAGACAAAGATACCTAGCCAGGGTATGCAATAAGCAATACACATCATCCCATTAAACACGTGTATTTGGTGTGTTGCGTGTTGCACACTCTGGCCAGGTATCTTTGTCCCCACTAGTACGTATTGCACCCCCATAACAAAACAACAGCACATTGACTTGATTGTCGTCTTTTTCGCCTATTGCATGCACAATTGCACAACTTGATCGTTGGTATCATCGTGTTCCTTGCGACAAAATTTGTATTGAATTAACCTTCAAATACATGTTTGAAAACCAAATGCAGCAATATTTTGTTCCCATTTGTAGGTCATATTTTTGTTTGTTTGGGGGTGCAAAACGTATACGTAGCGCACGCATGCATATACGGTTGGTCCATCTGAACTTTGAGCGAAGTTTCCTCTGTGAAAAGCTATAGTTTTAGACTTTTCCAATGGTTTCCAATGTCACCTATTTTCCCAGAACTACATCTTTCGTAATCAGAATTACATAATAACAACATGTTTTATTTGTGCATCATAATACCTTGCAAAAGCTCCATTGTTCATTTTCATAAGAGCATCAAACACATTTATCGTGAATCGGGCAAGCTCCAGGCTCCTTTTGGAAGCGTCTTCATTTAAAAATGATACAAAACCATTACTGACATGTTAGCTCTCAATTATTTTGCTCAATTATTTTGATTCATTGAAAAAATGAAGAGCAGCGCTACTGCTTCTATCGTGAAAGCGAGCTCGGTTAGTTCAAAGGCGATTTCATTTAAAAGAAAAAAGTGATTTTTTATAGTTGATGCGTGCTCAAAAGAATGAATGAATGATCACTGTGCAGCAAAGAAGCATTAAGTCGTAATCACGTGACAGAACTTCTGCTCAGGCTTACCCGCCTTTGAAAGTTCAAGTAAATACTCAAAAATAAATGACAGAAAATATATCAAAGGAACAGATGAAAATATTGAATTTCAGTTAATTAATGAGAAAATCGCTCGCAGCGTTCCGAGCGGAGGGAAGGTAAACAGACAAAATTGCAAGATTTGCTGTTGGCCAACGCAAATTTACCGGTTGCCCGAGGCTAAGAATGATTTTAAGAAAGGAGATTGAGATGCACAGAATACAATGAGCAGAATATTCTGATTCAGAGACTGATAATCGTCAAGTTAAAAAAAAAAAAAAAAAAAAAAAAAAAAAAAAAAAAAAAAAAAAAAAAATGCTTGTCCAAGAAAAGATTGGATTCGACAATTCTACGGTCCTAAGGCTTTCATGAAAGCATCAGCTTCAAACTTCAGATAGGACAACCTGGTTGGTTAGGATGAGTGAGAGGCTGATGTTTCCATTCAAACCTATTGATATCAAGTCCAACCAATCTTGAAACAACCACCGATTAAAACTCTAAGATCTCACTTCGGTGTTTACACTTCGAGCAGTGCGGATGTGCTTCAGTGCTCTCTCTGCGAGAAAAACCAGTGAAAATTCGCGAACAATTTCGTACAATCTGAGTGATGAACGGTTAAAGTCCAGCATATCGCGCGGTTAGTGAGCGGCTACGCGCCGGCGAGGCGCAGCGGTTGACGAAAGTGAGTGCGAGAAAGTAAACAATACATGTCGTGTACGTCGATCAAATGTAAACACGGCTACAAGTGTTCTTGGTTAGACAATGTCAATTTTTCCGGGTGTGAGAAGTGCCGTGAACGAGGTCTACTTCTTGACCTTGTGAAACCAAGTGCAGTGAAATTCCAAGCTGTTACAGGATTGCCAAGTATGGCAAATAATAGTGCTTTTGAGAGGAGTTCTCTTCTCCCGAGATCTCCTCCCGGAACACCAACGAGAGATAGTAATGATACGATTTTAAATCGAGACGAAATAACTACGATTGATCAATCAGCCGCAGGCGCACCGAATGCTGTACAGCCAACAAACGTTAAGGAAGTGTTGGACAAAGCTGAAGCGGCGGTCAAGGAAGGCATCAAAAATGTCGTTGATGTTAAATCCATATTTCAAGTTAAAGGCCTAAAAAACACCATAGAGGACCTAGTTGAGATAGTTAAAAACAAAGAAAAACAAGAAGAAGAACAGAGGAATGCTACTTATGAATTGCAAAACAAGTACCAAAAAACAATTGAAGATCTTCAACAACGGCTTGCTGTGCTTGAAAAAAGGAAGTGCGCATCCAGAAAAATACCGAAAAAGAAAACGTTGTATCAGGATACTCGGGGAGGTTTACGCCACTTGACGGAAGTCCTGAGGATGGAACGAGGGAGGAAGACGAAAATGAGGATGAAATAAACGCAGAAACGGACTGGATTCTCGTCCACAAAAGGAAAAGGAGGGAGGAAGAGGACTCACCGCCACCGCGCACTCACCTCAAAAAAGGTAGGAATGGAGAAGCGAAGCAGATTAGTAACGTTAATTCTAAAGAAGTTCCGGAAGTTTCGGGTAACAAGTCAACCAAACAAACCGGAAAAGTTCAAGATGGGAAAAAAAAATGAAGTTCCAAATGGAGACTTAAAGGTACAGAAGAATAACGGAAGGGTGGAGGGGGAGGGAAGTAAAGAGAAAATAAAAGTCCATACTCCCCCCCCTATTAAAATTACGAACGTAAAAAGTTTTGAAGGGTGCATGGAACTTATTGGTGACATCCCGAAAACTGACTTTAGTGTGAAACCTCTTGGGGGAGACGTCTGGAGAGTTAACCTAGTGAGTCCTGAAGCCTACAGCAAGGTTGTTGATAGACTAGAGGAAAAGAAAGCCTGTTGGTACTCGTATGAAAATAAGCATACCCGTCCCATTAGAGTCGTAGCAAAAGGGCTACATCCCTCAACCAGTGTTGAGGTCATTGAGCAAGAGTTAAAAGAAAAAGGTTTTAAAGTAAAGTCAGTGACGGGGCTGTTAAAGATCAGGAACAGTCTTGAGGTTAATGAGGAAACTAAAGAGGAGGTAAGAGTCAAGGAAAAGATTCCCCTTCCTTTGTTCCAGCTTACGTTCGAAAGAGAAGAAGATGTCAAGAAAATAAATGAAATTGAAAAGGTAGCCTCACAAAAAGTTCTCATAGCTCCAGTTAAAACGCAACCAAAAAGAATCCCTCAATGTTTTAGATGCCAGGGCTTTAATCATACCAAAGCTTTTTGTCACAAACCTGTTAAATGCCTTAAGTGTGCTGAAGGGCACTGGACTTTTCTGTGTCCACATGGACGACTGGAAAAACCTAAATGTGCGAATTGTCACGAGGAGGGACACCCAGCTAATTTTACGGGCTGCATTGTGTTCCAACATTTTAAAGAGCAGAGACTAAAATCACTCGAAAAGAAAGGTAATGGGAGTAAGGGTGCGCTACAGCACAAGCTCTCTCAAAAACAAGTGAATGGGACCATGTCATTTGCAGAGTTGGTAGGTGGAAGGAAACAGGATCTTCAAAAAGTGTCTCCTCCGGTGACAACTTCGTCACAAGAAAGTTTTTTCCAACAAATGTTATTTCAATTGAATCAGCAACAAAAGGTTAGTGATTTGATTGTATCCAGGTTAGAAAAACTGGAGAAATCGGTAGAAAAAAATTGAGAAGTGTCTCTCCAGTATTCAAAATGGGTGATTTGATAAGAATAGTAGCCTGGAATGCAAACGGGCTGACAGAAAATAAAAAGATGGAACTGATGCATTTCCTAGATCATTATCAAGTCGATATTTGTATGATCTCGGAGACTCATTTCACAGAAGAAAATTATATCAGAATAAAAGGCTATAACACTTATCACACCACTCATCCGTCAGACAAGGCAAGGGGGGGAGCTGCCATCCTAGTCCGTTCTGGCTTAGATCACCACCAAGAAATGAGTTGGAGGGAAGAAAGCATACAAGCAGCAACAGTAGTTCTAAATACGAGAATTGGGCCGATAAAAATTTCTTCGATTTATAGTCCACCGAGGCATATTCTTAAAAGACAGGACTACTCTAGCTTTTTCACGGCCCTTGGCAATAGATTCATTGCAGGTGGAGACTGGAATGCAAAACACGTAAGATGGGGGTCCAGATTAACTCTCACTAAGGGTCGAGAACTGAATGCGGCTGTTCAAACACTAAAAGGTGACTTCATTTCCTCAGGAAGTCCTACATATTGGCCTACAGATAAAAATAAGAAACCGGACGTGGTGGATTTCTTCATTACGAGGAATATATCGATGAACTCCGTGGAAATAGAGCTTAATGAAATTCCAAAGGAGTTATCCTCTGATCACTCTCCTATATCTTTTAGCCTGGGAATGGAGGCGATCAAAAGAAACAGACTGGTGGGTATCACTAATGCCAAAACGGACTGGGAAAAATTTAGGAAAGACCTTAACGATAGGATCATTGTGAATACCCCAATTATCAACAAAGAAAAAATAGAGTTGGAAGCCGAACTTATAGTGACACAAATACAAGAAGCAGCCAAGAAAAACCCCCGGTAATTAAAACTGTTAAGCTGGCACCTAAAATTCCATTAGAAATTAGAGCACTCCTGAGAGAAAAGAGAAAAGCGCGAAGCAAGTGGCAGAAAACTAGGTCAGAGTCAAACAAAGCTGAGTTGAATAGGCTTACCAACAAACTAACCAGTGAAATGTGGAAAATCAAGAATGACAAAACTGAGGAATTTTTAAAAATGGCCACGCCTAAGAAAGATACAGACTATGCACTCTGGAAGGCCACAAAATACCTGAAAAGAACTGTAGCACACTCACCCCCAATTAGGAATAGAGAGGGTGAATGGGCGAAGAATGAATCGGATAAAGCAGAGGTTTTTCGAAAACACTTAGAAGATATATTTAAACCCATGGTTGAAGAAGAGAGAGAGAGAAAGATGCTGCACGAATTAGTCGACCTTGATCCGAATATTTCGGTAGAAATTAAACCTTGTAGCCAGACAGAGCTTTTGGACCTAATTAGGTTTAAGGTAAAAAACAAAAAAGCCCCCGGAATGGACATGATCACCGGTGAGATTTTAAAACAACTTCCAGGGAAAGCAGTAGCAAAACTAGTTAAGATATTTAATGCAGCTCTCACCCTATGTCACATTCCCAAATCTTGGAAGGTAGCAGAAGTCATTGTTATCCCCAAAGCTGGCAAACCGTTAGAACTGGCCTCATCATATAGGCCCATCTCACTTCTTTCAACAATAAGTAAACTTTTTGAAAGGCTGTACTTAAAAAGACTTGCACCGCTAATAGAGGAAAATAAAATAATCCCGAGCCACCAATTTGGATTCAGGACCTCACATTCCACAATTGAACAAGTTCATAGGTTCACAGATAAAATAGAACAAGGGCTGGAGGAAAAAAAAGTTTGCTCAGCAGTATTCCTTGATGTGGCCCAGGCTTTTGATAGGGTTTGGCATCTGGGACTGCTGTATAAAATTAAAAAATTACTACCTGAAAACCACTACCTGATCTTAAGGTCCTATTTAGAATGTAGGTCATTTAGAGTTAGATTTAACGGTGCCTATTCAGACTTCAGCATGATAAGGGCTGGGGTTCCGCAAGGTTCTGTTTTGGGACCCTACCTGTACAATCTTTTTACTTATGATATTCCTTGTGATAACAACTCAATGATAGGGACTTTTGCTGATGACACCGGTATAGCCTCTCTTGGTGAAACTCTGACTGAAGCAAACGAGAAAACTCAATTCACAGTGAACAGAGTGGGAAAGTGGGCATGGAAGTGGGGTACAACGCTCAACGGCTCTAAGTCAGCCCACACAATTTTCACCAATAAAAAGTAGGATATTCTCCAATATATTTAAATGGGGAAGTGATTCCCTATTCAGAGGTATCAAGATATCTGGGGCTCCACCTAGACTCCAAGTTGAACTGGGGAGAGCATATTCGAAAAAAAGTTAAAGAGATTAAAATTAAAGTTAGAAAAATGAATTGGCTGCTGGGGCGAGGTTCCCGACTTCCAATCCACAATAAAGTTTTGTTATATAAACAACTAATTAGACCAGTCTGGGCTTATGGTTGCCAGCTCTGGGGATGCGCCAAAGATAGCAACGTCAAACTAATTCAAACGGAACAAAACAAAATTCTGAGACAGATTCTAGGGGGCCCCCTTTGGGACATGAGGAACAAGGACATACACAAAGAGTTAGGGATCCCAACAGTTAAAGAGTACATTAGAGAGGTGGCGGAAAAATACGAAGCGAGAGTTTTGGGTCATGTCAACGAAGAGGCGATAAAACTGATGGATAACAGTGAGACAGTGAGAAGGTTAAATCGGCGGAAACCGTTTGAGTTGCTTTGCCGTTGCTACGATGAGTAAAAGTACTGCGTATAGTGGCAGCTAGGTGTTATAAACTGTAAGATAGTTAATTGTATATACTGTGAACTTATGTAAATGTAAACGTTATGTCTCAATTTAATTACTTAATTTAAATTTACTTTATTTATTTAGTAATTGATTTGTATGTTTGTTTGTTTGTTTGTTTGTTTGTTTGTTTGTTTGTTTGTTTGTTTGTTTGTTTGTTTATTTATTTATTTATTTATTTCTTTCTTTCTTTATTTATAATTTATTTATTTATTTATTTATGTTTCTTTATTCATTTATTTGTCTTTCCTTTTTCACTTGTTATTTTATTTTATTTTATTTTATTATTTATTTATCTTTATTTTTGTTTGTTCAGACACAGTCTACACCCAACGGGAGTAGAACTATATTTATTTTGTGTTACTTGCTAGTCCAGCAAAGATATTCTGTTGCTGGACTAGCAGGAAAAGTTAAAAATTAAAATTTAGTGTAAGTTATAAATAGCACATAGATATACTCAAATGTATAGTAGGTGTAAGTTTAGTACTAAGTAATGTAATAGTACTGTTTTAAAAAAAAAAAAAAAAAAAAAAAAAAAAAAAAAAAAAATTAATTTCCAAGTTAATACAGTGGAGCTTCTGCAAGGTTTTGCCAAATAGGCGAATGAACTGTCGCAGTTCGAAGTATAATACTTCGAAAATAACGGCGAGACCATTTAGAAAGTATAAATCTCACTCCTCGCAGAGAAAACTTTGCTCATATAGTTCAAACGGACCCCGTGTATACATGCACTTTGTTCTAGCGGAGACAAAGATACCTAGCCAGGGTATGCAATAAGCAATACACATCATCCCATTAAACACGTGTATTTGGTGTGTTGCGTGTTGCACACTCTGGCCAGGTATCTTTGTCCCCACTAGTACGTATTGCACCCCCATAACAAAACAACAGCACATTGACTTGATTGTCGTCTTTTTCGCCTATTGCATGCACAATTGCACAACTTGATCGTTGGTATCATCGTGTTCCTTGCGACAAAATTTGTATTGAATTAACCTTCAAATACATGTTTGAAAACCAAATGCAGCAATATTTTGTTCCCATTTGTAGGTCATATTTTTGTTTGTTTGGGGGTGCAAAACGTATACGTAGCGCACGCATGCATATACGGTTGGTCCATCTGAACTTTGAGCGAAGTTTCCTCTGTGAAAAGCTATAGTTTTAGACTTTTCCAATGGTTTCCAATGTCACCTATTTTCCCAGAACTACATCTTTCGTAATCAGAATTACATAATAACAACATGTTTTATTTGTGCATCATAATACCTTGCAAAAGCTCCATTGTTCATTTTCATAAGAGCATCAAACACATTTATCGTGAATCGGGCAAGCTCCAGGCTCCTTTTGGAAGCGTCTTCATTTAAAAATGATACAAAACCATTACTGACATGTTAGCTCTCAATTATTTTGCTCAATTATTTTGATTCATTGAAAAAATGAAGAGCAGCGCTACTGCTTCTATCGTGAAAGCGAGCTCGGTTAGTTCAAAGGCGATTTCATTTAAAAGAAAAAAGTGATTTTTATAGTTGATGCGTGCTCAAAAGAATGAATGAATGATCACTGTGCAGCAAAGAAGCATTAAGTCGTAATCACGTGACAGAACTTCTGCTCAGGCTTACCCGCCTTTGAAAGTTCAAGTAAATACTCAAAAATAAATGACAGAAAATATATCAAAGGAACAGATGAAAATATTGAATTTCAGTTAATTAATGAGAAAATCGCTCGCAGCGTTCCGAGCGGAGGGAAGGTAAACAGACAAAATTGCAAGATTTGCTGTTGGCCAACGCAAATTTACCGGTTGCCCGAGGCTAAGAATGATTTTAAGAAAGGAGATTGAGATGCACAGAATACAATGAGCAGAATATTCTGATTCAGAGACTGATAATCGTCAAGTTAAAAAAAAAAAAAAAAAAAAAAAAAAAAAAAAAAAAAAAAAAAAAAAAAAAAAAAAAAAAATGCTTGTCCAAGAAAAGATTGGATTCGACAATTCTACGGTCCTAAGGCTTTCATGAAAGCATCAGCTTCAAACTTCAGATAGGACAACCTGGTTGGTTAGGATGAGTGAGAGGCTGATGTTTCCATTCAAACCTATTGATATCAAGTCCAACCAATCTTGAAACAACCACCGATTAAAACTCTAAGATCTCACTTTTACGCTATTAAACCAACTTTTCAACTTTGCAGTGCGGATACTGTAATAGGCCAGTTGCACGGTATTCAGGTTTTCTTTTTTTATTAATGTGTGAAAAAATTAACAATCACTATGCCACAAAGAAGCATTACATCATGGTCACGTGACCGAGCCTCTGTTCAGGCTCACATGTCTTTGAAAGTTTAAGTGAATACTCAATAATAAATGTCAGAAAATACAGGGTAATTCAAAAGTAACGCCCCCACCCCCCCCCCCCCCCCCTTAAATTTTTTTCTATCTCTGAAATTGTTGAAAAAATTTTATGGAACGTTATACATTTCTCTGTCTCTCTTCTCGGGTGAATTTTGGTTTGGTGAATATGTAGCCATTGAAGTATGTCGTTATTCAACGATTTTTGTTAGGTGATTTTAATATAAAACTAACAAAACTTATTTTTTTCACCATGGAAGCAATATTTACTGGTAACTGTGTGGCAATGCGATTACGAATGCACCTTTGAATTTTATTTAATCTCACAATGTTTTAGAGCTGCCGCTGTCGTTGACGTCAAAGGAAATTGTCATTTACTATACCTAGCCTAGGTGGTATCAAAGGAGTTCCTCGAAGCTCGGCGAGCTATGTGAATTTCATTAACTTAAAATGGAGAAACCCAAACTTGGGGCGGCGCGAGCAATCGAGCATGTTTGTTTTTTTCCCTTTTTCCACTACTGCCAACACCTATACACTTTGACGCGCGTATAGCACGTGTGAACATATATAGCTAGAAAATGGTGTGCTCATCGTACAAAGTATATAGAGATTGCAAATTGGGCGGCATAAAAAGGTCAAGTTGAGTCAAGTGTAAACTTTTGCAATCGACGCTCTCTATAATTTGAAGATAAAGTCGATTTTTTAATTAGCCCTTCAAGGAGCTGCATGCTAAATTTTTCAGATTTTTATTCAATAAATAGCACCACTATGGCCACTTTTTAAGGGAAGGTGCGCTTTCACTTTTGACATATATTTTAAACTGTAAACGAAGACTCTTGCAAAATCCAAGATAGCTGGAGCATTTATCTAATTTTTTATGGATTTTTTTGCTCAAAATGCACAAAATTGGTTGAGAATGGGTCTGTTGCACACTTCGGCTACATCGTTTTAAAGCATCAATTCCGATGTAAAAAGCCGAGAAAATAACAATGGCAGCATCAAAAAACACTAAAATTCAGTATTAAACTCACAAATTGCAAAAAACACTAGACACTATTCACCCCTGTATCTTTCCACCACGTGCAAGATATTTCGCGAAATTAGCGCGGCACATTCAAATAATCACGGCCGACTGTCATCACAGCTGACTTCATAAACAAATAAACTGTAAACACTGACGGCGTCTGTTCGAATTCTTACGTTTCAATATCCTCAATTCCTCACAAAAGGTTGTGAAAGGTACGGAGACCGATATTTGTGTCGAAAACTTATCAAAATGAAACAATAACTCACAGGAGTTCCAAGGATGATTCCAACTTCAATCATCATGCGTGGAACTCCTGTGTGTTATTGTTTCATCTTGATAAGTTTTCGACACAAATATCGGTCTCCGTACCTTTCACAACCTTTTGTGAGGAATTGAGGATATTAAAACGTAAGAATTCGAACAGACGCCGTCAGCGTTTACAGTTTATTTGTTTATGAAGTCAGCTGTGATGACAGTCGGCCGTGATTATGTGAATGTGCCGCGCTAATTTCGCGAAATATCGTGCACGTGGTGGAAAGATACAGGGGTGAATAGTGTCTAGTGTTTTTTGCAATTTGTGAGTTTAATACTGAATTTTAGTGTTTTCTGATGCTGCCATTGTTATTTTCTCGGCTTTTTACATAGGAATTGATACTTTAAAACGCTGTAGCCGAAGTGTGCAACAGACCCATTAAAGTTGTGATTGTGAAAGATGAATGTGTGTGAATTTCGCCATAGGCTTATTCAATGAGTGAAAGTGAGACTATATCCATCTGCTGCACTTGCACTCATTGAGGCTTATGAGAGTTTTCTTATTTACAATATTCTGAATTTATTTTTTAGTGATTTAGCTCGGAAATTTCAGACCAATAGTTGGAATTGATCGGCCTTGGAATCACCTAAAGGTTACGTATGACTCATAGCTGCTTCTTTGGTTAGTAGTTGCAGGCACTACGAGCGCGTTATTTGAATTTACAGATTTTAAAGAGGCATTTACGGTTTTTATATTTAACGGACATAAATATTTAATGATTTCGTAGAGGTACTTTCTGGTATTAATGCTTATAAAAATTTTGATTATTAATTTTTTTTTTTTTTTTTTTTCTTTAAATAAATACCATTAGAATGTACTTTCAGGAAACATGTAAACAGTAATCTAGCTGTTTGCCTCTAAAGTTTTATTTTTTCTAGCCGTGACGGATCGTGCGATTTCGTAAGCAGTAATGCTTTATACCTTCATTTTAACAAGCGATTGCTGGTAATGGTGGTGGAGCGCTGCATTCCTATATCAAATCAACTGTTTTACATGGAGACAAACGGAGGGAAAGCTCTGTTGCCAAATTTAGCGATCCGCCATTATACCATGCAGTGTGCGCATAGGTTACTTCAAGTTAAACCCACAGATATTAATGCAACATATACCTCTGTAGCCACAGTGTTCAAAAGCTTCGCGAAGAACATCGCTTTAGCTAACACTTGGCAGCATTGGGAAAGAGTGTATGGATAGCTACCTATAGTTGCATGCTTTTCAATTTAAATGATCGAACCTAATTTTCTCGTGGGCCTTTGTGCAAGATAACATTATCCTTACTTGTAAGGGAGGAATGGATGTAGTTTTGGCTACCACGCTTATAAAAGCACTTCTCGGAAAGATGTTTCATCGCATTGATCACATCAAAGTTGCTGCAGGAACGTTTGAAGAAATATTCACAGTGAGGTGACACTCTGACACTACCTCTCGCAATTCTTTGATCTTCTTGCTGGGGGCTGAAAGGAGGCGCGAATCGTATCATCAGCATAGCTCACAGTTCACAGCTCACATTCCCCCACCCCTTCTCTCACAAGCCCTCCTATATTCCATCCTCATTCATCAGTGCCGTAAGCTGGATGGCAAGACACTGAAAAAACGAAGTTTAGGTACAACCGAAGCAGCCTTTTAAAATAGCTTCGCAGAGCAAAAGCTCTATCTACCGGAGAAAGTTACAGCTGTGCCTAAGCACTACTTCGGTATAGAGTAGCAGCTTTTCTTCCTGCTTATGCTCTACTGAAGAAATACTTCGGTAGAGCTGGAGCTTTTGCTTTGCGTAGCTATTTGAAAAGGCTGCTTCGGTTGTACCTAAACTTTGTTTTTTCAGTGGATGGCATTATTGCATGAGAAAAATGATTGTTGAAAACGATACTTGCTGTAAATTGATTTCGGCCCTTCCCAAAATACTAATCGTTTTATGACGGTAATCAGGATGTCAAATGACGTTTACCACACCGTTGAGTTAAGGCCAAAACCAACCACAAATGAGGCGTAAAAATTCATAATGGCGCAAGTGCCATCAGACGTTCCAATGATTATGTAATTTTTTTATATTTTCAAGGGTGCCTATAACCAAAATTTCGCCCTGCTGGAGTTTTAATTTTCCTGAAAAATTTGTCTAATCTGAAAGAATTATCGGCCAAAATTGTCTTTCTTTTAAGATATACAGCCTTCAATTATTTTTTACCGAAAGAAATAGAAAATAAAGTCGAACAATTTTTGCAACGTCTAATTGCACTTACAACATTATGAATTTTCAATCCTCAAATATGATATTTTTCATCAATCATTGCGACTCTTAGAGGCGGCTACTCGCAATACTTATCTCAACGAATTTGCGTATTGCAAGTGGTCTTACAAAAGAATCGTCTAACATTCTTTTGTCCCCGACTTTACGACATTCGTTGCTCAATAGACATTTTGACATATTCATTCAGTCCATTCGGAAAGAAATTATCGTTTTCTCCATACGAATTTTAATTCATTTGCTGCGGATCTTCATATATTTTCGTTTTAAAGATGAATTAAATACATTTGAATGAATCATAATTATCACTATGGTTTGACAGAAATTTTTGTTTTGTTTTTTGTTTGTTTGTTTTGTTTTGTTTTTTTGTTTGTAAAATAAATTTGTAAAATAAATAAAACATACGAAGTCGACAAAAGGACCTATTCATTGAGGGAAATGATGACTAGATTAAATCTATTCATCTATTGCTTTTATTTTGCTGAATAATCCTAAAAGCGTGCTTCCTCGTACAAAACAAAATTGACGAGACGAGCGTGAGAATATATCACGTGTATGTGCGCGCGCCAGGGTGTCCATATATTCTCATTCACGTGCACGTATTCGTTCGCGCTCGTGTGAAATAACTTCACGCACAAACGAACGATGCGACGGAATTACTATCGATCCCTGTGTATGAGTGATGACTCTGCCACAGTGCCCTTCGAGTATGTATTGAGTCAGCCATTTTTCAATGCCAAGAAAAGCGAGAGGATTCATCAAAAGTTTTTCCTTCAAATTGGATTCGACTGGAGACGCAGCTTTCGGAGGAGTGCGAGCGAGTGAAAAGAAAACCTTTCTAACTTGATTCAGAGTGACATTACCGGGCGCAGTTTCCAGCTTCAATTCAAATATGCGTGCATAGGTATGGATGGAGCTCCCCAGGGGTGCAAAATGTTCCAAAACGCTGGTATACACCGAAAAGAACAGATTTGTAAAATCAGTAAAATGAAGCAAATACTAATTTTACCAGCCATTTTTGGTAAAATTTACAACACATATAGTTAATTCAACGTTTTGGATTGTAAATTTTGCCCAAGTTTCATTAATTTTACAATTTGGATTGTATATTTTACGAATTGGAATGTAAATTTTAAAATCGAAAACATTGTGTTTTTGGCAATCAGTAAAGCTGACACGCTACGACAGGCACGTAAATAACAAAGGTTACAATGTTTTGGATTGTAAAATTTACAATCCAAGTTGGAAAAGTATTAAAACTCAAACAAAATTGTTAATTCAAACTGTAAAAGTAGTAATAAGTTTAGTTGGTTTTACGAAGAATAACTAGTAAGATTAGCATTTGTTTCATTTTACTGATTTTCTAAACTTGACTGCTTCTTTAGTAATTTTATTTTTTCCGTGTAGTTTCACGGTGCGCCGGGATTTAGTTTTCTTCCCAGAATTTTCGAAAATAATTAACTCACAAAATTCTGAAAATTGGTTCATTTTAAGCGTGCCGTATATATACGGTGCGCTTCTTGTTTTCATTTTCATATCTAATATATAAGTCCAATGCCTTGCTTATGGCAAAACCTTGGCGGGAAAGGTTTGAAAAATTAAAAACGTGTTTTCTTAAAACTGGTTTCATTAATCGTTAATTTATTGCTGCAATCCAGGAGGTCTCAGCGTCTATTTTCTTAAAATTGTAAAAGTTTTGGTATTCCTGTTAATTTCAATAAGTTATTAAGCGTCAAAGTCGAATTCCTTCAAACGAGAATTCCATACAGGTCCAGCAACCTAAGTCATTTGTGCCAACCTATGAGTCAAAATTCAAAGGCAGGAGGGGGGTGGAAACATCTCCCGCAGGAACCCTCTTTGCCCCTCGCCTTTGGGCTCCACCGGTAACAAGATTTCTTCACGGTGCATTAAGCGGTCGTAAATGTGTCAACATCTGTTTGACGGGGGTACATCGATAAGAAGCGACGAGGTATTGATGAAGAGCGGGAGGGGTATAGAAAAGAGAGAGGCTCATTCATATCCTTAAGGTACCGTTCTAGAATTCATCTCTTTATTGTCTCGATGCAGAAAAGATTATGAATAGCAGCACTTTCCAATGTACATAGATATACAGTATCACAGGGTAATGTAATCTTTTTTGCACGGATGCAGTAAATGGTTGAATTCTAGAACGCAACCTATGTAGACCTGTTTAGTGATGACGTCACGATCAGAATTAGTTCCAAACAAATGCTCTATCTCGCTCACTCTCGTGGATTTACCAGATCCAAATTTTCGAACGCAAATTCATGCTAGTTAACCAACAGTTTTCTCAAATTTTATTGCACCATTAGATTCCACTTGCCTTAAAGTATCTTTTCACTGTAACATAATTCCTAAAAGATCACAAGCGAATTTACAATCACAGTTATACCGAAAGACGTTCTACGTTTTGTCCTTGTCTTACTCACGGTCTCTTATGGTAGTATCACCGGCATGACACTCAATCATTCTAACTTCTCTCCGTATCGAAGCTATTGTTCGAGGTACAACACATGCCGTGATGGTGCTGATGAGCCTATATCCTAGAATTTTGTGCTCTTAAGAAACTGATAACTGTGATTGTGCATCGATGCGCGATGTTTCAAAAAGTTTGTGATAGCGGGCTCATATTTTATCACTGAGAAAAAAGTGGCTGTTAAAACTGTAAGAATAGAACCATAGATGATTTCGCCTTATTTCAATCATGAGACCTATCGTTGCTGTAGTCAGCGCGCTTGAATCTACACGAATTCTGATTGTCTCTATGGAATTTCGATTATTTCTATGGGACATAAAGCGGGGGAAATATATATCCAATCGGAAAATTTTTTGAAACAATCGGAAATTTTTATAAGGGACGTGGAACCCAATGGTGTGATAAACACAACGTGTAAAGAACGTGTTGTTTACTAGCACTTGTATTTGAAAATTTGGACTGTGTTTCGTATGGGAAAACCCACGAGAGCGAGTGAGACGGAGCCTTTGTTTGGAACCAATTTTTTTCATGACGTCACACTAAACAGGTCTTTGCATCGGAAACATTTTAAATTCTGGGGATCGGCAAATTGAAAGCCCCTCAATGAGCGTCGATGGAATCAAGGGATTTTTGAGGACATTTTTGGCGTTTTGTTGAAAAATAGGTTTTTTAAAATCCAGAACACAGGGAGCCAGAGGGGTAAAATTCGCATTAATTGCTCTAAAAAGTGAGAGGGGCTGTCACGTGTCTTCCACCCCTGGACAGCTTCCTCGCTGCGGCTATGGAATTGACTCTGGAATAACTTATTTACCTATCCTAAAAAGTTCGTTGCGTGTACAAAATTTTTCACTGGAAGCTTCTTCAAATTTTGGAAACTATAGGTCCATATGGAACTTTGCTTTTCCAACACGAAAAATGATATCGACCGACGGCAACAGAAAAAAAGAAATAATATGACAATGCGTTATAGTGAATAATGGCATAGTTTTAACTGTAAACTTTCGATACTTTTCAAGAAAAAAAATGGGGAGAGGGGGAATTAAAAACCACAAACCTCTTAAACCTCCACACCTACTAATCTATACCCCTAGAATGCTTGATGTGTAAAGGGCACTTGAAATGGTTAGTTCTGTATATTAAAAGGGTTATTGTTTCATGAATTCGCAAGTGTTCCATTTATGCATATTACGTATCTACATCGTGACAATCGCAACAAGTGCTGACAGCACCTAAAACGGAAAAAAAAATAAAAAAAAACTGTTTTTTATTTAGAATCACGGCTTTTCCGAATATGACACTTTTTGACTTCAAAAGAACGCCACCTCATGTTTGATCCCTGAACAAGCCGTTTAAAAGGTGGAGGGATTTAGAAATATCTATTGTCTATAGTTTATGTGGGGAAAAAAGATCGAGCCTTATCAAATAATTTTCTCTTTTCAGCTTTCAATGGGTTTGTTGCAAACTTTTGCTACAGTGCTATAGAGTTTTGATTCTGATGTAAAATTGTCTGAAAAATTTCATTGGCGGCATCAAATAGTCATAAAATCCACTAATTAACCCAAAAAACGCATTATAAAGAAAGCCAAAATTGCAGTCGTAAAGCCGAACAATCTGTGCACGCGCACGACGAACATCAGAGATAGGTGTTGTCTCCCCTTTTTCGTTAAGGGGGGGGGGGGAGAGAAAATATCTCTACAGTCAAACTGTGATTTTAAAAATGTGCATGGTCAAGATGTTGTCTTTTGTGAAGGGGGCGGGGGGGGGAAGCAAAATATCAAGAACAGGGTGTTTCAAAACTTGAGTGCCAAACTTATGGAGTGTATTTTTGGGGTCAACATACATATATATAAGACTTTATTTTCCTACATGAGTATGTGCTGCAATTGTTTCTCTTCTGAGCTAGAGCCCTCCAAAGTTTTGAAAAAAAAAAACAAAAAACAAACACAAAAAAAAACGCCTTTGACTCATCTCCTTACAGATACATCTGATCTAAATTTATTTTTTTCATAATTTCTCACCAAACAAGCTCAATTGGACAGCACTTGTCACAAAAGAACCGAGTGACATTTTTGATAAATTGAGTTATTGATTGATAGAGCTAGCAATACTGAATCTCGAAGCAACAAGTGCTTCTTCTGTAATAACAACTATTTCCCGTCAAAATTCCAGGTAAAAGTGAGCTGGTGAGCCTCATTGATGTCTTTGTCCATATGATGAAATAAAATGAGAACTTGGTTCCTTTGGCTGATTAGGTTAAACCTTAATCCGAGTCACGTAAGGAACCAACTCCGACTTGGTTCCTTTCAGTGGCGGCTCGTGCGATTTGGCAACCATGCTTTTTTACCATTTAAACCTATGCAAAAGTATCGATATTTTGGGGGGTGCATTGCACCTCCTGAAGATCGATTGTTTTACATAGGTTTAAATGGAGGGATTCCACTGTTGCCACATTGCACGAGCCGCCACTGGTTCCTTTTATAGAATTGGGAACGGACTTAAGTCCGGATTAACGGATTTAAAATAATCAACAGTGTAAACCAACTCTGCCGTTTGGTTTCTCTTAGAGTTTCGTTTTTCGTGATTATGCCAAAAAAAAAAGAAGAAAGGAACCAAGTCACTTTAAACGCTAAAAATTAAGAACCTTTCCTACATAGTAAATTCCACTTTTCCGGTGTTGAAATGCAAAAACACAACACGGTAGTTGAATGAAATCAAAACGTAAGTAATTCCAAGTTTTTTGTTTAAATGCTAGCTCTTCAACTTTGGACTCAATTTTCTCGAGATCAGCTCCATGTTGAATGCTGTCTAATTATTATCATTGCTAGCAAAAGCATTAAAGCTGTTCAGACTTTAGTGGCACGCTTTTCCAACACCTGCGTGTTGGAATTTTCCCTGCTTGTTTTTTTTTTATTTTTTTTTTTTATTTTTTTTTTTATTTTTGCTTATTTCAGCACTATTTGTAATCATATAAAGTGACCCATTTTTTCGAAGGCTATTTTCCCGGGGAAACTTCCCCAGTTACTTTTTTTTAAAGCAGTTGATGACCTAAGGTCGCCGAACACTATGTTACATGGATTTACAAAAACATTCCATTCATAACGATGGAGTTGTGTTTCCGTAGGAACATCTGGGTCGTGCGCCTTTTAAACTGCGTCGACACGCGCCCTCGACCGGGGCTAATTAAGGGTCCCGAGAATAGCGCGGATGCCTGCATTTGACGCGACCAGCCGACGTACGGCAACAACCACGGGCAAAGAGAGGAAATTGATTTTTACCGGCTGAATGGACAATTTATATTGATACGAGTTAAAGGGCCACTGCGCTGCTTTTGTCGCCTTGCGTTCCCCAGCTATAGAGTGTTAGCGTGTCGCGTATGTAGTAAATGGACCTTGAGTCGTACAACGGGTGACCAATCAACGCATCGAAGTCTTTTATGAGGGCGTCTTCTACTCCACGAACGCCCTGCGACGCAACTTGACCTCACACAGTTGTACAAAATATGCGGTGAGACTGGACATATAGTTTGGTCAGAGATAATAGCTCTGTTAAATTGTTTATGCCAGCATTCCAATCCGGATTGCAGACACAAGTTGATGGCAATGGCGAGTGGTGTCTCCTGCAATTTGGCAACATCGTATTTCGACCAGTTAAACCAATGGAAAATATCGATTCAACGGAGTGCAAGCTGCACACCAACAATTTCACGTTTCCCACGAGTTTAAGTGGACGATATACGATGCTGTCTAACCACACGCGACGCCTCTGGTTGAAGGCAATGAGCTATAACTTTATAGTAGCACATCAAGGAACGTTCCGCTGGTTCATTGTTGTCACCTAGGGCGCCGCCATCTTGCCGTAAAAAGCGATTTTGAGGTTAAATTTTGCAGATCGTTTTCGGTCGTTCCGTAAACAAACTCGGGCATTGCCGGAAACAACCTTCAAAATTTAACCTCAAACCTTGGAATCAGCCGTCCAAATTTCACTTTTTCCCGAGATCCCTTCTACCCTGTGTGGCACAAGGTGAACCAGCCCGCTGCCACTCTAAAGTTATAGCTCATTGGTTGAAGTATTGGGTCGGATTTAAAAAGTATGCGCACTAAAGCAGCTGATTTGACGAGATCCATCTTCTGATATGTGTTTAGGCTATAGCGCAACGAGAAATTCTCTTCAATTATCTGTCTTTCCTCCATTGAAACACGGATGTTTCACAAGAATAGACAGGGGGACAAAGCCCCCTGTTTTTATCTTTTTTTACTCATACTTTCAAAGGGAAAACGAGAGAGATAGAATAGATCTTGCAACTGAACCACTGGTGGAGCGCATTTGTTAAGATATGACCTTGAAGTTTTTACTATCTCCTGTCTGTGCATCGTCATTCCATGCGTCAGTGAAGTCGCGACATCGAACATGTTACGAATGTCGAGTCGAGGTCGTTGCATAAGCAACTATTCCGACGTTGCGGAGATGGAATTGCATACTCTGCTGATTGAAGGAGCTTTCTTCGAAAAAGAGAAACGTCAGTGTGCAAAGGAATTCTGCGTGATTTCGTGTGAAAATCTTTACACGTAATTGACACTTGACAGGCGCTAACCTGACTTTTTCTTGTCGTATTCTCTATGCACAAACAAACACTCCGATAACCATCACGTTTTAACGATATTATTTTTATTACTAATATTATTGAAGTCTCATCTTTTTGGTCTGATTTGAATGATTTTCGTTGGAAAAATTAATCTGAAAATTTTAAACAGTTCTGGGCGCAAGTAAGTTAAATGATAAATACTTCCACTTTTCTCAACTCTATTGCTTCAGAACTTGCCTTATATAGCAGTGCTGCCGTTTTGCGGATTTTTAAAATGACATTCTAGAACCAATTGGTTGAAGAAAATATAAGTTGAGAAATATAACAACGTATTTTAGAAATCCTCAAATTAATAATGTTTGCTTCAACCACTGAAATCACTGAGGGAACGTAGAATGCAGATTCCACTAACATGACAGTCCGCAAAACGACAGCCTTATTAGCAAGGTGCGAAAGAAATACAAAATTATTTGAGACATAAAAACTGTTGTATAGGAAGCGCGGTGTTGCATTTTAACGAGACCGCGATCTTGGCTCGATATTTCTAGTGGACTCAAAATAAGGAGGTGGATGGTTAGAGGGGTTTAAAGGGGTGGTTGAATTGGAAGGGGATTTCACCGACACCCCCCCCCCCCAATCGGCGCTACTGTGTTAGCAAAACACAGTAACGTCGTCAGTTTCATAAAGAGAGTGCAATTTCTTCCACTTCAGGTTATTTGGCCAACATTACAAATTGATATTATCATACCTGCTTTTGAAAAAATAAATAACCGTTCCATAGAAACTCATTTATAGGTTTAAAACAAATTTATGGGAAAAGTAAAAAGGAGGAGGGCGAGGCCGGAGGGTAGTAATCACGGACTTCCAAGGATAGTTAAGGGTTGAGCGCTGCGCTCACTCGCTGATGCCAATCAGGATATTTCGATTACCCAATGATTACAATCTAATTGGTCCATCAAAATTGAATGCTGAACATGAGAAGAAGCAACTTTATTTTCATTTCTGAATTTTTAGCCCAACATTAAAACCGCCTGCACCTACTCAATTAAAGTATCTCTCACTCGCACCTCTTCGAGGAATTTTGATCATTTGAATGTCCAGAAGTGTCCTAAAATTACGTTTTGATTTGCGAAATTGATTCAATGAAACACTTCAGAGCCTATCCGCTCTCCAAAATGACGCAATATTCGCTCGTATTTTAATTCGACAAGTATACTCATAGTTACATCTCTGTAAAGGTTTGAAAACGCTATTGTGAGTGATTTAAGGTCACTTTTTCATCTCAATTTGTTTATAACGCAATCAAAACATGCGGTACAGTTAGCCGAATTCGAGCGACAGAACTTTCGAAAGTTATATTTTTAACTTACTGTCGGGCCTGAATTTGAAGAGTCGAAACGCTGGCTTTCATTATCTGCAACAAATAACAAGGAAAGCAAGGTTAGATTTCATATATAGATCAACGTGGTCATGAATTTAATAAGTGAAAAAGGTCCAAGAAAGATCGCAATAATTCCATCCCCATAAATATACATTCAATTTATGATACATTAAGCAGACGTTTAGAATTATAAAGTCCAGTGTAACTTCCAAAAGGCTTTGAAGTTGGTTGGATGTCCGGCCGGCAGACATCCTCAAATAATGGGGTAACAAAATCTAGAATAACCGTCGGGTGATATTTCTCAGACATTCACTAAACAAACAAATATTCCCTTATGGATGTTCTTAGGGACTTAAACCTAAAACTTCTGAATAATGCTCCATGCTCAAAGAACTATGGACAGTGGACATTAGGATTGCTTTTATTTGAACTCCATATGTGACGTCGTTTTCAGGACAGTTCGTCCAATGATTTATGTCCAAATTAATTTCGTCCAAAATTTTATTGACCTTTTTTATATTTTGTCCATTTAAACGTTTTGTTTAAAACACTTTTAAAACGCCGGAACGAAATGATTTCTCAAAATAACATAAATCCAAGTAAAAATTGGACGTTAGTATATTTTTTGTCTAGTAATTTTCATTCGATCATTTTGGTTAAGTGATCAAAATTTAAATTTTTTTAAGAATTTATATTACTTAAAACGCAGCAACCAGAAGTAAACATATTAAATCATGCATTCTTTAACAGATTTTTAAGAAAAAATAAAATTATTTTTTTGGGGCATTTATTGAAGGAACCTTTCCAAATAATCATTGTTATCTACTTTTGGACATTAGGATTGGACTTTCCATATTGGACACACTCTATGGTCCAAGATGAGGATTAGACAAACCAATAACCACCGAACAAAAACTTTCTGACAAAAAGTTCTTGGACTACTTGAAAGAATGGATGAAACTATTTTGGACGAAAAAATTGGACATACTATCCGAAAACCATGCATTGTTATCGTGCAAGGTGAATGTCATGACGTCCATGCAATATTTTTCCAGGCAAGTTTTAACATAAAGAAAATTAGGGTGTTCTGGGGATCTGTTACAGACCTCGAACTATTTTCCGAGAACCCCCATTTGACGGTCAGAATCTTTGGAGCTTGGTTGAAATTTTTCTCGGAAATAGCTAGGAATAGAAAAATGTAAGCTCGTTAACATTTCATAGTGGGTAGAGTTACGCGGAAAAATGATACGTGGCAGCGCTGACAAGTGACTTGAGCTTGTGTCGAATTTCGAAAGCTCAGATGGAAAAGCAGCAAGCACGTGAAAAGCAAGGTTGCAATTATTTCCAAACGGGAAGCTCGGAACCTTGACTGCAGACATTCAAGAAGCCAGGAATAGCTACTTGGCTTTGAATTTCATTTGTGTCATTAAGGTTGCAACTGCAGAAACTGCGGAAAGGAAGGTTGTCTGTCCATGGGCCTAGTCATATGCACACGCGTTTCATGCAGACTAGCTGACTTTGAAAATTTACCTCAGATTTGTGACGGAAATCGATTAACTTTTAGACTGCATATAACTATTCTTGGATTCAAAATCTATAGGTGGGAAAAAAGAAATTACCTCAGATTTGTGATGGAAATCGATTAACTTTTAGACTGCGTACAACTATTCTCAGGACTCAAAATCTATTTGTAGCCTTCGCCTCCCTAACAGTTCGGCGAAACGTCCGTTCGTTTTGAACAAGTGCTGATTTTATTCGTAAAATGTTTTGAAAAAAAAAAAAAAAAAAAAAAAAAAAAAAAAAAAAATAATAATAATAACAATTGACACATCATAAATGCATATAGTCTGCGTTCTCTATTTCACCGCACAGGTCGCCGAGAATATATAAAAATACATGAATGACAACGTTGCGGCTCGGAGCCTATGCTTGATTTCGAACTCGCACCACCAGCGACACCAGCGTATCGTCATCTGATCCAATGTTTGACGCATTGCCTTTAACCCTTTTTCACTATACTATTTTGAACTCAACGTCGGCAATGAAATTTTGTGGCATTTACTAATTTTAAATTACTGTAACTCGATATGCTGAGAAAATTGATTCCAAACGGCGATTCAGAATGTAAATAATACATGGTTCCAGCTTTAAAAAAATCACGATACAAGGATTGCCGTGATCATATAGCACGTCTACCGGAATTCAAATTTAAAGTCAGCTATTCGATGTCAATAAAATGAGTGAGGTAAAACATGTGCCGAAAATGCAGCCGTATCGCACCAAAAATCGCCGCCATTTTTGTCGCAACTGCGAACACGAAACGCTGAACAAAATAGAAAGTAAGAAACCCTTTTAACTCGAGTTGGAAAACAAAGGTAATTACTGATAATACGTTCAGCTGTGCTGAAAACCAAACCGGGGTGGCGTAACCCAAGTTTAAATATCATGCATAAACTAGGCTAATGTCATAAACACCCTTTTATCTGGTGACGGTAGACCCTTCATACTCAGAGGCGGATCCAGGCAATTGTTATTATTTCTCTTAGCTCGTTTGAGCGCATGTGTCGGAAAAGGGTAGGAGATGGGGGCAAAAGTCACGTGACTGTCCCCAATTTGTCTTTTTCTAACACTCGCGTTTAAATGATCAAAGAGAGAAAGATAGATAACTTTCTGGATTCACCATTTGTGTTCATACTCTTATCTCGACCGCGAACGGCGACCCTGGACAATATGTCGCTCTTCGCTCAGTGAGTCTAAAAAAATGCGTTTCATGGAGAAAATAAATCAAAACTATGAATCCTACATAAATAGCAAGTTAGTTGAAAAATTACTTTCATTACGATTTATTCAATATACCTATTTCCTATTAAAGCTTTGATGGTTTCATTTAATTTCCCAGTTTTCAGATCACGTGGTTTTGTAGGAAAATGTTAGAAAATAAAACGCTTTTGAAACAGAAAGCAACAATTTTTTATGTCCAGAAAAATCAAACTGCGATTTACTGTGAGAAGACTCACGGAGGGGCCCATAAAACTGTTATGTGATGACGATAAAAGAGTTATTATGTCGCTGTTGAATACTTTGAGCTTGGTGATATAATCCTCGAAAGTTTGTGTTCTGTGAAAACCGCGCGAATCTATTTTTCCGCACGCATGAGGGCTGGCTTCATTCTCTTTTCAAAGTTTAAAAGCCCTTCACAAAAAAGGCAGTGTTATAATATCTCTCTCTCCCACCCGTAAGCCCAACATTTGGCTTTTTGTTCTACATTACGAAAACTATGACAAAAGCGTGGGTGTCCTTTGTGGAGCGAGGTTGAATTTTACGACTGGCTCTTAGAGATCTTTTTAATTAAAGTTCTGTTCTGAGAAGAGGTAGATTTCATACAATTCGCAATCAATTAATGTAGCATTGTTTGTGTAGACACGCTAATGCGCTGTAGTGTTCGTCCATCCGAGAGGAAATAAGTTGAGCGATCTCTATAAACGACCAAATAAGTTTCCTAATTTCAAAGACTTTTTTTGATTCTGAAGTATTTCTTCTTTACGAGCACTTCTTCCTTACTCATGAAATCAAGACATTCTGGCAAATGCCTATACAGGGCCACTAATTTAAATCCTTAAGCTAACTATTTTGCAAAATCCGTAAAATTGCGTTTCGGCCGAACTCTGATTGGTTGACGGTTGTCATGGGTAGAGGCCACAAGAAGGAGGTGGGTTTTCCAATTAGAGAATACACACTACCACTGCACTATGGTCTGAAATCAGTACAAAGTGGCTAAAAATCAGAGGAAAAACGACATCGAAAATCATCGTTCTTGACCCTTTAATTTTAATTTAAAAATTACCCGGTGACATTTCTAGATTTAAATTACTCATTAAAACTTTTTGCTGTGATTAAAATTGGTCTTGAAAGTTTAAAAATGATAAATTAATGATAAATTTCCTTTCTGATTTTCGGCCACTTTTTGACGATCTCAGACCATAGCGCACTGTAGAATTGAATTTTATTATTTTCGGAAAGGTCAATTTATTCCAAATGTTTGATAACCCTAAATTTACCCAACAGTTGACCTTTTCACGAGTTCAAATTGATATAACGCAACGTTGCCACATTGAACGCGGCGTAGCGCCAGTGATAATCCAGACATGAATTAATTGTTCGGATCATAAATTGAATGAGAGGAAATGAGTTTATGAATGGACGATGAGGAAGGAACAGAGGGATATTGTGAGCTGGGTGAATATAGGGGGGCAAGCACGCGTATCGAAGTTTGCGCGATTGGTATTTACGGTGCTCGCTTTTGAAGTTCGTTTACGTGGCACCGAGGAATTGAATCTAATCATGCGTGTAAATCCAATTTAGCATTCGCACGTTTAGTGTTGTGTTGTGGGCTCCTATAACGTCAGCAAGCAATTTCATTTTCCGAGAAATATTCACAAAGCGCGTTTTACAAAGGTTGGAAAAATTCTTGTTTCACTCCCCGCGGCGTTTCCGGTTGTTCGTTCATTCATGAATTCATAACTGTATAACGCGACTGAGCTAGGGTTTTAAAGTTCCGATCGAGAAAGATTTATCAACATTCGCTAAGCCAGATCATCCTAATAGATTCTTCAAAATCACACTCAATTTTATGCGGCCTGTGTAAATTTACCCAAAATAAACTTTAAAAGCAACATCAAAACACTTAGGTTAAAACAAAATTTTGGAGCTCTCACATAAAGTAATATACAAATTGATCTGTTGCAAACTTTGCTGGCAATTAAATAAAAAAGTAAATACATATTTTGTAAAATTTTAGAAAAAATTAGGTGGCCGAAAACGTTAAAAAGTTCTGAAGACCACCTCTGAATGAGAAGAAAATCTGTAAACAAATTGGGCCGCGTACTGATGCGACGATACGCAGGACCACCAACGCAGATCCAAGAATTTCTCTCTCTCTCTCACTCTTTCTATTTCTCTCTCTCTCTCTCTCTCTTTCTATTTCTATTCTCTCTCTCTCTCTCTCTCTCTCTCTCTCTCTCTCTCTCTCTATCCTCTCCTCTCCTCCTCTCTCTTTCTATTTCTCTCTCTCTCCTCTCTCTCCTCTTCCTCTCTCTCTCTCACTCTTTCTATTTCTCTCTCTCCTCTTTCTTCTCTCTCTCTCTCTCCCTCTCTCTCTCTTTCTCTCTCTCTCTCTCTCTCTCTCTCTCTCTCTCTCTCTCTCTCTCCTCTCTCTCTCTCTCTCTCTCTCTCTCTCTCTCTCTCTCTCTCTCTCTCTCCCGGTTCATTTTATTGCATTTGTTCGAAAAAGACAAAGATATTAAAATTATGAGCGAAAATCAGGTAATTGCAACTCTGTGTCTTGCCCTAACACATGTGTTCTAACAGGCTGAAAAGAGTGAGTGAAAGGGTGGAAGAGAGATTAGAAAAGAGGGAGGGGGAGATTGGTGGTGAGAGGGGAGAGGGTCACAGTATACTTATCTTACACAGTAACGAAACTCAATGTTAGAAAAACGGCAAATGCCTCCTGTTTGTCGGAGGGTAGAACTATTATCTTCCATTTGATTTGCATTAGACGCTAAGGTGGCGCCCTCAAGTAGTCGGAGGATAACAACTCAATTTTCCCATTTAATTACATTGAAAAACGACATTCGCCAAAGCGCTCCCATAGAGTTTTGCTACTGTAGAGGATGAGTATACTGCAGTGGAGAGGGATGGAAAAATCCCTGCTTCCGCCTCTGTAGAGCACTCTCTAGCGAGAATTCGTACGACGAACTCGCACACCTGACAGCATGTCCCAAAAGTCCTTACTCCTGGTTTAAGTTAAAAATCTCGTACCGCTTCTCGATAAATATAACGGCGAATCTATTCGTGCTCGTTAGCCTCTGTTTAGGGACTTCCGGAACATACTGTATTCCTAGGAACAGGAACACCTCTCTCGATTTAATCCGATTCATTTTAGTCACGTACATTCATCCTATGATCTTAATTAACCATGTAAAAGCACTCTCATACCTGATGAATATGGAGAAAAGCAGGGGGAGAGGAAGCGGTGGAGGGAGGGGAAGATGGAGGGGGAAAAGTAAGGGACGGGGGAGGACGCAATTTTCAATCCTTTAAGCGCAAAGAGGAACGAGGGTATTATAATTTCTTCCATGATTCAATGAATTTCATGGTCCTCAACAAATAGTTAATGATTCGGAACGTTCCGCGTATCGTATATGTTTATACGGCGACTTGGCGTTTCCTCAAAATTTCACAAGACGCCATAAGCTAGATCTGCAGCGAGACGCCTTTACTCTAAATCGAGTTAGTAAATGGGTTTACTCTTGAGCGCTTTTCCCCTGTTGAATGCAAGATGCATCCCGCATGACTAATGGAGTTTATGCGCTTTTCATTCATTCTCTTATACAGTCCACTCCACTCCCTCTCTCCTCCATTTCTCTTTCCCACGCGTAGTTATAAAATCTTCTTCAATATTTCAAGTTGAAAGTCGCGCTTTTCATATTCAAGGTCGTTGAGGTGAAGCCGCGGGAAAAGAAGCTACCTCGACTGGAATTATATCACCCCCGGCGTGTGCAAGGAAAGTTATATACTTTTAACAATATGATGTAGAATGCGCAAGAGCTCGATCTGCCAGATCAAGACTGTGCAACAGTTGGTTATTTCTATTCCTGGGAGTTTTATAGTACCTTCGGCTATACCACTAGTAGATGGTACCGCGGATTTACTGCTTTCGCAAAAAAAGCATTTTAAAGTAGTAAAAGTGGATCATTAACCCTTTTTGAGCTCGTTTCAGAAGTGTTGGCGCACCAAGACTGTAATCTTTGGCAAATTTTCAATTTTCAATCCTTCAAATCAAAACAAAACTTGCCCGCGACTTCAAACTTTTGGTTTTAACGCGTTCCTCGATAAAAAACCAACTCTCCAACTCATTTTCATTGATTTTTTATGGTGTAATATATGAGAAATAATGTGGAAGATTCCAACGATTATTGGTTTAGGTGCACCTACACTTCTGAAATGACCTCTTGTGCGAAGTTTATGAATCGAGTCTTTCCTATACAGCTAGTTTTTAGTTTGAACAAAATTGGCAAGGTAGATTGAGAATAGGTATGGGCATCAACACTTGGCTCAGGGAGTGTGGCCACCTCTGAAAAGCGACTTCGCCTGGGGAATGCGGACTGGGGCAAAAATGTTTCCGGTAAGTGTAAAAGAACTAATTGATCACTACATTATACTTGTAACAGATGCCCACTGCCCAAAGTACCATCCATTGACTTCGACACAGTTTTATTTTTTTTTTATTTTTTTTTTTTTTTTTTGTTTTTTTTTTTTTTTTTTTTTGAGGCATAAATTGTTTGCTAACCATTGCGACTTCGCACTAAAACCGTCAATACGTCAATACTTATAACACACTCATTTTTTTTTATTCAATACCTCTCTGTGCTCCTCGTAAAAATGTGATCAAGAATCATTTCAGAAAACAACCCAGTCAACGGTAGAAAGAAACGCTTTGAAGAAACACATGCTGAAATACCCCGTCCTCTTAGTTGTTATGTGCCTTTGATCCCTACCGTATAATGTACTGACACAAAGTGGCATTTAACTTTTTGTACCTTAAATAAAGTGAAAACCGGACGACATATTCTAGGAAACATAAGTCATTGTCCTGCTCTGAGCCTACAGTTCCATATTTAGTGTAGAAGGTCAAATTTCAAAACGGCTACAGCAAACTTTCAAACAATGTTGTCCTCACTAGACCTAAAAGTGTAGTCGTCAATTAGCTTTTCTCCCGTCTCTTTGACTACAGCATACGTCTGATACCAAGAAAACTTCCATTATTCCTTTTTTTGTCTGGTTTGCGTGCTAAATTTTCTTTGAATTTGGTATGGCTATAATTAGAACCAGGCACGAGTCAAAAGCAAGGTAGACATATAGCTTATTCTGGTTGGCAGACGAATTCTATGGGTTTGTCATCAGGAGTCTTCTCTCACCATTGGTTGGAAAATTGCTTTTGTAAGTACGTTTATTTTCTCCGGTCAATATAATAAATTGCTCGTTGTTGGATCGGATGAAACCAAATGATCCAATTATTGTATGTGACTTTTGGATACAGTGCGGATAAGAATTAATGGAGACCGGTGATTGATGGTGGAGACGAGTCACGTGATTGCCAAGTATGTATAATCAAAATACAGAATTTATCTTAGTATTGGTTATTAGATGCTCAAGACTGCCTGATGACCATTTTTCCGTATTTTAATCAGACTTAACAACCACGGGAATCATCTCCAGAAGTCAGGGAAATCAAGGATCGGCCCGCAAAAGACGTAAAATGACACAACTCAGTAAGTAAGGGTGAACATTAAAAGAAGCATGAGGTCTACGGGTTTGTAACCTGTTGTGACAACTACCGGCTGTAATAAAATCCACTAATAGGCACATTGAGCCACACCCACAGATCTTAAAGTAAACTTGAACATGTTTTATCATAAATAGGCTTAATACATAATCATGTAATTGTCTAACTGTACATATTAAACAATTTGTTTAAAAATAAAAAAAAAATAAAAAAAAAAATCCAATGCCGACACTCATTCCTCAATTCCTCTTCTCTTCTCAACTTTAAAACATAGAGAATCTAAATATTAAAATTACATGGGGGGGGGGGGTACGAAAATATGCGCACGCATATGATTTGTACACATCGAAGATAAAAGAAAAATTACTAATAATATGAAAACTGTTCACATGGTATTATACGTTAATACCTTGAAACCTTGATTACAAAATAAATATGAATGCGGTAACTAACTACCTATACAACTAATTACTATAAGCCAAAAATAGTTAGGTTCTCACATCATACGAGGGAGCTATAGTCAAAATCAAAAGTTGTCATAAAATAGTGTAACTAATTCGAGAATTTTCCAACCGTCCAATTAAAAACTATGAATATTTTAAGCGCAGATGTTCAGTTTGCTTTGGGTGTCAAATTAAAAACTCAAAATTCCTCCTTTTTTCCAGTTTCTCAACTAGCTAACCGCAATTAATTATAGGGAAAAGTACCAACGCATCGTAGCAGGTCTAGAAATGATGAAAAGTCCACATGATGGTAAGAATCTTTTTCTTACACGGAAAAAAAAGATCAGTGAAAATAACCATACGGATACCTGATTTTGGCACCTGCTAGATGTTATGGTAAACTTGACCAGAAGTATGGTACATTTATCGATACTTTGAGTAAATTCGACATGCAATCAGGTAACATCACCTAGTACCTAGTCAAAATATAGTATTCTTCTGGTTAACATTACCATAACATCTAGCAGGTGCCAAAATCAGGTATCCGTATGGTTATTTTCACCGTAGTTTTTTTTCCGTGTACAGTACATTTTGTCTTGAAATCTCACTGATTTTATTGCAATGTTTCTCTGACTTTATTGTTCATCATATAACAAATAAGTTAATTAAAAAAAGAACGGGGAATGGAGAAAAATTAACAAAGCACTGATATTTAATGTTACAACAATTCCTTTGCTCGGATGTAAGTATGCTACTTTTATGTTTAAAGATATAGAAGCCTCGCGAAATGTGAGGGTGCTGAAAATTTCCATGAAACTTCGCAGTCATTGTATAAACGGTTTTCTTGAAACCTTAGAAAAACCCCTTGAATATAAAATAAAGAAAAGCGGGACTTTTTCAACCCTCTTTTCACTGGGGGCCGTTTACATTTAAAATAGTCTGGCGGACCCATCCGCCAAACTACCTCTCGTTTCTTTTATTCTTGTACTCGCCGTTCAGTGTGAGGAGGGGTGGAGGTGTTGACGATACGGTTCGTATGCTCAAAGTTGGATCTTTGCATGATGCCATATCTTACTCTGAAGAATAGAATAATAATTTATTCACAGTAGCGCAACGAGAGTTTCTTCATCTCTCTCTTTTCTCCATTAAGAAAAGTATGTTAGACAAGGATGGACAAGGGGATGAAACATCCTCTTTCTGTCCTTTTCCTACCTATACATTCAAATGGGAAATGAGAGAGATGGAAGAGATCCTGGTTGCGCCAGTGTTTCTTCACAATAGAAGCGTCACTGCCATAAGCATATAAGACTCTACATAAACTCTTGATTGACCTTGTTCTAGTAAGCTGACCCGCGAAAATTTAAAATTTTAAGCCTACTCTTCAAGATTAAGAAACAATAAGCTGGCTGACTGGGAGAGGGCGAGGGAGAGTGAGAGTGGGGATGATTTTGTTGTTGAATTTTGGTTATAGAAGTTGGGATATCCTTTCCAACATTATCTTTCTTATTGTTTGATCATTCAAAGGTTAAAATTCAAGAAAAATCGGCGACTGTGACACTTCTTTTACAGATTAACCTTCACTCTATGGCTGAAAATCACTGCCTGTACCAACATTATGATGAAAATAGTTCAATGACAAAACTCAGAAAGATTACATCTAAACGAAACTGTATTTGTGAATCCTAATATGGCCGCAAAGTGCACGATTATTTTTCATAATTTTCCAAAATTTTGTTTTTTCTTATTCGCGAGGTTTTTATGCTTTTTAGGTTCCAAAGCAAATGAAAAAATTGAAGGAAAAATGAAAAAAATACTGCTGGTTATGTATTTAAGAAATAACCAAGAATAACTCAAAAGAACTTTCTTTGACTTATGCCTTGATTTTAATGAAATGTAATTTTTTCTGACAAATCTGCGCCGACTATTTATGTTTCTTTCATTTGCTCGCCAGATACGATTTCGGGCACGCTTTCAGGTACGCGCGCCACATGATAAAGTTTCATGAAGTTTCATGATTTGAGTAAGTATATCGCAATAACGGAGGAATGTTGTCAAACCCCACTTTTCTAGAACAAGCTAAAGCACCGCAAACAGTTTACAATCCACTGACAAAATTGCGTATGTTAAAAGGGTTAGATCTTGCAACCGCGATGTTTGCTGTCTGTTTATTCGTATGGCTTTACCATTGTGTTTGAGCTGCGAGGGTGTCTGAATAATGTAACTACCAATTACGAAGAACGAGCGGACTCGCGCAAAAAAAAAAAAAATAAAATAAAAAATAAAAAAAAAATCAAAATAAAAAACTGTTCGGCCAGACAGAGGTGGATCCAGGATTGTGTCCTTCTCTCGCTCATCGTCCATTCCAACCCATGTGTTAGAGAGAGTATAGAAAAGAGTACTATCTCTCGCCTTTCGTCCCTATCTTTTCTGTCCTTTTCTAACACCCCTATTCAAATGAGAAGAAAGAAAGAAAGACGAATTCGCGTGGACCCGCCTTTGCGACGAGATGTGCGCACCACGCCACACAGTGGGTAGAGCTTTGCAATTTGTCGGCCAAAATTCAACAAAATAAAATAATCTTAATAAAATGTTCATTTTCTAGCTGAACTGATCTTCGCCTCTTCATGTGTATATTTTTCAGCTAGAATCATGCGCTAGAAGTGGTTCAAGAATGTAAAATTTAGTTCTGGAAGCTTTCGAACTTAAAGATATTAGACGATTTTAAATTGCTGATTTTTGACAGCCAATAAATCAGTCATTTCTGCCCTTTGTGCACCAGGCCGTGACGCTCCTCCGTGTACATTGCAATGAGAACCACGATCTGTAGGGGTCGGTATCGTTATTTTCTTTTCTTTTTCGGCTTAACTCAATTGCCGCGTAATAAAACCTCTTTTGAAAGACTTTATTTTTATCGTCAAAGCACTTCCTTCGCGGATAAAAACTTTCGAGACCTCTCTCGTGGTTGCTCTCCTCCTCCCCCTTCCTTCACAGTCAACAATTCTTCATGACCTGGTATTTTGCACTGGTGGCGTAACAATAAGGGATTCGCCGGTCTTCCTTCCTTCAATCGTCAATTTAAGAACGCACAAACGGAAGATTAAAGTTAAGAACAGAGGGTTTATCCCTATGTCTATTTTTTTCGCCTTGCACGATTGAATGGACAAAGAGTATAAGGATAGTGAATCTGGTAGAGCCGCCGTTTTGCGAGGAGTTATTTAACGATCCATTTACATTCAGTGGTATATAATTCAAACGCGGTTAAATCAAAGATTACCTAAATTAGTAATAGTGCAAGCCATTGTTTTACCTCAACTGATAATTGCACATATATGTATACTTTTGTCACCGGAAGATTCGCCGATGGATTGTAGATTGTAGAATGCCACTAACCCTCTAAGGGCCAGGTTAGTTCAAAAGAACGCCACTAGCGGCACTAGCTCTTAATTCCGTTCATACAAGTAAGGAAGGCAGTTAACTGTTCGTACTTGGGGGAGTTGAAATTGCATATATGCTGAATTGAAGGCGCTGGGAGACAAGAGGAGAAGAACGAGGATACTGGGGCGTGGTCCATAAGGGCACAAAATGGCAGCTCCGCTGCTGATAAAAGTGAATTTTGTTTTTTTTTTTTTTTTTTTTTTATTTTTTGATTTAGAGATAGTTTAATTTAATTTTAAGTGAGTGCGTATCATTCTTGCATCAATTAACACAGGAGTGAATGCTCTATACTGTGCAGCGGCGAAGCGTGAAATTTTGCAACAATGTATTTTCTCCATTTAAATTCACCAAAAAAGTCGAACGCTCATCAGCGATGACCGGGTATTACGACCTTTTTAATGTGTTTAAATGGGGGAAAAGGAACGTTGCCAAATCGTACGCCTCGCCACTGATACTGTTGATGGAAAAGTTTGCAATAGATCAATTTCAGTAATTGAGTCAGGATTTTTAGCTAGTTTTTCAATTATTTCAAGATTTTTTTCATAGCTTTAACGTATTTTGCAAATTCGAGGTTATGCATATTCATATACTGACGTGTTAAGCACCGTCGAAACACGGAGAGGTGGGGGGAAGGGGAGTCCCCATTTTAGTTCATTCATTAGTCCATCATTTGGTACTATAATCCAATTTTTTTTTTTTTTTATTTATTTTTTTTTTTTATTTTTTTTTGACAAAATAGAGACTACTTATTATGCCGAAATTTAGAATGCTAAATAAGATGGAGGAATCGCTTTTTTGTTCTTCTCAGTTTTGTATTGAGTTTTTATCAAAGGCAGAAATAGAAGGGCAGGAGGCTTAGCCCCCCTAGAGGTCCTACAACTCTCCCAGACATATTAGGAAAAAAGAAACGGATTGAGACATTTAACCATATGATTTGGCACATCCCAAAATGTCGAATTCATGGAGACTTCAAGGAGCGAAACCAAAAATGTTGTCAAATTCAGTTAATGTATTTTCCCCCAAAATTTGCCTGGATTGTAAGTGCGAAAAAGGGTCATCAAGGAGGTTGATGGTCAGAGTTACGAAGGATCAAACGCATGAGAAGCAAAGAAAAAACAAACCAAAGGATTAAGTTTTTAGCCCCCCTGGCAAGATCTGCAATGACGTCACTGCTCAGCCAGCACCCCCCCCCCCCCCACAATAAATTCCCAATTCCCTCTATGGTTATTGCAATTATTGCTTATAGTTATTATTCCCCCTCCCCCTCTCCAAAAGAAAAAACTTCCAGATTTTTTCATAGAACACCAATCTAAGCACAGTTATATTATAGGAGCGGCTCTATGCAGAACGGAACCAATGAGGAGGGAAATCAATATCCGTTGTTAAATTTTTCTATACATATACAAATGCGCCGTACAACTATCGGTGATTTCGGTCCAAATCGAAAAAAAACGAAAAAACTTTAACTTAAATGCTCTGTATCAGCTAAAGCTGTCCTATGAAACACGCCTCGTAAAGATCATTCGGAATAAGCATTTACCTTACAGTATATTCAAAGCACTTTACAGTTAAAAGAAAAATAAAAATAAAAAATAAACGAACTTCACTGCGAATAAAATTTTCTATTAGTCTTCACTTTTTTTCACAAGTGAACTTCAGACACATCGTTCACAGACACCAGTGCCACATCCAGTCAATCGATTTCCTTTATTTTCCTAGAATCCTTTGAAACTTTTCTCGTAACTCTGCTGTTTAGCATAATCTAATCACCGGAGTGTTCGCGAAGGAATATCCTAGAATCGAAACGAGAGGCGCATATACGTGTTATTTACTCGTTCCGGCCATTTTGAATATTTAAACAAATAATTGAATCATACGTGATGGGAACTCGGTTGATTGTGGTAGCAACTTTTAGAAAGAGAAAATTGAAAAACCTACAAAAGTGTATCCTAACAACAAAGGTTGGATTGAATACGTATTGCAGATATTACGACTGAGAATTTTTACCCCGACCTTTCAAAAAATCGTTCGAATGAAAGTGGGTTTTGCATTATGCGCCGAGAAGGGTAAGATTGCTATAATTCGTGATTCGTCGATGCGAATTTTCTGCAAGAGCGACGCGATTAAAGACGCGACTATCTTACAATCAGTGTTGCCAGGTTTATAGTCCACGCGTGGACAGTTTTCGAGTTGAAAACTGTCCACACTATCGATAGGGATAGAGGATCGGGAGTGGGAGCGTGGACAGTTGTGGACAGTTGTGGCTGTATTCTCATCAAAATAGTCCACGTACGTGGTCGAATCTGTCCACTATTGGTAACACCGCTTACGGTTATGTCTGCTCGATAGATAAAAATTATAATAGCAACTTTTAATTGGCTGTAAAGGCTTGTAACGAAGGGTGCAGTTTTCTCTCTCTCTCTCTCTCTCTCTCTCTCTCTCTCTCTCTCTCTCTCTCTCTCTCTCTCTCTCTCTCTCTCTCTCTCTCTCTCTCTCTCTCTCTCTCTCTCTCTCTCTCTCTCTCTCTCTCTCTCTCTCTCTCTCTCTCTAAAAGTAGGCATCAAATATACTTGAGGAAGGATTCTAATGTTTTTCTCATTCAGAATTTCTGTACTTAATTCTCTCCTGAATTAACTGACATTTTGTATAATGGTTATAATCGCGCAGAATAATAGCATCAGAATAACTCCCATAAGAGCCAATAGAAAAAAAAATGGTTGATTTTGGTGACTTCTCAAGATGGCGGAAAAACCAAACTAAAACTGAACCGGAGAAAAAAATACGAAATGTTACATTGCCAAAACAGAAAATGGGCGGACAATCTGTCTTTCGCATCAATGCTTTGCATGAGGCTTGTTTTAAACTTCTAAAGATGGCAGACCCAAATAATGCTTCAAAATGAACCGAAGTGTCCATTATTCTGATAGTAGTATTGCATGCGCTTAACATTATATCATTATTAGTATTGCGACTATTATTGTTCGCGCTTTGAAAAGAACAAGCAAAAATAAATAAAGGAGTTAGTGAAAGTAACTTCGTGGAAGGAAGTAGAATTTCTTACCGGAAGATGCGTCGAGGGGCGCTGTTTGGACGAAACTTCGTTGTTTATTTCCGGCAATGCAAATAGCTGAGACGAAAACAATTAGGAAACACCTCATAGCTCAGTTGGTGTCAGCCAAAATGGCGGTTATAAAGTGGCCCCCTTGCTACGCCAAACTGTCGAAACAAAAGATAAAATTACGAATGTTTAGAGATTGAGATACGAAAGACACATAAAGTAACAAACAAAACATATGGAATTGAATCTGACATTTTTAGCTCCTTTCGTTGTTGCCAATGTTTAATTAATGAGTCAAAGATTACGAGAGTGTGTTAAGATCAATTATTATATTTTTCTTTGGGTTAGTCTCCGCAGTGACGCTGTACCTGTTTGCTCATTTCCATTAACAAATGGTAAAAGCGCTCGAATTGAGGAAAGGCTAAAAGGCTTAGACATAAACCCACATCTAATTTACCCAGCCTTTCGCAAGTTAAATGTAAAAGATTTCAGCGTTATACCGAATCGGTTTGCCGCGAGACTCTGAAATGTCAAAATCCAAGATACGTACTACCACATATATGTATACCATGAAATGGATCTAAATGTTTCATCAGAGTCAGCAGTACTATATCTTTGACAGGGTTCAAATATCTTAAGATTAGAGTCCCGAATAAATAGACGCACAGACATGTTAAAAAGTCTTGTAATTACATTTTAATCGGCAATTACTGTGCTTTATACCGCCGTTTGTTACGGAGGCTAGAACTTAGGTACACTCGGAGGCTAGAACTTAGGTACACTCAATGTTCTTTTTTTAAAGAACTGGATAATTTTATTGAAATGCCTCCATCGAGGCTGTGATTTTGGAAATTGAAGTTTTCGACCTTTCGAGGACTTTGATTGAGTTCAGACCATAACTAATCTACAGTATTACCCCTACTTTTCAGCTTCTTTTTCGCACCATCATATTCGATATTTTTTTTTTCGGAAAGCATAATAACGAACCTTCTTTGCCGTAAAAGCTTTAATGTATTTAACGAGACCTCTTTGAACCACACTTCTTCTTTCCCTTCACTTGTTTACATGACAAGCGGGCCGCGACCTTTGAAATCATTGGCTAATACTGCGGGTAAAGAGGATAAAAGCAAGGTCGCTATTGGCCCATCTATAAAGTGTTTCTCGCGAGAAGTATACACCTCTGTAACTAAAGTATCCGTGCGCTACATTCAATGAGCAGCAGTAGTGGCCCGTGAGATTTGGCAACCATGCATTTTTCCCACTTAAACTTAGGTAAAAAATCGATTCAAGCGGAGGCTGGCAGCCTCCTCGAGTTTCGATTGTTTGCCATGTATTTAAATGAGATAAAAACACTGTTGCCAAATCGCACGAGCCGCCACTGATGAGCAGCATATTTAGATAATCGAATTTTGCAAGGAAATACTTGGTTACAGAGGTCTACTTTTCGACCAAAACGTTTACACTATCCAGCAGTGGCCCTTATCTAGTTAACCAGTATCATTCATTATTATTCAATGACTTAAAATATCTACACGCAGACTCTGTTATAGTCACGCAGACTCCAATCTAGACAGACTTCGTCCCTCTCCAAAATGAAATAAAAAAAATAATAAAACAAAATTTAATAAAAAGTTAAAAATGAGACCAAGTCCCGGGTAATTCAATGTTAGACTTTTTTCAGGCCTCACGAAGCCAACTTTTTACAAGTAAATTCTTTACAAGACAAAAAAATATAAAATATATACCTCTCCTATCCCTGTCTAAACTTTTAAATCATAAATCGGCTGGAAAAGCTAAGCCGTACTCCCAAGTACGTATGATTCAGCTTAATGAATTTTGCTCGTCCTGATTGTCCGAGCTTTCATCCGAGAAAAATTAGCAAAGATGCTTCATCCCTTAAGTAGGTCAGTTGGGGCTCATTGTTCAGGGTAACGAACCGAAACAGTAACGAACGCAAAGCCAGTCTCGGGCTGGAAGATTTTCCAAGAACCCGTTTGCATCAGTCATCATTATGAACTCTTCGTCGTTGTTGTCCAATCTCAGGAGAAATAATAAAAAAAGTCTTAGATGATTTCCAAGATAAGTATATACACGGATAAAGGAGGAATTCTAAGTCTCTATTTTTGTGAGGTTCGGCAAGAGTAATCCATCTATTCTATCGTATTTTAATTATCTTCCATTAGCCTCCCAAAAGTGAAAGCATTAAACCTGATCTTTTCCCACATCTTACATTTAAAGCAGCTTCTAAACAAAGGTTGTGTTTAATTTTATGCAGTCTGATAGTTTGAACCTACATACGATTAATAAAGAACTGTTAATAGAGAACCATTTGAAAATTAATGAAAAAAGAATTATAGTTCCAACATCAGAGAGTTTTACGATTAATTAGGGTATTTTAATGATCTCTGTTCGATAAGGTGTTCCAAAGCCCCCTAAAAAGCAGTAAATGCGGTGTTCCAATACCTGCATTTATTGCACTTTAGAATAAATTTAATTTTCAATTTAACTGTGAAGAAATAAAATCAGTTCACGAATATATTTTTGCTGCGGTTATAAAAAAATAATAATAATAATTATAATAATAACAATCCTCTGTTAATTGATCACTGTAATCGCTGTAATAATATACGTCTTAAAATCAGGCTTCCATGCATTTTTGCCACATGAAACTTTTTTAGCAAACACATGAACTGTGTCTTCGTCAGTTTCAGCAATTGTATCGAAACCTTTCAAATTGATAATGGTTTTTACACGTGTGTTACCTGAGCAAAGAATCGGTTCGAAAGAGTTTCTCTTGAAAGTTCACACGGGTAAAACTAAACTGACAAGTAACATCTCCGCCAGTTGCTTGGACAAAATGAGAAAAGTTTTCAATTAATTGGCACACATCCAGAGAATTGAATTTCAAAATATAAATCAATTGTTTCCGTTTCTTTCTTAAAACCTTTTTTTTACTATGATTAACCTCAAAAATATTTTGTCAACAGCGATCCTTGTAACAGCTGATTAAAATTTACCAGTGACAGAAATAGAAATCAAACAATTCCTGAAACAGCTGTTGAGATGAGGCAGAATTTAAATGGCAAACTCAAAAAGATTATGTACCTAAATTTATACAGACGTGGCATAAAATGTACAATAACGCCGGGAATGATCCTATCAGACAATGGAGGGGATCAAAAAATTCAAAAACAGGTGAGTTCATATGGTTTTTGCGAGAATTCGCCGACAAAATCTCTATGAAACGTAATATTGTTATGCTGCGTTTTTTTTTAATCTTTATGATCCCGGGTTGGATCATGGTCTACGTTTTGACCATTATACACTTAATACGGACGTGATAGCTTGCGCCATGCCGTCTGTATCCGTACTAGTAATCTTTGGTAAATTCGCCGTGTGCAAATATTGCTGAGTAGGGGTTTTAACCAGTTGAAGGAATTCCCAGTTTAGGTGCCTCCCAATTTTAGGGTGTAAAAAACCACAACCCCAAATGGCCAAAGGAAAATTTACAAAACAACCTATCTTTTTGTAGGAGGTTTCTTTTGGTTCGGGGGGTTTACACCAAAAGGGGTAACACTTCCAAAGTGTTTTCAAAAAAAAATAAAATTGAAAATTTGGAAATTTTTAAATAAATCATATTTGGTCCTTTCTTAAAATTTTTTTAACTATTTTTAATTTCAAAATTTTTTAAATTTTTAAAACGTATTAAAATTTTTCCAGTGCGGGAATTTCAAACCCAAAACAGTTTAATTTAAATTTTTTACCATTTGATTTTTGAAACCTTTTTACGCGGGAAATTTTTTTAATTAAGGGAAAACCTTTAACATGAAATCAATTCAAACCCTCAGACCGGGCAAAAGGTTTTTGGGATGGGACATTTTAATTTAAAAAATTGTCTTTTTTTTTAAATTTTTTTTCCCAATAGGCAAACTTTTATTACATTTTAATAAACTGAACTTGGATTTGGGGGACCATAGAATTTGAAAGTGCCCTTCCCCAACCCCCCTATCGCAATAAATCATATCCTAGCTGTGAAAGGAAAAAATCCCAGTGCTTAGCTCGCCTTCAATTTTAGATGTATGCAAAAACACAACAACTGTGCACGAATAGTTGTATCGATACGAAGCACGCATATCTCATGTGAGAGAAGTACTAATGCTCTCACCGCATTATTTCTTTTGAATAGATTTATTAAAAATTTGGATCAATATTGGTCAGCGTATTATCGCTCTAACTGCGGTTGAACCAAAACCTTTTTTTTGTTTTATCCCTGCAATAACCGTCGAAAGTTTTGAATAAACAAATTCATTAGAGAAAATTAAAAATGAAAGGACTTTCGATTGTAAAGGATGTCAAAATTACAAACTTTGGGCAGTTTTTACCTCACAGGAGACAATCACCGGCTCAAAATGTAGGGAAAATACCGGGAGCTTCAGAAACGTCAAATTAAAGATCCCGATAAGACCGATTCAGAGGATGTCATCATCCAATTCAAATATGCCTACATTTTGTAATTTTTACTTTTTTTCAGGAATTAATACCTACTTGATCTTACTAAAATGATATTTTTCTCTTGAGTTCAAACTGAAACTGCGTTGTCACGTCGATGATGGTGTGTAAAAAATGAGAGAATGTTTGTAAAGTTTTCTAGAACGACTTCGATTTTTGAAAGACACGCAGGCTGAACATATAATCCATTATTCCGTAGAAGACGTCTTTTTAAGGGATATTTTTTGCATGCGGATACCCGTTTAAAATAGGTATCCCTCAATATAATATATGGATCCTATATTTTAGCATTTTCAAAATTCTACACTGAAAGACCTGTGCTCCGGTAGAGCCGAAGCACATGCTGATTTAGATAGCTTCGCGGAGCAAAGTTCGGTAGTACATAAGCACGTGCTTCGGGAATGTATATAAAGAAGAGTGAAGAAAGAGCGAGCCGCTACTCGGGAACGATCCGGGGATGTATCATTCCGGAGTCCAGTGCATTATCACTGCGCTGCTCAGTGCTTGTGGAAGACGAGGGCTGATTGCTGCGTTTATAGGGGAAGCGCTCCGAGGCGCACACCCTTTACGACGCGCTGAGTTAAGTGAGCAAACTCTGTGAATATGCTCCTAAATTGTATCGTAGCGTTCTTTCAGAGATCGCCGATGACAAATTCTCAGAGTAAATTGATTTCAAGAGTGAACCCGTTCTACTCTGATAAATAACAGAGAAAAGATGGCGACAGGTCCTGCTGATTGTATGTCATTGCACGTGTTGCCCGCCTACATCGCAATGCCGAAGCAAGAGGTTCGGGACTGCTAGAGCATGTGGCTCGCTACTACCGACGGAAAGCCCGCTAATCACAGAACTTTGCTTCGGATATGCCTCCTTCAGCTTCCCGAAGCATGTATTCGGTAGAGCCAGAACTTTTTTTTTTCAGTGTAAGTTGTTCTCGAGATATTCACAAGTGCTCAAGGCCGTCCCGGGGGGTAGGGGGAGGGGGGGCATAAAAGTGCAAAAAAGTTTGATGGGGAGCGATGTGTGGAGGATGGATGGTAAATTAACAACCCCCCCCTTCCCCCCGTTCCAGAATCGGTGGCACGACCCTTATGTCAGGGCCCTGCGAATGTTTCTTTCTGTTACGCACCGAGTATTCGGTCACTTTGATTCGTAATATGAACTTTTACTCGCAAATTTTCACTTAGTTCGCAAAGTTTAAATCCTTCAAAAGGTCACATCGAGGATGTAGGGTGTCGAGAGGAAATATGCCACGCAGTTGATAAATCCCGTATCTGAACCCACCGGATAAGACCTGAAAGACTTGTCGGATCAAATTCAAAGGGAACAATGCAACTATAGAGGCAGGGCAAGAGGCGAGAAAACTTGATAAGCGCCACGTTGAAAATCCATTAAAGCTCACTTCCCCTGCCCATTGGCTGAATGAACGATTTATTGTCGATGCCTACCTCACAGGTTAACGGCCGAGGTGCGGAAGGTTTACACTTAACGCTCTTTGGGAAACGTCGATTAAATATGAATTATTTCTGCTGAAGGAATTTCAAACTTCTCATCCATTTTCCGATCAATATAGGGTGAAAACTAAATCCAATAAACTCCTTCAAAAAAGTAATTTTCTTTTGATCGAAAAATATACTAAGCTTCGAAAAAACCCTAACAGTCAGAACCTTTATTCATGAGACCTAAATACGCGCTACCTGCTCAATAGACCAATAGACAGCTTTTGTGATATGACTTCATTATAGATGAAAAAGTTGTTTAAGTGTCCTAAACTTTACTATCTCACTCTTATGACCAGCATGTATCTTTTTCTAGAGTCAAATTTTGTTTGTGGAACCTTGTTTTGAGGGACTGCGGTAAAATATAGATGCATTAAAGTTTGGTGGACGAAACATCGAAGAAAGAGCATATACAATTAAATAGAAACCATACATTTCTGATTCCATTAGAAACATAAGGGGCAGTCTTGTATATTTGGCTCTTTAATCAAATCTGTATCATGAGTGATACAAAAAAATAAAATAGGAACATGGAATGTTTTAGGTAGGGATTAATCGAATGGGTATATAACTAGGGAGCTCATTATTGCTTACGTCACTCTTAATTTTGCTGCGACAGTTTGACGAGCTTATTCATTACGCGGTCTGGAGACTTAATTACAATTGTATATTTACACCTGAGAAGGTGGATTACCTGTATCACGCTTGAGTTGGGTTCGGCTCGAAAAACTTCATGGACTTTCAGAGGTTGCGTAGGGGAATCAGGGGATGGTTTTTACTATTCAATATGAAATAGATTGATCAAGTGCGTCAGAAGGTGATTAATATCGCTTTGATAAAAGGGTTTAAGGATTCAAGTTTGACATTTTTTATACGATTGCGAGTTCGGTGGTGGGCAGAACACGCTCCGCTTACTTACTAGGCCATGCGAAGCATCACTTGTTAGAGTTAGATTGACAAGTATGGAGTCTATGTGGTGGGGAGTTTAGCTTTGCCAGGTTGGGCCAGTCTGCAAGCCTGATCTTCATAATACAGAGCTGCCGTTTTGCGTATAATTAATGACATTTTTTCAATTCACCGATGATTCTACCGGCTGGGAAAAGGTTACACATAGTTCAATTTTGTTTCTCTGGCTGCACTGCACGAAAATATTTTGATCTGTAATAATTTCTCAATCGGTGCAATCCCCGTAAAAATATTAAAATGTCCGCAAGTTTTTTAGAGTAATCGACGACTCCACCGGTTGAGAAAAGATTACAGATGCGAGTATTTTCGTACATTACAGTTATACACATTACACTGAATTGAACTGCGTAATATTTTCTCAACCGGTGGAATCATCAGTGCATTGAAAAAAAATGCCATTATAATCATACGCAAAGATCACACATCGCAACGCAACAGCGCAGAGGCAAATGGCCATCCACCATTTGTACTTTGCCTCTTGGAGGGGGGGGGGGATCAATTGATCCGTTTCTTCTTTTTCTTTTTAATGACATGGCACAACTTTTATAGTACATAGCGACTCTAGTTTTAAGAACGAAAACTATATTGAGATGTCTGCAAGAAAAACGACACAAACGCATCCGTGTTGTTTGTCCGGCAAAAGCGCAAAAACATACGCGGTGAGGGTCACGTGAGAGTGAGAGGGATAGTTTGAAACACTCAACCAACTTTTCCACCTGATGACGTCATCACTGAACCCGTCCGTATAGTCAAGTAATTTTGTCCCCCGTGGCTCAGAAATTTACGTCGTTCGTCTCCGGGTGAGATAATGGTGGACTTGTGATCTTTCAAGGAGCAAACATTTTTGAAGGGCAAAAAGCCGCGGTCAAATAAGAGAGGGCGCCGAGCACTTTTATAATGTGACACGCGCTGATGATTGAAGGAAGCCACCACCGCGCACGCGCACTCTCTACCAAAGTGAATGATGGTCAATGAATGAATAATTCCAATGAGCCCGATCCCAAAACAAAAGAAACTGGGTCATAGCTTATTCAGTCAGAGTCAGCATCAGTCGGAAATGAGCTCTCGGGACATGGAAATGGTAAAGGGGTGAAAGTGAAAGATGTTTTGAGAAGAGGGTGAGAAGAGGAATCTGTCTCAGTCTACAACGCACGTGTTCTCAAAATAATCACGCCCCCCCAACCTCCTACCCATTCAATCTTGCTCTCCTCTCGCCCCTCCTACCCCTAATTTTCTTGCTTATCAAGCACTTATTCATGACACTGCGTGCACCAAAGACGGAATAAGGGACGAGGGAGGATTCTTGTTTGTATATATGACGACTTTGACTTTCTCCGATCCATTTGGCTCGTGCTTTGTGTCTATTTTTAATTTTGTCCTTGTATTTTCATTTCTCTTTGTCAGTGTATTCCTCACATTTTCTTTAAGTCAGTTTCATGATGCTTTAAGCAGTATTCTTCTTACTTATAATGTCCTTGTCAGTGGGTGCATAAGATTCTTTGTGACTCTCTTTAACATTCGCACTCTCTTTTCAATACCGCGATGTAGTTCCGCTCTTTATTCGAATCCGAGCTTTAAAGGGCCGCCAAACACTCCGGATCAAGACTCAGAATCCCAATTAAGCTTCCTTAAGTTATCTTGTCTTATTATTACATCATAGTCCCTCATAATTTCCAGTTAATATGATTATTTCCTGACCCTAAATTTCATAAAATTGTAACTCATTTCAGTATTCCTACAGTTTTCTGCCGAGTAGAACATAAAATTCAGATCTAACCACCACGGCTGCTCCGGCTCCCAAGCCCTGCCTGCCCGCAGCGCAGAGGAGGACAGCGGACCCAGTTTAGTTAACTATTCCTACACGACGGTACATAATTTGGCCTACTAAGGAAATTGAAGGCACTTTTATCGGATCAAGAAATTGAATCCACAGATGAAGCTTAAACGGAAGAGCACAAACAATTAATAAACATACTCGAACTTTCATTCGGAAGGAATAAAAGAATGCGGATAGATATGTGTCACTCAGGTTTGATTAAGGCAATGTATTGTATAGATTGAAGTATCTCAGGTGGATTTGCGGAAAAGTTTTCTGAATTCGGGTTTTTCAGACAAAATGCAATTTTGTTCAATTGCGCCTTATTTGAATTATTGATACAATAATACTTTTTTGTGTGCAAAGAAAGTATAAGATACACATGATCAACGTCCCGTCTAATATATCGGGCTAAACATCTGGCTGAATGTTGGGAGAAAACGTTGTTTATTAGCATCATTATAGCCAGAGGTTTGATGATTTTTAACTTGTATTAACATATGATTCTTGATACTGCAAATCCGCTTTTTTTCTCTTATATTGAATGTGCTAAAAATATGACTAATACCAAAGCTTTTAATCTTTCTACTAAACGAAATGAGAGATGAAAAAAATGTAATCAAATAACATTTGAGTGAGATATACTCACAGCACATACTGGCGAAAATAGTTTGATTTGGTCCTAAGGTTTAACTCTCACAACGCGGGGTTTTAAGCACCAAGTGTCTATAATTGATCAAATGTAGAAAAAAATCAAGTACTTGTGGAGGAAATCAAATTGTAGTCGGGTTTTTCCTACTCCAAGCCGTCTTTCATTATATTGTTTTTGTTTTTTTCTACAAAAAAAAATTGCTCCGACATCCAGACAGAGTTTTTCAATGAGGTAATCAAAATCACTCAACTAACTACGTTTTAACTCTATTTAAACAATGATATCGGTGTCTCTCTTTTTTCTCCCTTGAGAGGTTGCGAGATCCTAAAAGACAAAGTTTGACGGGCAAGTAAACTTTCATAATAAATTTCCCGTACTCATAAACAAAACAGCTCCAACAAAACCACAAAAACTCTGAATAAGATGATTGATGAAAGTTCACTTTTCATACTGCCGCAACTTTCTAACTTTTAATGAGGCATATCCACAGGCAGCGCATTAAACTCATCGCAGGGTTTTGATATTGCAGAGGGCGATAATTGTAAGTCACCCTCCTCCCATTCTGTTTAATGTAGAATAGGCAGAGTTTCCTTGAACATAATAGCAATATTTGTATAAGGCTACATGGAGGGACGACCAAAAACCAAAAGCCTTTGACCGATCGAACCAACTGCACTGTATGCAGCCTGAGGGTTTTGTTTCACAGGTTCCATGTACACGAGAATAGAATTCTGATTCATCCACACATGATTGTGGCCGAAGAAACTGTTTCTGTTTCTTATTTTTTTTATAAAGTTTCAAAAATGATCTCTGTTAACATTGAACCGAAGAGACAAACACATGACAAGCCGGAAAATTGGTGCCAAATGACATCAAACAATTACAGATTAATTAGCTAACACCAAAAATCGACGAATTATTCTACTTTCGGAACAAGCAGTTGTTCAGAATTTGATGGGGGGCGAGTTTTGATTTTTCAGCCCCCCCCCCCTTTTTTTTGACCCATGTTGATGGTTTCGAAACTAACATACCAAACTTAAGTAACATGTAATCGATAACTTATTCTGAACTTTAAAAAATCGTAACTCAGATGGGAAGAATTTTGAGACTCACAGTATTATTTTGACTTGAAAAATGGGCTCCAGAATTTTCTGACGTTAAACCCGAATCTCTCTAAATACATAGATCTTGCAAAAAACAAGTTTAGCCTTTTCAGCAGGAAAAATTTCTAATTATAAAGTGGCAGATGAGGTGAGTCCAGAAACGTTTTCGTCTCTTTCTCTATCTATTTGAACATATTTATGTGTTATAGAAAATGATAGAAAGAGGGGCCATCGCATCCCTGGTAAAAATAATCAGCTGAATGTCAACATGTTGACAGTTAGCATGAGATTTGAGACCTGACGTCACCATGGCGTCAACAATGTCAACATGTCAGCAAAATCTCTGTTGACATCATGATGACGTCAGGTCTTAAATCTCATGCTAACTGTTAACAAGTTGATCAGTTTTACCAGGGATGTAAATTTTGTTCCCTTTTCTCTATATCCTTACCTGCGTTCAAATAGAAGGGATGCAAGACATAAAAATTCGTTGACCCGCAAAAGGTGAGGAAGACGCAACGATGCAAATCACATTACACATCGCGCGGACGGATAGAAAGAATTTATTTGGTAACCACAAACAGCTCAACAAGTCCACCACTCACTAGCCATCTCTGCCTCTCTTTTCGTGAAAACTGCGTTGAGCTCGCCGTCGACCAATACGATAATCGTGTGGTTTGCGGGCCATTGAATCGATTGTAGAACCTTAAATTTATTCAAAAAACGCGCGCTGGATCGTCATAATAATGGCAATTGAATGTCCGTTGCTTGCCCGCTGGACATTCAGATGTGCGACTGCTCGATCCACCTCTTCATTATATTTCCTCTAATCCAATCAGCTGCCCTCTCTGTGGATGAAAAATGGCAAATGGGGCTATTGCACACTTTTGCTATAAGCGATTTAATAGTCGATTATGGCGTAAAAACCTCAAAAAATAACGATGGCGGCACTAAAAACTTCCAAAATCCACTCCTAAACTCAATAAACGCAGTTATTTGCGCGAGCGTAATGGTGGCCGAAGGCACTAACAATGGGAGATTCCTATCTTAATTTCGTCACTCTTTCTATGCTGACAAGGATGATTCACAGAGTAATTAGTCATCAGAGTGATGATCCACATCCGATGAATGGTGCCGCAACACCTAGTGACACCGGTATCAAATGAAAGTAGTCTCTTATTGGTCACTTCTTGATGGAGTTTCAGAATTGTTAGATGGGAATCTCCCATTGTTAGTGCCTTCGGCCACCATTACGCTCCCGCAAATAACTGCGTTTATTGAGTTTAGGAGTGGATTTTGGAAGTTTTTAGTGCCGCCATCGTTATTTTTTGAGGTTTTTACGCCAAAATCGACTATTAAATCGCTTATAGCAAAAGTGTGCAATAGCTCCATTGTCACTATCCACTGTTGCCGAATATACTCTGTTCGGGATAAGAAGTCCGATGGGGCGGGGAGTCAGGGAAAAATGCACTATATTGCAACCCAGCGGTTCCTCGGCCGTTGATTCTCAGTTACTGTGCTCGTTCAGGAGATCGGCCTTTTGGCGATCCTTTCATTTGAACAGACAATACCATGAACTGATCAATTATACAGTCCTTTGAATACCCACTCGAATAATAAACTTTTGCGGCATTCGCGAATTTTGAATAACTGACTTGAAATTTAAATTCTGCTCGACGCGCACAGAAAAATGATACCTTGTGGCGGCGGCGCAGTATGTAATTTTTCAAAGATTTTGGCTTTCTTAAATCACTCAATCAGGAATGCCGAAATCTTTGAAAAATTAGTTTGTATAGTATAGTATAGTTATCAGATCTTTGTACGGTGGCAATGACAATATAATCGGAACTGAATTGAGCAAACAAGTAAAGTGGATATGGGTATACTATTCCCAGATATTTGGTGTCTGCACAAAGCTTAGCAAGTGGAGACTTCACGAAAATGATAAGTCTCTTATTATGTTACACTAATAGATTTTGTAAATTTTCTACATGGCTCCTCGTGATGACATGCTAAACGGCAGGATATCTAATTCTTTTTTGTTTTTTTTGTTTTTTGTTTTTTGTTTTTGTTTTTTTTTTTTTTTTTGTCAAACATTTTTTTATTACCAAAAATGTTTGATCCACTCTTTTGAAGTCATAAGACATGAAGTCCGTATCATTGTCTAGTACCCTTTGTCCCATAATGTTCTTTTAATAATGGTCACTAATTGGGAGCAACGCAACGGTCGGAAACTACCATACTACCAATACTACAAGGAAACTAACCTCTAGTTAATTGCTATATTCGCGTGCAATCTGCAGTTACAGACTATAACTGTGCGATCAAGACATAGTCGAAGATGGTAAGGCTCGAAGAAGTGACGAGGATTAGTTCTGAGGAGAGATTCCTACCCAAACATTTGAACAAGTATATGTAAGTAAGTACATCTTTTATGCACTTCAAAAGTTGTGGCCAATATTAAGACATACATATAAAATATTGGACTTCATACATGTGAACATACATGTTTGAACTTTTGTGCATTCGACTTTGACTGAAACAAAATTTCTCTGAAAAACAAAATGTTGAATTTCACTATTTATAAAGTTAAAAGTATGGATAAAACTGAATATATGTTTGTTTCACCATTTGAAATAGTATAATTAACACAGCAAAGAGGTAATTTAACTATATATGTAATTCAAATGGTAAAATAAACTATCAGATTTAAACCGTATCCACATTTTAAACTATAAGAATATAGTTCAATTCGACACTTTTTTTTTCCAGTGTAAGAATCTATCATCTGGGCACGTCCACCTGTTATGGAGGCAATAAATAAACTCCTCAATAATTAAACCATCGTGCGGTGCGCTCAACAGCACGCATTGTCGGTGGGCTTTTGTTAAAAATGTCTAAGCCGCGGATTAAAATTTTACTTCGTAGTTCGCCGGCCTTTATTTTATTTTAAACATACCAACAAAAGCGGTCGCGGGTCTTAGCGGGTCGGGTCGTGCCGGGTCGCGTCGGGTCGGGTCGGGTTCGGGCCGGGCCGGGCCAAGTCGGGTCGGTCAAAAAACCAGGAGCATGTCGGCTCAGGGGGTGAAAATCGATGCGCGGTGAAACTGGGACAGGCAGGATGAAGTTTTAACCACCACCCCCCTTTACCCCCCCCCTTTTACCCTCAACCACCGACTCCCCCGCTACCTTTTTTACCTCCGCCCCTTTCCCCCTACAACCTCTCCCTGGATCTCCCCGCTTCATTCGACCGCCACGACGCGACCGCCTGTTTGATCACTCTCTCTAACTCCCACGCTATGATTGTGTCCCCCATTCCCCCACCTCCTTACCCCTTCCATAACAAATCCCTTCCCAAATCCTTTTTCTCCCGATTTTGTGTAATGATATGTCGTCGACCCTTGTTTTGACATAATACGGGATCAAAAAGCCCAAGTATATGAGCCGTTACAATTAGATTAGTGTGATGGGATATTCTGATCCGTTACAATACCTACTTCATTATGAAACAGTGGCGGCTCGTGCAATTTGGCAACTATGCAATTGTTTTATTTAAACAAAGGTTAAACCATTGGTTCTTGAGAAGGCTGACTGCCTCCTGGAGAATCGATTGTTTTCATTCGTTTAAATGGGGGGGGGGGGGGGTGACACTGTTGCCAACTTAAAAGATCGAAAGTTGTTATTACTTGGGCTCACGAGGGCTAAGCGGTAAACCCCGCACCACTCAACACTGGAAGTGAATTTGCGAACTCCTGGCGATGACACGCGTGCAAACAAAACACAACACAAACAAATGCCAATCCGCAAATGTGAAAGTTTATAAAACTTTGAAACTTTTCAAATGCACAAACGCAAATCGGCTTATCATGTGTTGATTTTTTGCTGCGAGTGTGATAGTGAAAATGAGGGTGTGTGTATGCAGTCCTCTTGCTTTAAAAAATCGAACCGTAAGCCAGTGCAGTGTGACGTAAGCCGGGTTACGGCTGCTTACAGAGTTACATTTCTACCCCACTTCAGCCAGTGTCTGTGTTGTCAAACTTGGGTGAAATTCAAAAACTTTACCCTGATTTAATGGGAAAATTCGTTTAATCATACATAGCATGGCAGACCTGCTGTCAGCGACGGGTTTTCTGCCCACCTCATAATGAGAAACTAAATGGTGGTGGGCAGAGATGGGCACCCATAGCAACAAAGATTAAACTCATTATTTGACCAACGGAATCGCTCATTAGACAGTTCAAAGAGATCGATCGACCATGAGTTCACTGTAAATGTTGCGGTAAGGGGCATGGAGATGGCAAAATATAATGGAACTGCACGAAGCACAGTGGGTACAAATGACCGATTTAGCGATCAAGATCGAATCATCAATTTAAAAGCTTCTAGGTCTAAAATTTACTCACTTGAACCACTCCTAACACTTAATTGTAGCTACAAAATGTATACACAGAGAGTCTACAATCAGTTCAGCTTCAAAATGATAATAATTCAAGGTGATTTTAAGTTGATGATTTTTGGCCGCCAAATTGCAAAATTCTTCCCACTGTAAAAACATTGAAACGTACTGCACTGCAAAATATCCGTGGACGAAAAGACGAGAGCTGTTTTATCTGCATAGCTTTACGAAATGAGCCTCTCTGAGCAAAAAATCCTCGGTACTTATCATGCACCTCTGCAGATATAACGAATATGTTTCTGCGGTAATGTATCGATTCAATCACTCATTTATTTGGAATCGGGAATGGGTGGCTATGATTGGATCGTTATTTGTTACTGTGTTACTCCCAAGTGTATGCGCAACACATGAGTCCGGATTATATGTGAGCGCTGGGTATAGATTTATTCAACCCACGTGAAACCGAGTGAAAATGTCATTCTTAATCCGTCTGGATACACTAGTTTATTTCACATGCATGCGGTCTGTTGATAAAGAAAACTCTTCAAACTTTTTCTATAAACTGTCCAGACTTATCCTTCTTTATCCATAAACAACGCACATCAGTGCTTTGAAAATCCTACCTTCAGGGTTTAAGGCAGATTTAAGCCAACGGCATATATTTTGTTCAGGAGTTTTTCCACCTATGGACGCCACTGATATCCTAACATTGTTTATCATCTATAGTTATTTTTTCGGTATAATAATTAACTTGAAGAAATTGCGTCTATGAATGGAAAGGTAAAAAAAATTAATGATTGCACAAGTATAAGATCTGTGAAGGGGGGAGTAGAGAATAAGAGGTGAGAGGGGAGGGAAAGAGGATTTCTAATTATGCATGATGATACTTTTTAAGGTCTCGAATTTTTTATGGGGGGGGGGGGGAGAGACAGCTTCTTTCCAGAGGGGGAGGGGGCGGAACACCACCTGCCAGCACTGACTGATAGTTTTAACATTTTCCAATAGATATCTCCATCTTTTTTGAACTCAATTTTATTTAAAATTTTTAAAGAACTATTACATATATCGTATATTGCATTTGTTCTTCACAGAAATTGCTGACGAATCCTTTGACGACCACCATGTCTCTATGCTCGCTGCAGGTTGAGGACTTTTGGAACTTATACAGTATTTGAACAACATGTCTATTTCGAGCTCGCGTTATCCCCAAGAGGGAGGTTTTTCATTAAATCAACAGTTCGCCATCCCGATTTGGTTAGCGCAGTGCTGCCGGATTTCTGATAAAAATCTTCGGATCCCCAATTTCAATCAGCGTTAGATCTACAACAGAATTTTTCTCCAAATCTGACAATTCTGCTTGAAGCGTCACTACGCCGAAAGCGGGTGATGGTCATGGCGGAATCAAACGAGCTGGAAACCAGGCGTCGGAGGAGGAGGACCGTGCGCGGTCTTCAAAGCGTCGCGTCTCCAACATTGATGCCAGATATCTGATTCTAGACAAAATATTTCATTTAAATAAATATCAATAAACAGATTTTTTACTCGAACTGGCAACACTGTCGCCGAACCAGACGTCAAAGCCGCCGTTGAACGTCGGGCATCGACGGCAGGGAGATGATGAGCAAAGAGTGAATGACAGAGGCATTAATAGCATGGCGGCAGTTTTGCAACGTTGTCAAACTACAGTCTTATCAAATAAATACTTGAATAAATGAACTGAAAAAGGAGAAGCACAGAATACACTAATCAAAACGGAAAGTCCCATATAAGAGCCAATGGAAACAAGTTATGGAATTTACCAGCACCAACTGGCAACTGTGCGTGCTCACTTCTCAAGATGGCGCAGTGCTTTTTCAGGTTATATTTACAATCAGAGTTAAAGCACAACCAATCACAACCCGGCGACTGCTCACTTCCCCACATGGCGGCCCGAAGTAAAGAATGTTTCAAAATTAATTAGTTTCCGTTCTGATTAGAATTTTCTGTGGTGGAAAGGTAAATTCCATCCTTGGGATGGCTGCTATATTGTGCTCAGAAATTTGGATGGTTAGAAAATGACGATCTAAACGTGAATATTTAACGTACTGTAGGAAATACACCCCCCCCCCCCCCGGGGAGGCAAAGCTATAGACTGTCGTAGTGACGAGTGGGACATTTTCGAGGACTCTGCGATTAATCAAGAACACTCCTGTCCTGCGACAGGACACCTGTAGCAGGCTTTGCGTTGAGTTTCTATGTGTCTCTAATTTGGCAACTCAGAGAGACAAGAAACAGAGACGACTTTTTGTTAATGGAAATGTGAGTGGGCGCTGGTTCAATCTTTATCCGCACCCCTCACCCTCGCCCCGAGTTATCGCGGCCATTCAGCGAGGAGCTCATTCATGGATGACACAACTTTTTAACCATCTTCATCCCCTCACGCACCTCTCTCTGCTACCCTTTCCTCGAACCCTTCGCATCCTCACCGTCCCTTTGTGCCTCGTGCCATCACAGCGCGATTCTTGATCAACGAAGGGTTGTCAAATTGGACGGTGACCTTCATCGAGGTTGAATTTTAAGATGTCAGCTTAACGTTTCAAGAATGGTCGGTTCATTCTTGAACTTCAATGACGTAAGCGGTCAAAATTTAGTTCAGCTTAAACGGAGCAGGGATAAAATTAAAATTATACACCTCGATCTAAGTTGATGAAATGAAAAGCAAATTGGAGAAATGAATATAAAGGAGGAAGTGCTTGAACTTGTAAAGAAAATTATCATATCCATCCTATTATATGTCAGTGGCAATTATTTCTCTCCGTTTTATAAAACTTCAGGGGGGAAAAAAGATTTCCAACTTCATACCAGTGTTCCTCCAATTTGTTTCTCATTTTGTAATTTTTGTCAGTTCCCTGTTCTTTGTTCTACTGCATTAACCTGATTATATCCTGACATTATTTTCTGCTTTAATATTGTCCTCATTCCTCATTTTTATTCTAGGACAGAACTAATCTTTTTCCTTAAAAGGAGTTAAAATCAAGCAACATTTTTCAAAAACTAAAGTTTGTTGCTCTCCCATAAAATTTGTTTTTGAGACTTTGCCTTAGAGCTTTAGAAAATTCTCAGACAGTATTCATGGAACTAATAAGACTCATAAAAATGAATCATGCAATCTCAAATCGGTAATAACCCATTGACTTTCCGAGATAAAGACTTTAATAACTATCTTTACTGTTTGTCTGTTAATCCTCAGAAAGAAAGTAACGGGAAGTCAATATTGTCCAATCAGTGATCACTCACATCCACTAATTATATCACAGTCTGATTGGTAAATGGGCTTCTTTGACGTCATTACTTGTAGTCTGTCAGGGGTTGGGAGGAGGGGGGACGGTGACTTAACAACGAGACGAAGAGGTTGCTTTGCGAAGGGCGAGTGAAAAGTCCAGCATTTGGCATCTGCTTCTCCTATACCAGGAAACCTTTAAATACTTTGCCTCCTACTTTTTTTCGTTGAGCATTGTTTGGCTTCCTATCCATTTACAATGATTTTCATCATCTGAGCTAAGAGCATACTTTCACTTAGGATTGTTACAGAACAAGTTCCACAAAAAGGGTAAATCGAAGCATTTCTCGGCGTGTATATAACCTCGCACGTAAAAGTGGCTCCATTGTTCACCAATGCATAATGTATTTCAAAAGTCAATACTGCGAGGAAAATTTAACTTCAGCAAAACATGGTTTGATAGCTTGCATTTGTTTCTTTATTTATACTCTTCTCTACGATTTACAGTGGGATACAAAAAGATTTCACACAACTCCTGAAGATAGGCAACCTGCACTACTTATATCAGTAACGTTTCAGGTGGCCTGTCCACACCAAAATTTAAGGAGTTGGCTGCCATCTACTTTTTTGTTGTTTTTTTTTTTTTTTTTGTTTTTTGTATTTTTTTGGGGGGTTTCCGATTGTTGAAATAAGTTTGTTCTGCAGAGTAAAGAATCGAGTATAATTTTAGAGCTTCGAAATAATTCAGCTTTTATTTTAAGGCTGGATAGACGTTTAGACCAATGTGGGATGCAGGCTCGCTGAAAATACTGAAATCACAAAAGTAAATACCTATTTTCTGTAATTGAGTATCTTGTAACTCGCAGCCTTCCATTGCATCCTATAGGTACTTTTAATAATTGGTCCTTGCATTATTGATTATTTAAAAAACAACCTGAATGTATATTGAAAACTTTACTTCAATGTATAAGTAAGACACTTAATTTCTCTCCGTCCTATTGCTGGCAACATTCTACAGTTTGTATCTGAGTGAATCTAAGAAAAATATCAAGGGTTGTGCACTGGGCAGAGAACTTTCGAACTCGACCTTTACATAATATGTGTATTAAAATGGCAATTTCGCCTTCACACCACAATAATGAAACCTAAATTAGTATCAAAATGATCTTTCAGAGACCCATTATGCACCGATGCTCGAGGCGGCCGCAGCAATCGATAGCGTGTCTGTATTGGATACAACTATTCCTACGTTCCTGTCTCCGTTTTTGTATCACTGTGAATTGAAGGCGCGCTACGACAGTCTAGTCATATTCTGCATACTATCCCACAGCTGCGGTAAACTAAACGTTGATCGATGGTTTTGATGGTAAGCAAAAAGTTTTCCCTGGCGAAAATCTTAAAGGATGAGGATTCAATTTTTTCATGTTTGAAACTTAATGTAAGTAATAATAAGTTCATTTGAAAACCTTTGAAATTCAGTCTTTAAGCTCATCAAAATTCATATTTCTTATCAATCTAGGTTTCTTTACAATTAACTTCAAGTACACTTGAGAAGGCTACGACGCAATGGGCTAGTTCATCTCGCTGCAGCTCTAACAGCTGTCAAATATACTGAAAAACTATTACATTAATTTCGAGTGAAATCTAGAAACCAAAAAGTATTAATTTTTATAGTTTAACCACAATAAAATAGTGATTTTGACCCTTTAAGTTACAATCATTACAACTACGTATAAAAACCTGCACTGACAGAGAATAGAATGGTCTAAAAATACCAACACAAAAATATAGATTATATGGCCAGTAAATGCGTGATCTACAGACATTCATAATTTTTTAAAATTGCAATGTACGCACGTTTGGATCATATTGGCCTTTTAGTTGATAAGCTTAGAGGGGATGGAAACACCTGTCTGCTTCACAAACTTTTAATTCGAAGGAAGAGCTCAAAAATACAAGATTGAAAATGACAAAGCTTGTTTTTGCTTATACTGGGTATGCATGTTGATAGATTGGTTTCAATTCAGCCTTCACATATCAGGGGAAGGAGGGGGTTTATTAACCCTCTCAGAAGTGAAACTCTACTCTGACAAATGCTTCCTTTGAGATGAACGGCCTCATTTTGTGTATCAAAGTCTTTAAAGAAATAAAAATTAAGCTTCTCACTCCTTAATTTTATTGATCGGCGGAGTGGAACGAAAGAAACTTGAGTGAAATTAAATTAAAGAGTTGAATTTCAGTCAGAATTTGAGCAGACGCGAGATTAATGGCCGATATGCTGACACTCCCTCCCTTTCGCTGTCATCCCGGGTGAAATATGGCGATTCTTTTAAAAAATCCCTACACTCGGTTGCTGAGAGCGAGAGCCTAAAGATATACAACTAAAATAATGGCGGCGATCTTCATCAAACATTGAACGCCGCAGAACCATACTGAGTAGACTATAACCCTACAGAAATTCTGATTGACAGTTTTCAATAACAAAGAATTTGGAGAGCCCGAAGCAATTTACTCTATCCGATGCCAAAAAAAGGATTTATATTGGCGATGGGTCGACTGTTAAACATAAATTAATACAGATGCATTCAAATAAGGTGGAAAAATGCAGGAATGTAGCAAACTGACTTGCGTCACGAAAACAGCTTTGATTGGCCAATTTACGCTAGGTTAGTACTTGCGGGGAATCCATTTGGATGGATGAAGTTTTTCGGTCCACGATCATTGATTGGTGAACCGACTCACATTGTTAACTTATAAGCACCCGAGAAAAGTATCTCGCACAAACAACTCTCCAAATTGGCTACTGTATCTACCTAGATTAATTTACTGTGTCCTCAACAAATGCAACAAGAATATTCTTGTAAATCAATGCACGGGGAAGAAAATTACTGGCACCATGTCCTAAAAGTTAGCGTCTTATCGCACAGATGAAAGTTGGAGGAAATATATCATAAAGTGTAATTTTTTAAGAAAATGTCGAAAATTTTCGGTAATTACAGACTAAAGTCGAAAAAGACACCAAAGTTGTCGAATATTCTCTCAACCTCTCGGTTTAAAAATCCCAAAACATAACGATATTTTCCTCGATTATAGAAAGCAAGCTTTAGGGGAAAAGTTTCTAATCTTGTTTCTGTATGCTTGAAGATCGAATGAAAGTTAAGTCGGGATTTTACCTTATATTTAAGTGTAAAAAATATGGTACTTTCTTTTCACAGAAGTAAACAAAAATTTAAAGTCTGCTACAATTTTATATAGTGTGTAACTCCATGGCTCTCGGCCGGTGTGTAACCCTTTCAATACACCCCACCCGAGTTATTCGTTTTCTTGACTAAATCTGTGACTGACAGTAAAAGCTACTTTAAATTGTTAACATTCGCAAAATCATGTTTTATATTGCTCCTTCACCTGCCTTGATAGGCAAAATGAACCCTACTGAGTAGGATTAATGATTACAACAACCCACTAGCGAGTCTTACAGCTTGAATTTATTCTGGTAACGTGGGACCAAAAATGATGCAGAGCTGCCATTTTGCGTATAATTAATGACATTTTTCAATTCACCGATGATCCCACCAGTTGAAAAAAGATTACACAGTTCAGTCCAGTGTATGACTGTATAATAAGCGAAAACACTCTGATCTGTAATATTATCTCAGTTGGAGAAAACTCTGTTAATCAATTAAAATATCCGCAAGTTTTTTTTAAAGTCATCAACCACTCCACCGGTTGAGAAAAGATTACAGATCAGAGTATTTTCGCGTATTACAGTCATACACTGAACTGAACTGTGTAAACGTTTTTCAACCGGTCGAATCATCGGTGAATTGAAAAATGCCATTAATTCTGCGCAAAATGAAATTTCTGATTCTAGTGCGCTCAATAACCATCTACGTGGAAGAAACCGCCAAGCCGCAACAATATATTTGATCAGGGGCGGCAAAACAAGCTAATGCGTAGGGCCTCAGACCTAAGGGGGAAGCCTCACTTCACGCAAAAGGAGGAAAATGAAAAGAAAAATAGGTCGAAGGATAAAAAAATAACAGTTTTGCTGATGAAACAGTTTAGAACTGCGTGTTTAATACATTTTTTTTTTTTTTTCTAAATAATATTTAAGAAGGAGAACCCTTGTCCTTGAGCCCCCTCCCCCCTCTTTTTGAGGATGCGCCCCCAAGTATCCTACTCTCCCTCTAGTTGGCCTCAAAATCAAGATTGCGTAGGACCTCAAGAGATGTAAATTCGCCCCTGTATTTGATCTCCGAATATTGCAGTAAATGAGTTAAGATCCTGGAAAAATCAGTCAATGTGTATTAAAGGACTTACAATTTTTTTTTTTTTTTTTTTTTTTATATCCTAGTACCGATTACGTGTGGAACAGTAAGCGGTGCTTTCTTTTTCAATAACTTATTCTTCCATTACTTCCATTCTTTTTCTTGTTCCAGTGAATTGTCACCATTTGCGAGCCTTGTACCAGTATACGGACGGCGCGCGTTGGTTTGAAGAAGGTGACCCGAATAGTGGACGGCCTTTGGATTGTTTGGTTCCGAAAATATATGGAAGGGCGCAAGAGGGAAATCGATCAAATTATGTTAAAATAGAAGCTAAAATGTAGGATATTGGACACAGTAAAGGTCAAAGCTGAACAGTTGATTGAGTTGAGACTGGATGGTGCGTTGCAAACGAGAGCAAGGGGTGTTGGAAGAGGGTGAGAAGGAGAGAAAAGGAGAAACAGACGGAAAGAGAGAGAAAAAGAACGAAGTCTATGGAGAAAAAAGCGAGAAAAAAAGCCCTCCTAATGAAAATAAGTCATGAAGGTCATGCGTTTAAGACGAAGGGCGTAAACAACACGTGAGCTGTCAATTTGAATTAAGAGAGAATGCGTATACGGTCAAAAGTTTGCCAATATGTGGCTCATGGGCATCTATCTATATTCATTAGCCAGGAATGCCACGAAATGAGTTTGCCACGGATAATATTGATATACGCAGGTTTACACGGAGGAAAACTAGGACTACCACCAGAATTACATTTAACTATATATCACGTAAATGTTAACTATTTCTCGTATCTGTAAAGATATTTCTGGTTTCAACGAAAGAATGTATTTGGAATGTTACTAGAGATCTAGCATAGGATGCCCGAGTTACTTTTGACTATTACGAGAAGTAATTCTGGTAGCCTCGAATATAAATTTGCCTCTGTGTACTTGGTCCAAAATCAAAGCTTGTGTGGGGAGCAACCGAAACAATAATACCGCAAAACAAAAATAAACTTGAGGAACCAAACATAGGAAAAAGCAAATAAATTAATGAAGTATACTACAAATTAAATTAGCCCTTTGTGAGCCCAAGGTATTTGACCAACATATGGAACCAAGGGAGGGTCTGAGAAGACCGCAAACAGCTTTTATCGTTCAGACTTACAATTAGCTTTATTGGTTGTACCTACATACCTACCCAGCGGGCCGATTATTTACTTTAACGTTAAACCGATCGTTACAACTGTCTACGAGTGATACTATTGGTCAAAAATTGCAAAACTTGGCTGTTGCTATGGTAACCATCGTTAAGAGTCTCGTTTTATAAAGGCTATTCATGAGTAACCTTTAAAAAACGGACACTATAACAATGGTTGCCATAGCAACGGCTAAGTTTTACAATTTTCGACCAATAGAATCACTCATACACAGTCTTAACGATCGGTTTAACGATGAAGTGAATGATCGGCCCGCAGAAAAATTTGCATTTTTTTGAATTTGCATTCCTACGAATTTTATTTGGTAATATGTGTAATCAAACATATCAGATTGAGCAAATTTCACTCCCTAGATTAGTCTGCCGTACCTATCTTTTTTCTTTCTTTCTTTCTTCTTCTTTTGTTCTCTTTTTAATCTTCTTTTTTTTTCTCTTCCTCTTCTTCTTTTTTCGATCTTTTTTTTTTTATTTATTTTATTTTATATTTTATTTTTTTATTTCAGTGTATAGCTTATTGAAAAGTAGGAACACGTTTCTCAAAGAAATTGTGGAGGAGATAGTGGAAGAAGAGCTTTTGAAACATATGAGATGTGCAGCTTCCTAGAGATCAGAACTATGATCAAATCATAGGATTCTGTCAAAGAATACGCCGTTCGTTTTATATGAGCTCTCTCAAAGACAGCTTCAATGGTTTTATGTTTTAACCTATATAAATGCGCGTGGTTTGTTTGACGGACAATAATATAGTGACCTTAACGTCACATAGATTTCAGCAGCTCAGCGAGAGATTATTCTGTCTCCCTCTCTCCCTCTCTCTCTCTCTCTCTCTCTTTCCCTCTCTTGCCTTTATCAAAACATGTTTGCTAGACGAAGATAGATATATGGGGGATGCAACCCCCTCCTTCCATCCCTTTTCAACTAATGCGGTTATAGGATAAAGGAGAGGGATGAAGAGAGATCCTGCCTGCGCCATTGTGGATTTGATGGCTTATAACTTGAAACAAAAGAGATTTGCCATGAACGTGTGCCGCTTCACTGTGACTCATCATCAAGGCTCACAAATAGTCTTTCGAGCAAGGATTAAATAAGCCAGCTCTAAAGTTTCGCATCGTTAAGGCTTAGTAATCATCGGCGATTCGCGAATGCTTGAAGTCCCGAGGCATATTTATCCATTCTCCTCATCATAAAATAGAAGTATGGGAGAATTGATAAGAAAAAAAAAAGGATGTACATGCATAAAGGCGGTGCGAAAAATCCGTATAAAAATGGATATTTGCATCAGTGGCAGATCCAAGGGGTCACGTGGGCACGTGCCCTTCTCCCTGCAAAAGCCTTAAATTTTGCCTTTTTTCAAAAGAAAATAGTCCAACATTTCTGACTGCAACGCTTCAAATTTAAAAACTCATGGGCATCGCCCTTCCCCAAATTTTTTGGATCCGCTTTTGGATATGCGGCTAAACCAATGAAAAGCAAAAGCGAGTCATTTATTGGTGTATAGACTAATCGATGAATCGTGTTTTGATCATATACATTGAAAAAAGAGGCGGTGTAAATTCTTTCCTTAGATGGCTTCTATAATGTGTAGCAATCTGGAAGGTTACAAAATTGTCATCTAATTGAGAATATTAATCATCGGACAGTGAATTTTAATCGAATGCTTGTAAACAATACAATCAAGTCCTGATGTGATACGTAACCACCGCGCTGTAAGTAATATAACCAATACACATCACTACACAATAGAGGAGCCATCTGTAAGGATAAAATTCACACTTATTCCTATTTTATAGTGTAGTCTCTAACCCAAAGAAAAGATATAAAGTCCGATTTCAATCCACAGTTCTTCGATTTACAATCCCGTGCAATTCTACAAAAACGATATAACAGGTCGCTTTTGTGATGACGCGGCGACACAAAGACTTCCCCTCCAGTCGAAACCGATTATGCGAGATAGATATTCGGTTTTCTGAAGATTCATGAATGTCACACAAATACACACCCTCGTAAAATATGCGGACACATTACAAATGGCGTTTAGCGTTATTCTAGCAACGTTGCTTACTATCCATTTAAATCCATACGAAAAGTCGAATCCAAGGGGTCAGTGTGTATGTAACGAAGACTTCGATGTATTTCATGTATTTAAATGGACAAAACGCGACGCTGCTTTTTTCAGCATGATCGCTACGTCATAGTAAACTATATAGAAGAGGGAGCCTCAACAGGTGCGGTGTAATTAGTGCAGATCAAATTTTAAGAGACGGTGTTCTTTGATACAACAGAAGTGACTAGTGAGCACTCGATTATCGGTTCTTCCCATAAAGTATCGATGGCTCAATAGAGCTACTCTCGTGATATCGAATTATTTGCCATAAGATCATACAGCAGGGGATGTCAATCAATCGCCGCACTAAATGAGCCGATTTCGAAACAACTACTACAAGAAGATATACATAAAAGGATACCCTTAAACAAACCTAACGCACTGCATAAGGCATTTTATTTATCTTATTCAGTGATAAAAAAGCACGAAACTGTGGGAAAAGAGTAAAGCCAAAAGAATTGCAAGGATTATTTCCAAAAAAATTTTTGATGATGGTCGAAAAAAACAATTTTCATTTAATTCTAACAACATTGCTCATTAATAAAGCTGGTGTGTTCGTGAAAAAGGTCATTTTTTGATCGAATATCAGTTGAAGATTTATCAGAGCACAGTACTGGAGACGTACGTCTCACGCACAAATAGCGTAGAGAAGCATCATTGAGTTTTATAATACATTTATTCCCCCCCCCCCCCAACATATCTTCATAGTGATCATCATTTCAGCGAGTTACTGCAATTTGTATAAATATCAATTATCAATCAGAGTCTGATAACAGAGCAAATCACCAAAACGGTACCATCCGCACTTTATAAAAATGACAATCAAATAAAATATGGATAACATTAGTCTGCTTATTATTATGCTCTCAAACAACTTACCGGTATTTTATCCTTAGTGTTTTTCGCTCAAGATGATTATAACTTTAATCGAAGTCACTTGAACTAAAACTAAAACTGAAAAAAAAAAAAAAAAAAAAATGAACAAACAAAATTAATCAAAATAAAATGAAAAAATAGACGGATTCGGAGTCGGCCACTATAAACACAACACGGGAATGCGAGCGCGCGAATGATAAAAAAAAAATGTCAAAAAGTTTCGTGTGCACGGAGTTCGAAAGCTTGGCTACGAGTAAGCGAAGGAAAGCTCGGTGAAAGCGTGGTTCCACAGGGTGAGTGGGTGTAGAGAGAGAGAGAGGATTGTGACGTCACGGCGCTCTCTCGCCGTGTTTACGATAATCGATGCTCCGTCCCTCACCCGCGCCCCTGCAAAGAGCAACCACTGCCACCCGCAACGCACGGCAGTGAAGCGGGAAGCGGCAGGAAACAGGTACATTCTCAACTCGTACCGTCAAGTTGCGTTGCGTTGTTTGTTGGTGTTGGCGCAGCAGCTGTTGCAGGAGAGAGAAGAAGCGCGGTGCTGTGTGGTGCTATTCGAACAATCGTACGTGACGCTCCGACTTATTTCAGTTAGCTTCATTCCATCGGTTGCAACTGGAGGTGCAACCGTCCATTCCTCACCCTCTTGTTGTTCGGCGCACGTCACAAGCACAGGGACACACAGTATGCATACCTAGCTAGCAGGAAGATCGTTTAATTTCATGTTAAAGCGATAGTTAAAACAGTCTATGAGTCACGCTATTGGTCTAGAACTGTAAGAATTTACTGTTATGGTAACCATTGTTAACCCTTTATGGACCAAGCACGAGTAAACTCGTTTTTCTCCTCTGGTCTATTTCACATTTTTTCAGTCCTCATTTTGGATAAACATCAACCATCGATGAAAACACTTACAAGATAAGCCTTCGTTCGAGCGCCTTCAATTCGTCATATAGGCAAGTCCAACTCCCACGAGTACTAACAGTTAACTACCCTCTCTACATACACGGAGGAGTGGCGTTTTCTTCTGAACTAACCTGGTCTTTGCGCTTACACGTCTGAAAGGACCTATACCAGTGATTAGTTTTTATGAAGCTCTGACAGAAAACTTTACTGTGATTACTATAGCAACGGCCAAGTCTTACAATACTCGATCCACTGCGTCACTCATAGACGCAGTCTTTCAAAGATTCTCTGTTCTATCTAATATTTTATTTTTATGTGCGTAAATTGAGTTCATTATTTTTAAAGTTTAGTAATGAAGTAATTCCAATCAAAGAGACTAAAAAAGTTTAGAGTATAAAGCCGAAAATGGATCCGCCAGAGAAGCTCGAGGGAAAGAAAGTTATCGGAAGGAAACGTAATCGTACGAATATACGGTAAAATCTGAGAACAGAAAAAAAACTCATTTTGAGATCATTTTTATGTAATAAAAGCAAAAACAATCAAAACCATTATAAATCTAATTAGTATTTACATGACTCAATAACTCCATACAGTGGCGTAAACTTGGGATTTTTATTGGGGGGGCAAACCAACTTTTGAGAGATGCACGATGGGGTGGGGGGACACCCCCAGTGAGAGGGGGTTCGGGGTCCTCCCCGGAAAAATTTGAAAATGCAGGCTCTCTCAGACGTTATTTAAGCAATATTATCTCATACAAATGCCACCAAATTTAAACAAATTAAAAAAGATTTTACATTTTTTTCTTCATTTCTCAGGCAAAAAGGGAACTTTTCAGTTTAGACTTTCAGCTTATTGACGAAGCTGATATTTCCAGGCTTTGGGAAACTGTTCCTCACGGTTAGAAGTCATCTGGAAATTTAAACTGCAGTAAATGTAATGTTCCACTTTAACGGCGTAAAATTTTAGATTCTTTTTGAGGGGAGGGGGTAGCAAATAGTCCGGATACTATGGGGAATCTGGGGGGGGGCACTTTCTAGTAATAGGGGTCTGGGGGTATTCCCCCAGAAAATTTGAACATTTGATGGTTCTCTCAGACTATATTTTAGCAATTGAATCTTTCAAAAATACCAACCGACAGAACAGAAGTTAGTAGACTCAATGTATATTTTCTTTTTTTCATTGACAACAGGGGAAATTTTTCACTTTAGATTTACTTTAGGTGCAGTTTCAGGGTAAATTAGAGCTTCTCATTCTTGCCATTTTTTGCTTCTCGGTTCCTGTAATTATTCCTTCCTTTCTTTTTTTTTTTGTATTTTTCCGTTTTTCCTTTTTCTCCCTCCCTCTTTTTCCCTCCTCTTTTCATCAAATTATTGGGGGCAAAATGATACTTTGCCCCCCCTTCTCAAATATTGGAGGGGCAAAAAGGTCATGCCCCCCCATAAGATTACGCCACTGACTCCATAAAAAAAAAAAAAAAAAAAAAAAAAAAAAAAAAAAAAAAAACGATCGTTTTAAGAAAACATTAAATGATCAGCTACAGCTGGATATGCAGTACACGAAGCTTACGTAATATATGTACATGTGTTTATGTATGGAAAGCATCTAAGCTGTCTGTTTGCAGGAACTTAAAGGCATTCTGCTATCTATCGGTTATACCGATTGAAACAAAGATTACACAAATCATCAGTTAAGGAAGATATAATAAAATGGCTTGTATAAGTAAGTAAGTAGTTTTGGTAAGTGTAATGTGTATAGTCGTGCGGTGTGTATGGTGTCAGTTTTGTATTGAGTTAATGTATTTAATTTTCAAATAATTTCGTTTACTGAGAGAAAATTCGTTCCTTCGCTCACTTCAGGATTTGGTCTAATGTATGGGAATAGAAAGAGACAAAACATTATCCGACAAAAATTAATGATTCGCCTCTTTCAAACTGAAATCGAACGGAAATCCGTTTGATTTCGAGCATGCACCGTTCATCAACATTAAATAAGAAACCTTCGGTACATGCATCATGCAACAAAGCGCAGGCATGGGATCTCTTTCATCCTTCTTCTTTACGCTTTGAGTATGTATTAGTTCAAAAAATATGGAAGGATGGGGTTTCATCCCCTTATTTTTCTTTGTCGACCAAGGTAAGTATATGTTTTAATGAAAAAAGAATAGGGATAGAGAACTTTTCTCCTTGCTCCACTTCATACGTAAAAACATATCCTCCAAAATAAATGACCTGATGAGCGTCATTAGGTCACAAATAACCTAGATGTTGCCCACCCTCGGTTATTATACGCAAGTGAGAACTAGTTTGATTTGCAGAATCGATTTCCTCTTGACAAGATCTGCTATAGAATCAAGCATCCAATGCAGGTTTAGTCGACCCTCGCAAACTAATCTAATGAATTGCTAGTCTCACGCAGGCCGTCAAAGGTATTGACTGTATTTTCCCGGTTTCATCGATTGAAGAGGTTTGTTAGCAAGAAGGGTCTTCCTTTGAACTGCGTTTGAGGTTAGCTGAGAGGGAACACTCCACCTCTCAAAACCATTCATTTAGCGAGGTATGAAGTGAAGATGAACCTTTTGAAAATGTACGTAAGAGAGAAATCCAGCAAATAATGAACTATAGACTTAACGCTCTGATGGACGGACGCCTCCTCAGCTGAAGCGTAAATGAAAAGCGATGCCACCCCCTCCCCGTTTCTCCTACATTCCTTCACGACGAAACTCAAGGAACTCGTCAGCCTGCAACTATAATGCAGTTCCTATCGCTCCGCTACTCCAATAAACGCAGCTACATAACCTCGCAACTTACGGTTTGTAAACAATTTGTGTGGGGGTTGTGGGGTTCGTGGCGGTCAAGGGGGGCTGTGAGGTAGTGGTTTTTTAGGGAGGGGGTGGACTTCCACGCTAGCCTATAACGGATGTATTAATGCTGTGTCAAACCTCTCAATTATCCATAAAAATCACAATAAAAAATAAATAAAAATAATATCTTCCTGCCTGGTATATAACCATAGTGCAGAACTGTGAAAAATCCACACAGAATGCGCCAAACTCAGATGTGTTCTCTGATTTCGATTAAAGTTCAGTTTCATGAGTTAGAATTCACGAAATGAAAAATTTCAAGATTTAACGCTACGCCACGCCACCGGACATACTTGCAAAATGACCCTTTTTCCACAGCGTTCTCTTCGCAAATAATGCCTTGGGGTCATCTTGGCGGAAGGCTGAATTTCCAAGGGGCCAAACCTGAACGATTTTTAAGGACCAAAATTATTGCGGCTTCTTAAGTTGGAAAAAATAAATCAAAAGTTTACTCCATCTGTATTGCATTTTATAATGATCCATTTTCCGTCTTAATCCTAACAAAGCAACAACTATCTAATTGAAGTAGATACTGGGTGCCATGCACATATCGAGTAGGTATTAAACAAAATAAAACTAAAATAAGTAAAAAATTTTCCGATTTCCCTCGTCTCTCATTGGTTTTTTATCTCTATAGCTCCAACTATAAGATACAGAGAGGAGCGGAAGCAAAGATGAAGTAAAGAGGAGAAAGCTTTAAAAAAAGTAATTACGATAAGTTTAAGAGCTAACTTTTTGACCTAAGCGGAGTTTCACATTTTAAGGCATTCTTTAGGGGTGCATTTTGCGAATGACCTCCGCAAAATAAAAACACCGTCACTTCCCAATATGATTTTATAAAAATTGTTGCAAACTTCGGCAGCACTGTATTCTTCGCCTCCTCTGGAAGTGTATCCAAGCCTGGCTTTGTGAGTGATCATCTGAAGTGATAACGAAAGTTCAATACATCCTGTTCAACATAGAGCTTTTCCATGCGTGTAATAGAAAGGTAGGCACTTCTTGTGGGATTGGTCGGAGAGCTTTGTACATATTAAATTGTATAACTTTTTTTTCCCCCATTGGAATGTTTTCACGATTATTCCAACGAACAGAGAACTTGTCTCCCTTTCAACCCTAGCTCCCAGCATGGGATGGGACTTCCGCCTCCGCCGTCTTACTCCGCTAACTTCCCTTTTACCTCTCATGACCACCCCTCCACTCTCCTGACTCCCACCCACACATCCCTACGTCTCAAGGGATCTTGCGCATTTAACTGACATACACACACACACACACACACACACTCTGAAAAACGCGCTCACTGAAATTCACTTTCCATCTTCACCGATCGCGACCTCACCGTGCCTCGATTTGGAAGAAAAAATGCGCGACTTCTTTCAGTCTATTGCGTTTTTATATTCTCTGAAACCACCTAGCATTTTTTTTTTTTTTTTTTTTTTTAAGAAGAACTATACAGACAGACTCGGTCTCTTCGTAAATAATCGCTCACCGTTCGTTACCCATGAAAACCTATACGCAAATGAATCGGTTATTCGTCAATGTGTCTGTTGCAAACATTTGCTACAGCGCTATAGAGTGTGCAATCTAACGTAAAATCGCCTGAAAAGTCCAATGATGGCATCAGAAAGCAATGAAATGCAACAATAAACTCACAAAATGCGTTTAATGAAATCCAAGATGGCGGCAAAATATCGAGCGATCTGTATGCATGCACCACGAACATTCAGTTATAGCCAACCTCACAATATCCACCACAACCAATCACAACGTAAATTAACACATAACCTCTACCTGCAGTGAGGTTGTCAAAGTTGGCAATCCTTGGATGATCACGGTGCATACATTCAGATTCCTCGATATTTTGCCGCCATCTTGGATTTCGATAAACGCCTCTTGTGAGTTTAATATTGTATTTATTGACTTTATGATGCCACCAATGGACTTTTCAGGCAATTTTACATTGGAGTAAACACTTTTTATCGCTGTAGCAAAAGTTTGCAACAGACCCATTATGATCTATGGGGCCCCCTTGTCCTCGTCGAGTCTTCTCTATAGATCTCTAGTCCACGGTAACGGGTTTTTTTGCTGGGGCCGTTTGTAATAGTATTTGCAATCAATGACGGTCCGTGGGTTCAAAAACGGGGAAGGGGGCTTGAAAAAATGCAATGACTTTTTTTTTTGGGGGGGGGGGGGCTTCTCACTTTTCTTCAGTCCTGATAAAAGTGCGCAGGGGCATTCAGGAAGTAAGACCTTTGTTTTTACCTTCATAGGCTCTTCTACAAAATAAATAGGAGGCTTGAATCCCAAAATCCCCCCCCCCCGTCACACGGACCGCCACTATGCTTGTATAATCAAAACGTATAAAACTATACCAAACAAAAGTATTCGGTCAAAATTGTTTTTGCTCAACAAAAGTTCAGTAAAAACAAAGCGTGATTTTAATGATGCATTGAAATCACACTGTATTTCAAGTGTGCGGATTTCTGCTGCTTAAAAACTAAGCTTTATAATTTCAACGACTTATTAAACGATTGCGAGTTATTAAAGTTACGGTCCGTCATTGTAGCTAGATTTTGCTGAAAGAAACGCCTTTAACTGAAATATTCTTTTATTTGATAGCTTTAGACTTTTTACGATGCAATTTCTATGAAATTTATCGGCGGCGTTAGCGGAGAGTCCCGTTATCCGGGAATCACACCCTTACATGCACCAGCGCACTGTCACTTTGCGGATCTTCAATGACATATTCTAAGACCCATCTTTGATTTACCCAATTAAAATAACGATTACATGTCTTATATAAGTTGAGAAGTTTAACAGTGCGGATCATAGAAACACTCAAATCAGTAACCTTTGCCTTAACCGGTTGAATTACCAAAGGATTTTAGAATGCCATTAATTATCCGCAAAACGGCAGCACTGATATGGAGGGATGACTCACAAATTAGATTTACAATCCATGCAACTGAGGTGCGAAAGAAACAGAAACCTGATAGGAAAAGTATTAATGACGCCGCATTTGACGATTTTGAGCTAAGCGCGGCTTCTTGCAGTTTGGATGCACTTATTTAGACTAAGGTTATAATATCAATAAAAAAAAATAATTTGGGGTATTAAATTATTTTAAAATTAAATTATTTGACCAAAAAAAATCAATAAGTGCAGAGATTATTGATTCAAAGTTGGTATTACAAGCCCCATCAATTTCCTCTGAGTGTTACCATCACACGGGAAAAATGTATCACAAAAAAGATCAGCTGCCACTGATTGATCAGTCACAGATACGGACTGATCAATCAATTATATCGATCAGTCACAAAGATGCAAACACTTGTAAATGGTATAGGATCTAAAATCACTAAATTTTACTTTGACTCCCTGACGAGGGATGCGTGAAATCTATTGATTTTTTTGCCAAAACTGGCAACTCTGCAAAGATGGATGGCTCGATCAATTGTGCTGTTGCTGAAGAAAATTTTGCGTTTGCCTTTGTGGTTTCAAAAACTCATACTTCAGTCCGTCTGGTTTGGAGAGAGCTAATTAAATGTGTTGATGAAAGGTATCCCCTTCAATATCTGATGTATGCAAAAACAAAGCAACTGTGCACGAATAGTTGTATTGTTAGGAGGTAGCGGAGCTTCGATACATTTTGTAGTTCAAAGTGAACTCGGTACTAGTGAGGTTATACTTTAACGAAATCGAATTAATGCTCTAATTCAGGTGCTGTTTGCTACATTGAGATGTGTTGTAAGCATGTTAAACTGTATATTATTGCCTGGTTATTATTCCAAAAAGGACTGTTTTTAATCCAGAATTTCGATCAAATTGGGACAGCGATCATGTCAGTTCCGTGTGCAATTTGTTCGAAATACATTTTTTTAAATTTACACCGTACTGCATTCATCATATTCAAAGGTAAAAATCATATACTAATAATAAGTAGATGACCCAAACACAATGAGCAATGGTAAACTGATATTTGCAAAACTTAAATTCTTAGAAAATTTGAAACCAATGCTACTATTGTTGCTTGTTTTTTTGTTTTTTTTGTTTTTTTTTTTTGTTTTTGTATGTTTTGGAGGCAGCTGCGCACTTTTTCATCAAAGGAAATTTATACTGTGCCATGTCGAGTGCCCTATTCATCAAAAAGGAGTATTGGTGTATGGAGTGCTATTGTTGTATTAATTACATTAATTTTGAGCGAATGTTAAAACACACATAAAATTTTATTTAAAATAATTAATCTTTCTCATCATTCCGATAGTACTTGGACAAGCCTACGATGTGTGTGCGTGTTGGTTTTATTTTATTTATTTTTAATGTAGTGAAATGAAATCGTCATCGAAGAATGGGAATGATCAACGGTACTAAACCTCTGATGAAAATACGGCGTCAATTTGCGTCTCGAAACAGTATGGCCAGGGAGATCCCGAAAGTAATTCTTGAGGCGGGGGGGGGCGCCTTTAGAAATTAAGATTTGCAGCATCTCAGGAAGCATTTTGAAGGTATTTTTTGTTAAAAATGAGGTATTCTAGAGAATTCTGAAAGGGGCCCCTAGACCCGCCGCGCCACTATATCACTATATCAGCCATCTTAATAAAATATGAGAGAATGATAACAGGGTTGAAATACGACCTAAGGTCAAGGTATATTCAAACAGGTCAGTCTTATAGCGTTGTAGTTTCACAAAATTGGGGTTTATTTCTTGATTTGGTCAGGGAGCTGATTCTACTCTTTTGGACAAGACAAGTCGATAAAGCGAGAATCGACCAATCCCATTGGTTTAAACAGCGATATGTGACAGATTTCGAGTCTTTCGATGGACGGAGTCCATTCTGAAATGAACGATTCAACCAACTTCAAATCTGTCAAGTGAAGCCGTTTAAACTAATGGAAATAATCGACTCGCTATCTTGTCTTGGCTCGTCCAATAGACCAGAATCAGCCCCCAGGTCCCCTTGTCGGATTAGAAACGGAGGAAAAGATTATATAGCGCCATCAGGTCGATCTGTTTAAATGGACCCTATGCCCAAGGTCAGCTTTTCCGAACAAACTCGTCCTGAGAGCTCGTAAAGTTTAACCTGCCTGGAACTCATCTCTACTTTCATAATCCTCACTGTCAGAATATGAGCTTTTTAACCGGGGATGAATGTCGCAGCTAGAGCTCATCAAACAATGGCTCAGCGTTTGGAAACAGAAATAACTTTGATGCCTCACGTAGCGCGCAAAATCATGCAAATGAAGGCTGAAATATACGCGAACTGAATTCATTCTCTCCACTAATGGACTGACGACTTACACTCTTCTTACTGTAGCAGCAGTTGCAAATCAATAACCGTTCTCTCTCTTTTGAATCTTTGCAAAAATATTGGTCACTGACGTGAAATTACGTGTGAAGTTTATCTTATAATAATGGGACTCTTGCAAACTTTTACTATGGGGGACTGAAGAGAGTTGATTCTTGCATAAAAACCTGTAAAAGTGATGTTATGAATAGACTAACAATAAATTACGAAATTTACTCTTAGAATCGGGCTTCGTGGCGAAGAGACGCGCAGGTATCATGTGAGATTCCTATCTAATTTGAGACATATATCTCTGCGTTTCCGTGTAGGAAAAAAACAAATTAGACAGGAATCTTCCATGGTACCATGATACGTGCGTAGCTCCGCGATGACAGCTGTTTTCTGAATTGAATTTAGAATTTTTTAGTGTGATTTTTGCTGATGCTAGTTCTAGTATAGGTTTATTGCAGACTTTTGCTACATCTACATTTAAATAAAGAGCATATTCTGGTGTCCCTTGAAAATAATGTCAGGAGCATCAGAAAGTTCCAAAATTGTCTCTCAAACTCAAGCAATGCGGCGTTTTAAAAATATTCCAAGATGGAGGTCAAATTAGCGCGTCTCAAAATGGAGGACTCCCATCAGCTTTCTATGCTGACAATGATAATGTATTTAAAACGGTTGTATAAAAGATTTTTTAAAAAATTGTATTTTGTTGACTTAATTGACAGTGAAAACCCGTTTTGAGTCATTTTAGACCCCCTACGACGTATCATACGTTGGTCATGAATACATTAGACTCACAAGGGTTGAACTATGCACAAAGTTTATCATTGATAGCTGGATAAATTTTGCTCTATACGATTTCCTACAGAAATACTGTCATTTCTGTATTCTACGCATAATTCAGTGTGCTTAAGCTCACAGTCATCATAGATCCTCTTGAACCAATTCGCCTACTGTAAGCCGTCACATTTCCTAACTCTATGTCAACAAAACATTAATTAATCTGGAAATAATGAGTGATGTACATATATACTCGAGCAGTATTCTCTGAAAAAACTGTGCGCATGATATCAAAATATTATTCGCAACAAGATATTTTTTCAACTTTTCCGAAGGATGCACTTATCATTTTGACGCAGTATATGTTGATTCTATGTTTATACGCGCGCTCATAGGAAAAGTGCAATGAAAATACGGTGCTTGAAATGAAGTGCTGAGTTTAATGAATCAAAATAGTTTTACTGAGAACTTGTCTTGAAGCAAAAAACCTAACCCGTAGAGTACTCGAGTAAGGATTAAAGCGTTGCCACACATTCGGGCAACACATCCACCCTGTCAGTAAGAGTTCGTATTAGAAGTATAAAGGCGAAGCTCATTGGTAATCTTTGGTGATTTTACTGTTTGGATTCCTTCAAATCAAAACAAAACTTGCCTAAGGATTTGTCTTTGTGGTAATACGGCGTTCCATTGAATATCCCAAGCTCAAATTTGAATTGATTTCCATAATAAAAAATGAGAATTAACGTTCCAGAGATTATGGATTGCGCTTATCTTTCTAAAATGAACGCCTGGAGTGTCCTAGAGTATTCATTCCACCCTTTTATTAGTACCCACTAACGAGTATATTTTTTCTGCAACTCGATCTGCCTCGCACGAATTCAATTTCTTGTTGAATGGGCCTGTTGCATACTTTTTCTATAGTCAAAATGCGGTGGGTTGATTCTGATGTAAAATCGCGTGAAAATCACATTTAGAGCATGAAACAGTCTTCCTCTCCCTCTCTCTACCCCTTTCTTCACAGAGAAAAATGTCTCCGTTTGTTAGAACCGAAGATTCGTTTTTATTTTGATCACCGAAGTTTTCGGTTAAAGAAACCAAAATTTTCGGTGGTAAGTACTGAAAACTTCGATAAGTATAATCCAAATTCCGCCCCTACCGAATAACTCGGTACTACTAATGAAGCGTTCGGTACTCAGGACCGAACATTTTGGTTCCTGCAACCGAAAGCTTCGGTTGATCAAATTTTACCGAAGTATTTTTCTCTGTGTTGACCAATGAAAATATGCGTTTTTGTTACAAAAGGTCAGATTATGGATTATGACGTGACTTTTGCCTCTCCCTCTATCCTTTTCTAATGCATGCGTTCAAACAATGTGCGAAGATAGAAAAAAGGAAATTCATGGATCCATGCATGCTGGAGGATATTGTCTCATTGAATGAAGCTAGAGCATGTTTTTATCATCAATGTCGCAACGCTGGTTCACGAAATAATGGCTTCGACAAAAAGAGTCGTTCACAAGTCGAGAAAAAATACTTTTACCTTAAGGTGTACAAAGCTGTATTTAATGAAAAAGTGGCCGCGGAAAGCAGCATGATTAAATAAAAAGAAAAGTTGACGGAACACGAAACGGGGAGAAAAAGTCCGGAAGCAAGCTTCCTGTACTCCGGACTCTTTATAATCCGAGATTCTCTCGGAAGAGTGCGAGCTTGAGCTAAAAATAAAGGGCGCGGGTGAAACGAAAGTCGTGCTCGTCATTGTGTTTCTACGGGAAAGTTGAGACCTCCATTTTGACTGGTAATGGACGTCAGGGTAAAGTAGGAGGACGAAATTTAAAATTGACCTAGCATAGCAAATGCCTCGTTTATTACACAGCGCAAAGGCTCTCATGGTAAATACGAAACGTGTCAACTATGGACTGACAAGAAATTATTTTTTAAAATTACCAGGATTATTGTTGAATTGACGACTCTCTCTCGTGAGTTATCAGAACTTTCGATTAGATCAATGAGAAGGCTCTGGTTATTTCCAAGGGAAATTTCTCCAAAGTTGTAAGAATTATTGAGAATTCCAGTATATCTAAAATAACAGCGACAGTTCGTTGTGTGGAACGTCCTCTAAATGGAATATCTCGCCAAGTGGAATTATTTTTCAGCACTGTGAAAGCTCTCATACTCTAGCCACAATTTCCTAAGTGGAACTTTCGCTGAGTCAGATTTTTTTGGGGCAGGACCGACGTTCCATACAATGAACTTTCACTATAATTTTATTTTTCATTCCTTTAATTGCGACACTTTTTTTCTGCGCACAGTATCATTTGAGCCGTCTTTATTTGTTCCGTTTTGTTAAAGAGCTTTCATGAATACGCACAGGTCAGGTGAACGAATTAATAAACAGTATAGCAAAAATATCATACGTGTTTGATTTTACGAATAGGCAAAGGACAGCCAATAAAAGGATGCCACCCCCTCTTTCCATCATTTTTCTACTTTTACATTATTAAGCAAAATGAGAATGACTGAAGAGAATATATCCAGGTTGCGCCACTGTATTCAATGTCATTGTTTGAACCAAACACATATATCCTGTTATGATTTACAGTTTTTCCTTTTATCCACGAGCTTGAAAAATTAACGACCAGCAGCTCCAATTATTATTATTTTTTTTTTTTTTTTTTTTTTTTTTTTTTTTTTTTTTTAATGGACTCGAGGATAAATGATATGAGCACTATTCTATTTTTCTTAATTAATCAATTAATCAATCTTACTGTGAACCAACCTGGCAACGCAGGAGTTTTATTAATGTTAATCCGTCCGGATGATTGAGTATCTCGCAACTTATTCGGAAGAAGGATATGCACTTAACATTAGGCTGACAAATTAATTCCGCTCTCCTTCTCTGCCTCTGCTCCCCGGCTCCCGCCTGTCTACCCCGCGCCTATATTTCCCGCAACCTGCAATACAGTCTACCTATATATGAGGACTGGGCGGAAGAACGAGGTAAGATACGGCGCACAGTGGACCACATAACATGAATGGCTACTGGAGGAACAATGTATCGATGTTTTATCCTTATAAGTCTATAGAAAAGAAATCAATACTCTCGATATTCAATTGAACTTCCAAATGACGAATACTTTAATTGATTGGTTTCAAATTGGAGGAAACGTTAGTAGATTTTTCACAAGCCGCCACCTTGGCAAAAATGGTCCATACAGGTCCATAAGATCTTTAACCAATTCCTTTTACAGAGTATGGATATCTATTGATCCATATGGATACGTATGGTTATCGTATGCGTTGATATATTTATAGATCCGAACAACCTATATGGATATGGATTCCATACTCTGTCACTTTTAGACAATCTAAAGATTTGTTTTATATGAAAAAATAAATGATCGGATTGGCCCGCTGGACTCGAAATGTTTTGAATGAAACAACCAAAACTTCCCTCGTCCAGTCAAATCCATGTTTCGATGTAGTGAGCGGCGGACCCCGAGTTGTTCGCACAATTTCGGTTACGACTAAAGGTCGTTGTACCTAACTACTTCAGCGCGCTCAAGATGAATCGGAGCAAATTTTTCTAAAGCCTCTTTTTGTAATATGGTGTATATTCTTCTCTCGGTGCCGACACTCCAATCGTAGAGAGAAGATACTTTAATCGAACGAAGTGTGGTCTTTTAAAGCGACACGACCGCGGTGACCACAACATTCGACATTTTTATGTTGTCCCCTCTACGCCTACGGGTTTTGTGGCAATCCTCGTTTGCAGGAAAAATATGTCTAGCTAAATGGAGATGTTGGACAATGACACTCAAACGTCAGCCTCCTGATATCAAAGTATATGTAGAGATCTCAAAGTGATTCTGTAAGCAAAATTTATTTAGTTCCCGGGTTGGTCTCTTGGTGACTGTATAATATGCTTTGATGATCTGTTCATATTTTGTCAGTTATGTTTTGTAGGTAGTTTCAATGTTATTTAACATAATTTCAGACCATGTTGATAGTAGATTAATATTATATTACATACATTAAAATTATTCCTGTCCCAGATTTTTGTGATCTGGTCACAAATGTAACCTACCTCGCTAGGTAGGTTTCACAAACCGTAACCTATGGTCACAAAATTCGAAACCCAAGATGGTGGACACCCATTGGATTGTACAGTAACAAAGTGACCGGACCCGGTTACTAAATATTTGCTTTAATAGTCTGTTGCAAACCTTAGCTGCAACAATTTTAGGGGCTGAATTTTAACGCAAGGTGGGGAAGCCGCGAGGCATCACAGAGTCACTTTCAATATAAGGTACTTCTAGGTGGGCTATTTAGTGGTCATCCTTTTATAATTATGTACAGTAGCGGAAGAAAGAATAGCTTATTGAGTTTATTTTAAGATACCATGCACCTAACACACCCAGAAGTATCTCATACTGTAAGTAATCCATGCCACGGTGTCCCAGCTTCTCCTTCCTCAACTTTTCTTCAAAACTTCTTCGACTTGGAAAGTGTCATTTGAAATGCAAGGAGGATGAAGAGAGGACAAAGATACTACCTACTCTGGATCCTACGTGATGGAGACTTGGGGGTAAATGTGGTAATTATATAGAAAATAGTGAAATACTGAATCATTGAACTGATGTAATAACTTAAAAAAATGATACATTGATAGAACGGGAATAGATATATTTTAAGGAACTTTAAAATTGAGGTTGGATAATGTTGAGCTTTGGAAGAAATCTCAATTTTGGTCTGGACTAACCTTGAGATTTCCTCCAAATCTCAGTAGCTATCCCCAACCACAATTTAAAAGTTCCCAAAACTATTTTATTCCATTTATATCATTTTAAAAAATTGTCAGTGTATTCCATCTGCTCCATTATCCAATAAGTCTCATATTCCCCATTTATTCTTTGGAATATACGCAAAATGGCAGCCCTGCTCTGCGGAAATCTAATTGACAATCGATTTATCGAAAGGTAAATGATCGACCCAGGGAGCGTCCATAGACTATAGACTTGCAGACTGTATTCAAGTGTGGTGCAGGTTCATTTTCTATATGGAATGTCTAAGTACGAAAGAGCCAGTGAATAGGTCGTGCTGAAGGATGCGGTAACCATCGAAAAAAGATGAAGAATGGACCATCCAGACATCGGACGCGAACTTGAGTGGCTAGAGTTATCTACCGACGCAACCATTCAGTCGCGGTTATACTACACGCGATACATACAGTCATTGTGCACCAAGAACTGGTTGAGCACCGACAACAGCGTTGCCAGCTCTCACGCCAGAGGAGAACAATTAGAGATTTCACTAAGATAGTGATAAAAACTACAGGGTTCCTCCCGAACCTCGTGCGGAAAAAAAGAACGAGTAATTGGTCAGATTCGCCATCATGATCTGCATGACTGATTTTGGTACTTGCCTTAAAATATATGGCAAACTTAACCAAACAGTGGGTTGAATGAACACTGAGAGAATTCATTTTTTAATCCAGGGTGTATTTAGTTCGTGTTAAAGAAATTGCCCGGTGAAGTCCTGTCTAAAGAAGCCTTCAATCCAAAAGAAAATGTCTTCTGTTACAAGTAAAAGATTCCTTATTGTGACAGTGATTCTCTTTCGTTCAACAGAACTTTACTTGGTGCAAGGAAAACTTTCACAAGTAAACGTGTTCCCTTGTTTATAAAGAAAAGGAGTTTTCTCAGTGAAACAAGCAATAAGTTAAACATGCCTGAATTTAAGGTGTTACATTTACTTAATGTCTGTTTCATTCAATCCAACGTTTGGTCAAGTTTACCATTCTGTTATGTAGGAGCAAAAATTAGCATGCGCTAAACTATTCTGATAATTTTTTTCCGTGCGGATGCCTAAATAAGGGCCTCCTGCTTTCCCGAAGTTTCTTTGTAGGGAATGGTTTGTGGCGACGATTCAAATAATTTGCGTCTGTCAGTTTCCTTGTCGATTTTTTTTATATAGGTGGCTTTGAAAGAAGTTCGCCAAGCATACATTTCCGCGCGCCTACATTTAACGTCGCTTGTAAAACGAAAATCGAACTAAATCCGATTGACAGAGAATTTATTTTTCTTGTTATTTACAGGGATTTCCACCCTTTAATTCGCCGAACTAAATACGTTTTGTTACATAAATACCCTATATTTTTAAACGATTAGAAATTTTCGATAGTTCATCAGCCATGAATTTTCTGCTGGAATTCTGTTAATTTGAACAAAAACATGTTTGTTTTAGGTCCCTCGTTTTAAAACAACAGGAATTTCCGTCTGAAGAAGATCAAACATGACTTTCAAACGAAATTTTTCTACTGTGTCAAAAAGAATTGCGTATAGAAACAAATAATGATTTTCTTGACAACACTCCCGTTAATCCAAATGAGAATTCCAATTCATGTATAGACGCAATTTCCTTTCGAGACAACACTCATTTCAACTGGGTAATTATTATAGGGAATTACTGTTTAGTCAATTTTTCCCCCATGAATTTTTTTAAGTAGAAATCCTGGTTAAGAATACCCACAAATTATTAAAAAAAAAAAAAAAATCCATTCAGAGTCTGACCATAACTCTTTGTATTCATTATCTACTTATTATACGGAAATTTTGATGAATCAACTAGAGTTTTGTACTCCGTGACAAATACCTACACGTGGCGCATCATCAAATGATCCATTATCAAATTCTGCAATCAGTAAACCAATAGTTTGATCCGGGAAAAAAATACGCTAAAGGGAAACCATAAGAATCCTTTCAACTGGCAACTCTGAAGAAAATAACGATTAGAATTGAGAAGAAGTATGAATGGAAGGCAACCGTGGTTCAACCGCCTCAAGCACCGTGAAAAGAGAGAAAAAAAGGAAGAAGTAGGAGAGAGAAGGAAATACAAGATAGGAGAGAGGAAGAAAAAAAAGAAAAAAACTAGGAGCAAAATCCAAACGAAATCAGGTGAGTGGAAGAAGAGACGAAATCAGTGGTGAGCTGCAACTTCTTCACCTGTTGGGCCGTCTCACCTGGTTCAGTTGCCTGCGTGCCTCCGCTCCGAGTTGTCCGCTGTTAAAAAAAGTTGGACCGTAAACCGTAGTACCGTTGCCCCGAGTCCGCCGTCCGTCAGTGCTCCCTAACCTCAAAACCATATCCTTGAACCTTGCGCATCGCCGCCGATGGCCGGACGCGTCTTCTATCCTCCGAGTGTTTTTGTCTCCCCGCTGCATCAAATTTAATCCATCGTTAAGAAGTTTCTAACGTTATCATTGACTACCTTATAATTAATATCACCGCATTATTACGGAATGATATACATGCCGGGTTTTAATCTCCAGTGATCCTCATTTTCGGATTTGTTATCTTTACGATGATCTCGTTCTTACGGATTTGTGCAAGTAATTCATAAGTGACAACGTGATTTGTGTTTTATATGGATACCTACCCTCATTTTGGAGTTTTGGAAAGTATGTCTTACTGATTTTGAAACTGATTTTAATTGTAAGAGGCATTTTCATGAAAATTCATGTTTGCTTGATTGAATTAACTGATATGTTGAGTTGAAAATGAAACTAGAGCAGAAAATACCTTCGATCAAAACACTTGGTTTAGATCAGTGGCGGCTCGTGAAATGCGACTTATCGATGTCCACTTTATTTAAAATTATTGAAAAGTATCGATTTCTCGGGGTTCAATTGCACCCCCTGACGATCGATACTTTTCTATAGTTTTAAATGGAGTAGGCATCGATATATCGGATTTCACGATCCGCCATTGGTTTAGATGTGCTTCGTAGGTTACTTAAAGGTACTGGTAGCTTGTAAACAATCACATGTAGTTACTCTTTCATTAAAACTCATGCAAAATAATCGATTTGTAGCGGAGATTTAACCAACCCCTTTAAAGGAGAAGAACAATCGATCCATCACAATCCACCGACTACAACGGTCTCAAAAGCTGTCAGCTTTTATACAGACTTTACGCTGTATCGTCAATGTATGCTTTTGAAATGGTCCTCTGGACCTGGATTGAGGGTAATTTGACCTTTTTTCAGAAAAATAGAAGCTCAGCTTGCTATGTATGAAAGGGCGTAGCATGTCATTTGGAAATGTTGCATTTTATTAATTCATCCCCGTGTAAAAAGTCGAATTTGAGGGTGATGTCCACGTGATAAAATCGATACACGCAAGAGGTTGATCATTTTCATGGGATTTAAATTGACAAAATTAAACGCTGCAAGGTTTTACTCTGCACCACTGTGCTATACTATGACATGTACGCTCTTTTTAATCGAAAATCCTCTACCCCCTAATTTTCCGCCCTTGTATCTTTATAAAAAAATGGTCAGTATTATAATTAAAGCTCCAATTTAACTATCAGCTCGACACCAACTTCGGATCATCTGATATCAATTTGATATATGTGTAGGATTCAATTGATAATTGGTACTAATTAAAGACTGTTTTTGCCTGAAGGTCATAAATTGAAGAGGATCCGTAGGAATAAAAATGAATTTTCCGTTAAAACATAAACCCGATAACATTTCTGTCAACCATGTGAATGATGATATCATTTCTGATGTACGTTCATAAACATATATTGTAGTTTTTCGGAGTATGTTTGAGTTGCTGCAGTTGCGGCTTGTTTTATTTGGCAACCATGTTTTTACCATTTGAACCTATACGCAAAAGTATCATAATTGCTCAATGATTCAGCGAATCCCCTGAAGATTGATTAGTTTACATAGGTTTAACGTTTAAAGGGATAAAATCGGTTGTTGCCACATTTCACGAGCCGCTCTCAAGTTGCAGGAACAGCAGATTCCACTTTTGATAGTTGATCCTCATGTAAAATTGCCGAGATAATTACAAACGTCAAATTCCAACAGAATCTGTCTAGCGCGAACCGTTGAGCTCTGTTTAAAAATCCTGATCTATGAGATCGATCCTTGTCAACAATTTGAACCCTGCCGTCTCGTATCGTGCATTTGGCGTTAAAATTTCGACGGTAATTCTATCCCTGGCTATTTTGCAAGCATATAAATCAGTCTAAAACATATTTCGACAAGGATTGATGTCAAAACATTAAAACGACCAGTACGAAAACAGCGGCGAAAACAGCGCGGTGGCCGTGGCGCGGTGCGAATAGTTAAATAGTCACCGCCCGAAAAGAAATAATGTAATTCCTGAAAGAAAATTCTGATCTACATACGAAGAATGTTTCACGGTAGAAACTCCTCTAAAAATTACCGGAGGCTTTTCTTATGTGTACTTTCCAAAATGAAATTGATTTTCCATATTACACATTGCATGAAGTTCATGCGACACGAAAATTCCCCCCATGCATTTTCAAAATTAATCTGTGCTGATTTCAAATATAGAATTTTTGGCATGAACTATGCTTCACTTTTCGACTAGGATTACACTTCGGGAAAATGGGGGAAAAAAGAAAGAGAGAGAGAAAAAAAAACATAATTTCTTTCCCAAAAATGTTTGATTATTCGCGCTGCTGTTTTGGGCTGAACTTTTATCGCAGAGTGCTTGCGACTTAGCCGGAAAAAGAAAAAAAGAAAGTGTTGCTCACTCATCACTCATCTCAAACATTCTCACTTTGACCGTTATACATTTTTTCTTTTTTTTTCAAAATTGCTTTTGATGCAATTTTTGCTATTATATGTTGTGAGGGCGGCATCAAAACTCTGCTCTGGAACTCCCTTCTTCGTGGATGAAAAGTTAATCCTTGATGCACGAAATTTCAACACACCCTCGCATGAAAATCTCGCTGAAGGCCATATTTTAAGACAGTATCTAGACGAAAGCGTGTATATGAAACATCTGGTGAGCTCTTAACCATTATAGTCAACATGAAAATGGTGGTTAGGTCTACAGCGTTGAGCAAACCTGATTTTTCCTGGCTCTTCTATTCCAGATTCCTTTTCGCTTTTTCTCCGCGGCATATAATTCAAAAATGTCATTTTATAGTATTGTGACGGTCTTGGAAAAGAGAGATCGGTGTTGTTTTCTGGAGAGGGACAGATGAGATGTAGAGAGAGGATTGTAAGCTGAAAATATAGGGGGATAAACAATTATGATAGAACATAGAACGTTGGATTGTTGTCATACTTCAACTTTTTCACTCGAAGAGATAAAATGTGAGCGGGAGAGAAACAAGTAGAAGAAGACTAACAATTTCAGTCGCATATCATTTTAATTGTATACTTGACTGGCTGGCTCATTCGAATAAAAATTCTACTGCGAGCATTTCATAAAAACGAATTCCTGACGAAAGTTAATTTAATCGTAAAACAAAATATGTTTACGCGATTCCCAGTTTTTCCGAGAAGGAAAAACATTTCTAGCTCCATTTTTATTCCTTCCAAAATAGGACCAAACAACGTCTTGAAAATTCTATACTCCTTTTGGCCTGAAAGACTGTCTAATCCGTTTTTTTTTTTATTTTTTTTATGATTGCGAGTTTAGTCATTTTAGTCATTATTTCGAGATAATCTCCGTTAAAATCCTAGCTTTTTTCTCTTAATTCTGAGGAAAATACCTCTCATTATTATCTTTGATTATTTTTTTATTATTTTTTTTATTTTTCTTTTTAAGAAAACCGTTTAATTCGCTTTTAATGCAGATTGCAGAGGCTCATCTAAGAACCGCCTGATGTATTCCTCTCTTTTGTTCTTTCGAGTGCGTGCCTTAGAAGCGGATAGAGGTCAGGGTTACACAGTCAAATTAGCATTCTATCCTTTTCTAGCCATAGGCCTCACAAGATTGGCTAATCAATATGAATTTGTTTTAATTTAATTTCCTTTTTCTTAAACTCTAATGCATCTTGTTATTTGCAATGTTTCAATTCAAGTTACGTTGCATTTACAATTTACATTTTACAATACTGTGAAGTTTTCTATACTTTCTGGTAGACACCAAAAGCTCCTTCTCCTATGCGCGTATGATTAATCTTATACTGTTATTTTTCTCCATGCGCGAGATGGTTAGCAAAGGAAAAAATCATGCAAACAAGCAAATGGTTTCTTTTTTTTATTTATTTAATATGAAGAAAAATCAGACTGTACGTTTTCATGTGCGAGGTATGTAATGATAAGCGAGGTCATTCAGGTCGGAACTTAACTTACTCGATTTAGGAGTTTGCGCGAGCCTACTGCGTTCACTTCATGCTTGAGTCAGTTCAATGGAAAATGCGTACAGTATACGATGCAGTCATGCATACAAGCACAAGAGAAGTACAATGGACCCGTTAGAGTAATTCGTCCTAATGGCTCTCGATCAAGACGTGGTCTCCTCAAACTAAACTTTTTCTCAGGAACCGCGATCATTGGAAAAACAGGAGGAAAAAAAGTCAATTTGACGCACAATTCTACTTGGTATGTCCAAGTAATAACAGCGAATCATAGTCAAGTATAGTTTAAAAAAAAAAACATGGGGAAACAAATTGACCGCAGAGGAATCGAAACCGTTGAAAACGGTTGCTTGCAGAGTGCAGAATTGTTCATTCGACCGATTTATCGATCGTGGGAGCATATCTATTAAATAAATTATGCGGAAAGAACGCATCTCTGATTGTGGAAGTTTGTGTGACGCCAGAATTTGAATAGTTTTGTGGAATGGTGCACATGTGAAGCATCGCAAACGTTTTAAAAATAGGAAAATGCAACGACTAATCATAAACAATAACACTCAACTGATCCCGCATGAACTGACGTTATAGCTATAGTCGATAAAATAGAACGAATTTTTAAATAACCCTTTGCTCATGAAAACGTTACGGGTCGTTTCGCCCATTAAACCTGCATGAGATATCTTGCGAACTCATATTTAAAACAATACACGAGATCCCAATTTTATTTTAAAATGGATTTACTACGAACTTTTGATTTTATGAATTCGAGCATTTTGACTTTACTGTGATAAGATGCAGACATTTTTCGGCTGTACCATATTAAAAAATACAGACTTTTTAAAAATATGTCTTTAATTCCTTGGCTGAATCATTTTTTATAATCACCCTGTATACGAGAAACGCACAATCAGTCGATGCATGCTCGTGCCTGTTAATAACTGTAAACAGAATGTTTTGAGAGCATGTACTTATCATGTAAGTACAGTTCTTTTTGACGACTTCCCCGGCAAGATACAAAAAAAAAAAAAAAAATAATAATGATATTTAATTAATTATTGCTTCCTTGTTGCTACAGATGCAACCTCTGTTGCATGCCGCGTCTTCAAAGGCTAAGTCACGATATTCGGAATGCAAGTTGCTCGGCGCATTGCACAGTGATCAAGGGTGCCTGATTCAGTGGCCATGAATCAGCGAAATAAAAATACCTAATATGATCGTTTAAAATCATCAAAAATAGTGATATTTTCATATAAATGTGTCTGTTGCGTACTGTCGCTACACCAGTACATGGCACATTTATTCAAAAGTCAAATTCCGCGAATATATTACGATGTGCACATTATTAATAACGTTGAAAATCCACTTAGCATTAACTCGACAGGAAATCGCTTCCAAACAACTTTCCGCGCAAAACACTAGACATTATTTTCACCGACATACTGTTACAAAGACTTAACTGCCACGTTTAACTAAACATCATTGTTTATCCTCAAAATGTTGGATGTTCCGTGTAAATGAACTAAATGCATGACATATTGGTTTCATTTGCTGCCTGTTTTTTTCTGGTGGACAAAAGATGATAAAATAATACATGGAGTACCTTAACCTATGTCAAAGGAAACAGTGTATATAGTGTAACGTAGTTTGTTCAAAATGGAAGTGATTGCTTGCTTTGAGATAATGAATAAATGTTGAGAGTTTTTATTGTGGAAATGGTTTTATTCCGCCGTTAGAATTTTGCCATTCTGCTGTTGCAAAAGTACGCCACATACTCATTTTAAATCGCATTTAGGAATGAACTTTAGCTGAGAAAGCAAAACAAGCCGCAGTTGTTTGGGTACTTTTGAAAAGGAAGAAGAAAGAAAACACCGCTGATTTATTTTATACTAAAAACCAGAAACATTCCGGCCTTCAAACTGACATTTTTTCATCATGTGCGCCGTTGCGTGATCTGCACGCAAACAGACATACACACATACGCAAGATGAGAAGGAAAAATGGGAATTAAGCCAAAAGGATATACGCATGTATATGACATGAAATGCTACCACGAGACTGTAACATTAAGTTTTCACCGGGTTATATTATTACCTAATGACCACCAACGAATGAAACGAACGCCCATTATTTCCTTCTTTTTCTTCATTCACAGATTGGGGAGCTAGAAGGTTGGAGGTCACTCGATCTCGCCCTAATTTTTCTAGAGCTTTTTTTTTTCGTTCTGAGCGTCATACATTCTGTCGAACTCGTTACTAATTTATGTGATGCGTGATACGTAATGTTAGGTCATTGCAATAATGACCGCAGCGCGTGTCGGAATTCGGATCTTTGATATCTCATTCAGAAGCATATCCAGGAATTTGTATTTCTCTCTCTTTCTCTCTATTCCTTCCCCCCTCTTTCTCAATATCTCTCTCTCTCTTTCTCTCTATCCCTTCCCCCTTCTCTCTTTCTCCCCCTTTCTCTCTCTTCTCCCTCATCTCTCTCTTAATTGCTTATTTGAAAGCATGCGTTAAAAAAGGACACTGATATAGAGGTTGCGCAGTCCCGTGGTAATTTAAATCCTCCCCCTAAATTTCCAACACATGCTTTCAAGTGGGCAAGGAAAGAGAGAGACACATTCTTGTAAACGTCTCTGATCTCGTTAATACCAGTGGCGGCTCGTGCGATTTGGCAACAGTGTTTTTATCCCATTTAAATACATGGAAAACAATCGAAACTCGAGGAGGCTGCCAGCCTCCGCTTGAATCGATTTTTTACCTAAGTTTAAGTGGGAAAAATGCATGGTTGCCAAATCTCACGGGCCGCTACTGGTTAATAAATCAACGGAAACAACGGTAAATCTCACTGTCATAAATCCTTATCTCAATACCAACAGCTCTGTTGTTTACTAGAAACTTTATCGAATTATGTTTGATTTTCAAAAGAAACACACACGTTTTTCAGAGCTTGGGACGCGGTAAAATTGTTAAAATTATTGTTTATTACAAGGCGACTATCAAAACCTCTTAATTGCAAGCCCTTTTCGTTGTGTGGAATCAGGCAAAGCTGTGCATTGTCCAGTACAAGATTTTTGGTGTTTCATTAACTTACTCTAGTTCTACAAATTATACTGAAGTTTCATGGATAAAATTCAACACAGGAAGATTGAACGAAATAGTTATTCTACCGATTGTTTAACCGTTTCGATACCAAACCAGAGCATGCGCACACTCGTTTCCGTAACAGAAGTCTTCAATTTGTCATTTGCATTCAAAGTAACTCCGAATTGTTGCCATGAATTTACGAAAGAATGGTATTTGAAGCGCCTTCATTCACCGGTATAGACAAAATCAACACCGGAGAGTAGGAATAGTTAGCTATACACCTACTCAATTTAAAGAAGCGAAGCGGTGGAGTTCCGACTTCGACCAAATAACTTGGTCTCGAAAGAGTTACTGAATAAAAGCAATTTTCTCGTAGCCGTTACTCATGAAAGCCAAACGAACGCTTCTTAATTTAATACCGTTTGCATCAATGATCGATGCCTCTAGGTTCAGCTCTTACGCTTTCTCTTCGCTGATCTAAATTTGACTGGTTACTCAATTTTTTCTTCTTCCGTTTCTCTCTCTCTCTTCCTCTCTCTCTTTCTCTCTCTCTCTCTCTCCCTCTCTCTCTCCCCTGTTTTCTTCCTTTCCTCTCTCTATGCCTCTCTCAGACACGGACACAATTGATTGCAGAAATTTACCAAACCGCCAACTGCCTGCCTCATTTTGACCCTGTCTGAAAGTGTGGTAAACGCAATCAGAAGTCTGGCTAACCTTGCCAAATGTCTGATGACGTCAGCCAAATGCCATGTATACAGTTTACCATACTTTGAACGAGGATCCAGAATCATGCAGATTGCAGGTATTATAGTTTTCTGTGAACATGAATAAAAGAAAAATTAAATAAAAAATAGTTAAATAAATAGATACATAGATGGTTGTGAAATACGGACGTCAAGTGCTGAACTAACTACCGCAAATCGGGAATGATGTAAGTTCACCGACCGAGCGATCAAGAGAGCAGAAATCAGGAAAGTGGGAGGGGAGGCTTGAAATATGGATGAGAGCGAAATTGAGATCAAGCTTCGACTTGAAGATAATTCAACATTTAAGCGTCCACATTTTTCAGTGGGCTCGTGTTTCTTCTTCGTCTCCGGCTTAGGTATACAGCTAGAGCACATCCAGTCAACGTAAATAATAGTAACTTCCCCCTCCCCTCTACTAAAGTAAACTGTTGCTCCCTACGACAGACATCATCGCGATGGAACTAATTCAAGCTGTTGGCAGCGTTGCCATTTCTATGACAAATTAGTACACGTTTCCGGTCTCTTAAAGCCGCGCTCTTATGGATCTAAGACCGGAAACGTGTGGACTAATTTGTCTGAAAAATGGCAACAGTGTCGACTGCGGGTCTGCTAGCCGCCCTATAATACTTGAACTCATCGCGGTGGACCGATGAAACGCGAGAAATAATAAAAATGAGTCAGCAGCGTTTGCAAACGTTTCATTCCTCTTGTTGTGAAAAACCTGTTTGGTGTAATGAGCTGTTGAGTGTTTTCCATTAACGCGCCGTGTAAAATTAGCGGAGCTGACTGCTGTCGGCGTGGCCACGGCGTCGGTGTATGTCTTCTGCGATGATTGTTGAGAGCTCAAAATGCGATCAATGGCCATCATATTTGCTTCTCGCTACCACCGTGGTATGTATTTCTTGAAATTCACCTGCGCCTGCGTCGGGAACAAGAGTGCAAAGAGGAGAAAAATTGATTTTTTATGTTTTATTTTTTTTTTGTTTGAGGATTTATGGCGTGAGAGACATGATACTGGAACTGGCCGCTATCTCAGAAAATGATTCCAATTTCACTAGAGCTTGAGAATTCCAGCTACATTTTTACGTTTCACAATAAAGTGTGCTAGTCAGAGACATTATATTACACTATCTCTAGAGACCATGTACTAGCTATCTTGACCGTGTTAAGATCGAGTGGCTTTTTTTCTTATTCGTGGTCGCAACAAAACATCGCGTTCAACTGGCTCCTGCTATGTTGGCTGATGAGCAGAGATCGATGTTGATGATGTGGTTATAGCCAATGAGAGGGTATATAACTTCGGAGTTTTGTCGTTGCTCAGCAGTTAGAGCTCGTTTCAGAAGTGTAGGCGGACCAAAACCATAATCTTTGTCGAATTTTCAACTTTTATTCCTTCAAATCAATACCGAATTTGCTCCTGATGACTTTATTCTTTTGTGTTTAAAGTTTCCCTCATTGAAAAGTGAACACTCAATTTCATTTTTATTCATTTTCATGGAGTAATATCAGAAATAATGTTGACGAATTCCAAAGATTATCGGTCTAGGTCCGCCTACACTTCTGAAACTACCTCTAACGTAGGAGCCAGTTGGAGGTTGTGCTCATTGTGATTTTGTTGAGAACACCAAAAAACAGCTATACCCGCATGATCTCTAGTATAATTTTCTACGTTGATAGAGCTGTCGTTCTTCGAATATTTCCATGATATCATATTTACTCTACAATCCATTGGTGATTCAATTGGCTTTATAGCAAATATATTACCGGAATTAGTATTTTTATTGGCCATATTCTTACACTTCTTAAGTGATAATAAATATGTATAATTTTTGGTTTAATAGCGGTTGAATCATCAATGGATTATAGACGGACAAAACGGCTGCACTGGTTTGTGTGACGGATTTCGGTAAAGGCGAGTGTAAAGGCCAGTTGTACAGTCGGGGACGGAGAGAATGTTAGACAACTCTTTGAATTGAGACATCTGCAATGTTTAAATTCATAGAGATAAGTATTGCGGGTGGCCTACTTCAAGGAAACATCTGACATATTTTTTGTTCTCGACAGTGCTGTCAACAGATGATCAGCGTCAACGTATTGATGTAACAAATTTTAAAAGCTGTGTTTTCATTTAAGATCAACGTAACACATGTCAATTGGTATATACATCACGTGCTCCAAATCTCATGACGTCATACATGACCAAATCAAAGATCAAAGATCAATTTGAACAGATGTATAGGCAATGAAAATGGACGCTGGTGAACGGTGGTCAGTTATAAACTTGAGAGGAGGTTAAACAACAGTGTCCAACTATGTTTGCCCCTAAAACGGCATCATGAATATTTAAAAAAAAAAAAAATGCAACGAAACAATCATTTAAAGCAAGGATCAAATTTATAAAAAATGTCCGCGAGCGCTATATCAATATCGCACACTTTTTGTTTCTACTGCGTCATGCGAATACGTTAAAATTGCATTTTTTATGATGCCGATCTTATTTGATGACCCATTCCCACATTTTATAGCTCTCATGCGATAATGTGCGTCTTTCAAAACAGGGCCGACATGTACATTGTACAACTTCAACCGAAATTGTGGCAAAAATTTACATATATATACACTAATTGTTCCTTACCAAATGTCTTCTTGAGAGGGGCTTTTCCCATAGGAACTGTTGAATTCTCACGAGTTGTTGCTTGCTTTGCAATTGAAATTAGCCCTTCACATCGAAAACAACCAAACAAACAATCACGACGTGCTATGGATTTTTTTCCCACAAAGATTATCTAATTTTAGGACGGCGGATATCGTGCAGCTTTTCGATGTCTTGACTTTCTTCACGTCACGTCCGTCATCTCTTATCTCATTTTATCAAATACGATTGAGTAATATTCTGTTCTAACTCCATCACCAAAATGCAGTTTAAATTCCGGTTGAGATCGCTGAATTTATTTCAAAAGACTGTTTTTGAAGCCCTTTTTTTAAGCATTAGGTTCATCAATGAACTCGCGGCAGAGGTATGAATGAAAGGCGAAAAATCCAGAACTTTTTAAGTCCGAAAAAAGCTACGTTTCAATCCAGTGTGCGGCGATTGACATTGTTTAATTAGTTTTAATCATTTGATTTATTATTAATAAATTTAATTAAGTTTAGTTAAATTTAATTAATAAATTTAATAAATCTCAGTAAATTTAATTTATTTATTAATCATTATTTAATTTTAATTTTTTTCACATACTTTTGAGGCGTTCTTTTAAAACGCTACTTGCTGGCCGATATCTTTCGCGAAGTGAAGCAGTGATAAGTGCATAAGAAACGACGTAACGTGATCTGCAGGCTGGCGAGGATTGAACTGTGAACCTTCGGGTTGGTAATGAACTCTAAAAGTCGCGCGGTTGAGCCGCCGTCGCGCCGCCACACAGTGTTCGGAGCGACCCGGATCTCTGGCAGAAACCTCAAATTTGAAATCGGCTCTGAAGTTGGTTTAAAGGCCTGACCTACCTTCTAAAGGGTATAGAACATGCATGTTAGCCATATTTGATGAATTTGGAAGCCCCATACTTGCCCCCACAGACATGTGAAAGTACCGGTTTTGACGCGAATTTTGAGTCAACTTGGGTGGGTTTACACATAATTGTAAAAAACCAATACTCTTTTACTCACATTCCAATTTAGACCTCTGTACTTCAATTAGGACATATGAACTTACTTTTAAGCCGTTTAAACATTTATTCCATGTTAATTACAAGGGGGGCTGGACCCCTCAAAAATCGACTTTTCATCTGCATTTGCGCCCTTTTTGGAGGACGTTTAAAAAAATGCCCGGGATTGCCCGGCAAATCTAAGGCAAAGAACGTTCAGAAAAACATTTTTTCTGAACGATCCAAAAATAATACCCTGCCCGAACCTGCCCCCCTTTCATATTTTTGTGTTTAAAAGTGCCTCTGCGGCTTGTGTGGGACTTAGTCATTTTCACGATCGTGAGATGTGCCATGTTCGCGTGTCAATATCTTTTTTGCCCAGCATTGCCCCGGGGAAATATGGCAAGGAAAGTTCAAAAAAACATTTTTTCTGAACGATCCAACAATAATATCCTGCCCGAACCTGCCCCTCTTTCATATTTTTGTGTTTAAAAGTGCCTCTGCGGCTTGTGTGGGACTTAGTCATTTTCACGATCGTGAGATGTGCCATGTTCGCGTGTCAATATCTTTTTTGCCCAGCATTGCCCCGGGGAAATATGGCAAGGAAAGTTCAAAAAAACATTTTTTCTGAACGATCCAACAATAATATCCTGCCCAGAGACAAATAGAGACCGTGCACTCCCTATTCTTCCCGTGGTTGCGCGCGGTGTCCACTTTTCGTGAACTACTTTTGTCGGGACTCATCGGCCTCAACAATCAACCTTCGCATAATGTTGGATGGTGAAGCTCAATAAAAGGCTGTGATTGGTCCGCGGTCCCGGAAACGGAAACAGGTTTTGCTCGGCGAATGCAAAATACGTGCCCATCAGTCAACATTATGCGAATGTTGGCTGTTGTTTCGATGAGTTCCGAACAAAATTGAACCACGAAAAGTGGACACCGCGCGCAGGAATAGTGTAAGGTCTCTATTTGTCTCTGATCCTGCCTGAACCTGCCCCTCTTTCATATTTTTGTGTTTAAAAGTGCCTCTGCGGCTTGTGTGGGACTTAGTCATTTTCACGATCGTGAGACGAGCCATGTTCGCGTGTCAATATTTTTTTCTCGGCGCGATCGCAGAAATTCTGGTTAGTAATTTATTTTTCAAAACTCTAGGAGGTATGACAATTCAACAAACCAAGTTTTTGGGCCATTTGGGTGTGTGGGGGTGGGGGGGGGGGGGTAAATTAAACCGACAATTACGGAATGGGTGCGTAGAGTCACATACATAATTATAGTGTATCCTTGCTATAAAAAGTACTATTCAAATCATCAGATTTACTAAACGATAGGTGGTCTCATCAAAAGCGATGTTGCCGTATTATAAAACCGTTTTATTTAAATATTTGTGCTTGGCGGTAGCCAGAGTTGAAAAAAAAATAATCGAAAATTATTATCTGGTGATGTTTGGCAAAGGCATAAAATCGAATTACCTGACGGATTATTTCGTTAACTGGCTTCTCTTCACACAAATTAATGTGCATCTCAATTTGATCGTAATTCACCCAACTTCACGTTATAATTCTTGCTATAACTGGAAAGGGGTGAATGAAAGTGATATTTGCATCTTTTCGTGGAAGGAAGAAACTCTATTGGAATTTAGTTTATTTCAGATTTGCATGATTGATACATTTAAATAAATTTCATATTTATCTCAAAATTATCCCCGCGGCATCAATTTTTTCCGACATGTTTGACGACATGTTTGATCATGGTCAATGTTTTATATGCATATGTAAAGGGACATAAGGAGGGGGGATATAGGACTTTGGTCCAAAGGTCGTATGGTACCTCTTTTGACTGATGATCACAATAAATGTTTTCTGCCGGGGGGGGGGAGGGGGGGCTCTTGGACTTTACAGGTACTCATACAAAATACTAATAATAATAATAATAAAAAATAAAAATAAAAATAAAATAAAATAAATAAATAAATAAATAAAAAATGCAAATTGTCAAAATCGGATGGGTGTGCCTTATCCTCGGAAAGGGAATTTTTCGTATAATTTCAGAAGAAAGGCCTTATGAAACGATTTCATAAATCATATTTGGCCCAAATAACGAACTTGCCAACCTGGGAATGGACCAGGTGCAAGATTCAAAAAATGCACCAAACCAGATTAGTCTTCTAGCTCAAAAACTGAGCATTTCCTCATAAAAACGCCAAAAACGCATAGTAAATTTAATCTAAAGTTAAATCTGACATCAAAAATGAAATCTACGACCTAAAAAACTCCCTATTACCAAGTTTCAATGAAATGTGAGCATGCTAGAGGTTTCCACCAGGGATCTGGGTCGCTCCGAACACTGTGCGCCACCGGCCGCGGCTGGTGCGGTGTCAGCAACGCGAGTGGCGGCTCAGCGGCAGCGATAGGTATGTCATGCAGAGCAGAAACGTCGTAAGTGCTTCGTGAAACCCATGTGTTGATACGACTTTTTTGCTTTGAATGGCATGAGTGGAGTGAGGAGAGTCCACTTGACCGATAGGTTAAAAACCGGCCCGGACGTGGTATCGGCATCATCGGCTCGACCAAAGCAGAGCACAGTGGGCGGATTAAATGCGCGTAATGGGATACAAACCACTATAGCTCGATCACTGCATTAAAGAAAAACTGTTTGATGTGCCCGAAATTTCCGACTGTTTGGAAAACGAAAGTTGGAAAAATGATGTTGTTTGAAAATGGGTCTGTTGCAAACTTTTGATGCAGCAGTAGAAAGAGTCAATTATATTTATTCTGGTGTAAAATCACTTGGAAATCACTTTCGAAGCATCATCATGAACAAAAATTGATTCATAAATTCAATAAATACGTTTAATCGAAATTGCGAGATTATTTTTTATTTTTATTTTTTTTTATTTTTTTCATAAACATTTTTGTAGGAGCCAATTCGACCGCTCTCCGATCGGAGCCAATTCGGCCATTTGGGAGCCAATTCGGTAGTGCTCTACGAGATATCTATTGTCTGTGATATGAGCGAGTCACAATGGGGGAGTCCTATCTAATTGCGCAGCTTTCTATGATAAAATCACTTTCCTCAGTACAGAAAGTTCCCCTATCGTGACTCTCTCACATGACAGCCAATTTGAAAGTTTGCTTGATCGCATTTACAGAATTTGTGAGTCAGTTTCGGAATTTTTTAAGGCTCCCATCGTTATTTTAAAGAGGTGTTTTACGCATTAGAATGGAACCTTTTTATTGCTATTTATAGTTTTCAACCGTCTCATTTGTTTCGGATGAGCCAGCATGTCCCTTAAGTTCGATCTTTTCCCATTGATCGGTGTGGAATTAAGAGACACCGATTCATCGAAAGATCGCAATTCGGGAGCCACCACTGTGCGACAGTGTGGCGGCAACGAACGCGACGACCGGGACGCAACGCTTGTATAGACAGGACAGGCAGCTCTCATTGGCAAGGCCGGTAAACGCTTCTCCAACTCCGCGTGAGTCTCGACGTTGCCATTCAACGTGAATCTAACGTCATTCCTGATTTGAACTGTAACCCGGAAAAACCGTGGAATAAAAAAAAAAAAAAAAAAAAAAAAAAAAAAACATTATGCCCATACGCTATACAGATGTTAACTTTAGTTAACCTGACAGAACATTCGGTATTTATTTATTGTAAAAAATAATGTTTCATGACCGCGGATATTGTCGCATTTAGAGCTAAGACAGTACAAGCAGAGCCATAAGTCCTGCGTCGAAGATTCGACGCAACCCGCACTACACGTCAAATAAACGGTCTCTTATATTTCTTTTCTTTTATTCTCTCAAGACCGAGCGAGGTTCGGGCTGGGTGTAGTGCGGCTTGCGTCGAATCGTCGACGCAGGACTAATGGCTATGCTTGTACATCTTATAGACGGAGTGCATCCTATGCCGTGACATTGGACCAAAAGGAGCAAATCATCACAGGTAGGCAGCGGGGCAAGTCCGTTGTTTGAAATGATATACATCATTCAACTAGCGACTGTTTTTACGTTGGCTGATGATGATCAACGACAAAACGCCAATGCTTCGCTCTCATTGGCAACTGACCTCAACATCTTTGCTCATCAGCCATCATATGGACCGCCGTTTGACATTGTTTTGTTGAGACCCTGAATTTAAAGAAGAAAGAGGAGAACAATTGGATACCTATGGACTGATTTCGGTTAAAAGTTATGATGTAACACATCACACAGATATCTATAGACAGACAGACGGATAACGGACGAGCTGACGGACAGATATTTGTTGGAAAGATGTTTTTTGATTTCATGAGGACATAAAATGCCCAGAAATAGAAATACCCTCACCTCTAAATTGTCCACGATGACAATACTTTCTCCTGAGCCAAAATAACCCTCCTTAAAGAAAAAAAAATCTCGTTTTGGAGGGGGGGGGGTTAAAAATGTGCCACCCAATTTTAATTTGGGCAAGCTAGATTGTGCCTGGTCTCTTGTACACATATATCCTTGCCTCTGCTCAGGTTATACCCAGCCAATATACTGCCACTCATCTGTAGATTAAAACTCGTTGCGCAAAATGGCAACCTAGCGCGCATGCGCGAGCTAGCGATCCCGCTTCCCGAGAGCAAGGTGTCCTCCTGAGCTGTCCATGTCCACTCCTGCGAATTCTTCACATGTTTTCTAACCTCCACGCTTCCCTTTATCTCCACTCTTCTTTCTTTTTTTCTTTCTTTTTTTTTCTTTTTTTTTTCATATTCAGGCACTTTGAAATCTGGCCTCTCTTGGACTTAAACACACACACACACGCACACACACGCACGCACACGAGACTACGTCCCGATCCTTTTTTGTCCTTCCTTATCCCCCCTGCCACCACCTCTTATCGAAGTCTCTTACCTTGTATCATCCACGTCTAACGTCCAGCAGCGTCCGTGCGCTCCGGCGAGGAAAGTCTATCTTCGTGTGAATGAAGGTAATGCAGTTATGTGATCAGTTAACTGCATCCTCCGTGTCTGAGACTGGATTTGTGTTCGTAAACGATACGTCATAACTAACTGTACACGAAAGAGGGGGGGAGAGCGGTAGGGGGAGGACAAATATCCCGGATTTTAACTCTTCAGGGACGTGTTCAGAAACCGATGCGATGCTGTGTCACCTACATCGTGGGCGAATAGAGGGAAGATAGACGTGGGTAGGAATACCCTCTCCCTGAGCTGGTTGATACCTATAACACCACTCAAAATCCATGCTATTCCTTATGATCCGTGAAAAAGGGGGGGGGGGTCTTAAACGAACCCTGGCGTTTTTGGCGTTAAATTTTCATTTCTTTCAAACAAAAATTTTCAAAAAAAAAGTTGGGACTTAATTGCCTTTGAAGCTCTATAAATAGCGGACACATTCATGCCAATTTTTACGTTTTTTACCACAATTGTTGAAGTTATGCCAGGTGTTTCGAGCTTTTATAAAAGTCGTTTTAGGCTTGAGCCCTTCATTAGTATATAGATCCCATTATTTTTGTTTTCTTTTGAAACAGGTTTAAAGTACATTAATTATCAGATTACATTCAAAAATCTGTCACAATAATTGTTACATCATGCTAGATAAAAATGAAATGCCAAAAAATAGAGGGAACCGGGAACCGCAACTTCCAAATTCTTCATGGTGACAATACTTTCTGTATTTTTATCCTCTTGAAGGAGGGGGGGGGGATAAAAAGGGTGGAATAGAACTAATAGAGAACACATTTTGAGACATGTAAGTACTTACCTTGAAATTGACATTAAATCGATTAACTAAACTTGGGCATTCAAAGCGATGGATGAAAGACCTACGTAAGAGACGTCGGATATTCGATTCTGAAAATCCGTTGCTTAAATTGGAACGGGTTCGCTCCGTTTTTCAGCGTCGTCCCCCCCCCCCTCAATCGATTCGTATCTCTGTTGGCAGGCTTAAAATGCTTCCGCTCTTTTACTCGCCAAAAACCAGCGGACTCGAATCCGAAGCACGATGTATAGGCAACGTTGCTTAATCGGGGGCAATCGACACCGCACTTGGGGGGGGGGGGGGGGGGCGCTCACTCAGAATTAATTAACCAGTTGAGAAAATCTGAAATATTTCCAACTCGGCCAATTTGCGAGTACCATCGTCAGATCTGCGACTGCCTCATTGCCAAATTTGAAAACTATCTCACGTAAAACTTCCACCTCAAGGCCTTCAAGGTGGCACGAGGATTGCGTGATGTATCGGTTCCTTCCATATAAACCTGTACGGGAAATAATAAATTTTTCAAATTTTTCTAGTCGAAGGGGGGAAAAAATCTTCTCCGTGAAGACTAAAGGTGCCCTATAATCCATACTTTATAGTGTCTTCCACCCGGAGGCAATTCTTCCACTATATACAGGCAGACGATGTTTTGTCTTCGCGGTCTTATACCGGAAACGGGAGTTGGATAACAGACACCAATATGTTCCCTATGTTAAGAAGCGTAAGTAATTATGTCTAACAAAGGCAATGTGTGGGATACTGCAATTAGAGCATAGGAAAGATGAGTTTTCCGTTTCAGACGCAAGCTATAGGATACAGTCCAGCTCACTCTGCCAATTCATACAGACGAGTTGCTAGAAAGTATACGGGCTCCATTGTTAACCCTTTCAGTCCACACTGAAAAAAAACCATTTCTAGTTAAAAAAACATGTAAAAAACATGTTCCTGCTAATATTTTCTTACAATATCTATACGTTATTTGATCCATTTTAAATTCTAAAACTACAATATAATGACTTATTCAAACATTTTTAAGTTATCTTGCTATACTTATTGATTGTTCATATGGCGTAGCGTGCAATTTGGCGACGTTGCATTGTGTCCATTTAAACCCACAAAAAAAGATCGAGCTACCGGGTGTTCGGTGAAAACCTTCGCATTCGACCTTTTACATGGGTTTGAATGGACACAATATAACGTTGCCAAATTGCACGATACGCCTCTGGTTCATAATCTTGATTTTTATTCTTAAAATTACGTCCGGGAATCTCCGCACGGTTCGCTTCGTTCTGCGTCGCTTGGAATCGAAACGAAAACTGACTCTCGGCAGTCGGCAGCAGCGGATCGGATCTTTGGATTGCGATCGACGAACTTGCGCCGATCGATCGTCAAAAATGGGGTTAGGTTGAAGAATCATGCTCACTCGCGGATCAGTCATCATCAACGTAATTTTTCCTCGTCGATCATTTTGACCAACAGACCCCATGTTCAACTTTCGCAGCTCTCGTCGATTTTAACTTAACCGTGCAGTTCTTCCGAATATGCGAGTACACGCGATCAGGAAATGGAAATGTCTACAGTGGCCAATGGCCTGCCTGTCATGCCTGTGCCTCTTCTGCGCTTGCGCGGAAATCTCGTTCAAGATGCGTGCCGTAATTGATAAAGAAAGACCCATGTAACATGGGGTGTGCTCTTCCGTAGAAATCGTAGTTGGAACGTAACGCTGATTTGTAGTTATGAGCACACCGGACGTTTCGCGGGCCTTTCTTCCGGAAACCGTCGTAAACCGTAATTACTTCCCGATACTCATTACTTGACGAGCACGCGGAGGAGGTGGATTTGGTTGCTTCCACGGATTGAACGTTAATCGTCGTGGTGATTGGAGGATGCGGCTCGTAAATCGCAATGTATCGATGTCCTGTCGTTGGCATTTAAAAGAATGAAAAGAATCGATCTCCTCAGGGTTCGACTATACGAACCCTCAATAAGTCGATACTCATGAATGTTTTACTGAAAGGTATAATCGGAGAAATATTGATGGACAAAACGGTAATACAAATGCGATATGCATATATTATAGTCCCCGAAAAGAACCTCTGACCAGAAATTCTGCAGGCGAATAAGGCAAGAATTTTACTAGATCAATTATTCTATAATGAAAATCGCCACAACTTTGCTGGTGATTTGCATTGCTACGTAAATATTTGACCAGAATTTCTGGGGGTAGTTTCAAAAACAAAGTCTGGTGATTTTGATTAGAGTTTCCGGTCGTGGAAAATCCCTGCTTTTCCCATCAGAATTTCTAGTCAGAGATTTCGGAGACTGGTGTTTTTCATCATTTTTATCGCCGCTTTGGTCAGTAATGTTTTTCTCAGTGTGGAAGAATTAAGGACGACGATGATTATTGTTGCTTCTGAGGAAATAAAACAGTAATTATATTACCTAAATGCTACTTTTGCTCAAATTATGTGATCAGGGACTTTGCTTGAGATCTACTTAACTTGTATTGGCAGAAAGAATACTCAAGTCAAGTCAAATAAAGTGAGAAAAATTATAATTCAGAGACGCTGATCACGCGGAAATCGGCAATGCTTGAGAAATCTTGAGGTTATTTCAATACTGTTAACGATCTCTCTTGAAACTAACTCCTTAAAATTTATTTTGAGTGCGGAAAACTGTATAATCTTTCAAAGTGTTCCTGAATTGCCAATTGGTACTAAGGCTTGAACGCCAACTAAATTTTCCAAGGAGCGATTTTTGCCAACAAGTTCATTTTTCAGGAGCCATTACCACTTCATTATAAATCTATCATTATATTAAAAAAGCGTATAGAAACAAACCGATTCTGCGCCTCTTGGCGCGACATTTGGTCGGTGCCTCCGTTTTTAAGCGTCAATGGCTATTTTTTTAGGCGCATTTGACGCGTGGAGCCCTTTGAGGTTCAAACCCTGATTGTGCCTACTCTTACATAAAAATATCTTTAGACTTCCTCGAGAAACCTGAAGACGTTATGATTCAAGGTGGGTTTTTGAATTGCAAATTTAAACTGGGAGGACTTTTCAAGTTCGAGTCCTGTCAAGTACAAATAGAACTTTAGTAAAGTCTCTACATTGCACCCTCAAAAACTCAACCCTCTCAAAATCAACCCCGCATGACGTGCTCCGTGCAATAGTGAGGAGAAGTTTTGATTAAGAATCAAGCCAAATCTAGTCCATACTTAAGATAGTCTCCTAAGTAAAACATCAGGTGTGCTGTTCCAAAGGAATTCTTATGAGACCGTAATACTCATTTCTTTGGAAGAGCACACCTGATGTTTTATAGGTATCCTTCTTTCGGAGGCATTTTCAATTATTTCTAAACGCAGCATGCGGCAGTTAAAAGCATGACGGCGTCATCGTTATTAATTATGCGTTTATTTTCGTGTAAAAATCGATCAGCAGGACTCCCGGGTGGTCGCGCGACGCACAGAGAACATAATGTAGGGTTTTAAGAAGACTTCAACTGTTTGAATGAGAATCTCTATATACGATTGAATCTGAATAGAGATCTAGCAAGGTTTTGCTATATAAATGCAAATAAACTATATCGAGTTTGATGTAAAATGCTCCAAAAAGAAGGATGCGACCATTAATAAAGTATTAATATTACTCCTCGCAGATACAAATTAGCTAAAAGTTCAGATGAAATACCCGCGTGTATATATACAATATACATGCATGAAATGCATTACGGGCGTTTCCCACTTATAAATAAAGGAACATGACTTCTACATTAGAATGATATAAGACAGTTGTGTTTCGTTTTTATAAAGTAAAGAAGGGTGGTTTTTACAATTTTTTTTTACGAGGAGCACGCACAGAGGAATATTTTGTACATATTATTAAATATGGACGAAAAAGAAATTCCTTTTAAATTTCCAGAATATTTACTGTCAATAAACCTCCTTACTGTCCTTATTATTTTTAAACTTTAAGTTCCACAATTTTTTCTTAATAATTATCAAATAATATCCTACATTGGATCAATTATGATAAGTCTATGCATGGTAATGCCTAAGGGGATTTCTTTTCAATTTTGAGAATTATTGAGAATTCTGGTAACTCGAAAATAATTTTCTAATTAGTTCATATTTAATATTTATAAATAAAAGTTTGTTTTTGTGTGCACTGATACCATCAAAAAAGTTGCGTAATACACGAGGAAAGCAGTGATTCATAACGACGCACTGACACAGTACGTTTTAATAAAATTGCTTTCTTTCTCGAAGCTAAAAAAATAATTTTTAAAAAACGTTGATGTTGGAATTTGCCACACGGTATAGGCCTGGAGGGTGATAAAAATAGAGAGGACCAAAAACCTCCTGTGCGTAGAAAATACGTTGCACCGCGGTGCAGCGCAACTTCGAAAACAATCATCAATTGGCGCCCGCACGCCGCGGCTGAGGTGAAGGACGGTGGGCACTTGGTAGTCAGTATGCGCAGCGGAAAACAGAGCGATCTGAAAGGTGGTCCGCTTTCTAAAAAAGAAACTCATCTCTGAAAGAAAAATTCAAGAAGCGACTGCCTCAACGCGCAACTCGCTGCCCGCTCAGCGTTGCCAGCTTTTCGGGAAATGTCAGTAAATTTCCTATAAGAATCAATGTAAATTCTACTGATACTTCCCAAAAATCTGACAACGCTGTGCCCGTTCCCTTACATACCACGCGACACAAAAATGATGATTGTGAGTATGAGTATTCGTCTTGCGTCAATCAGTGTATGTTGTGTCGCACCTCCACACATTGAGAAAAAGTGACTGATTCAATAGCCAAAAAATTAGGAATTTAGAGTAGCACTTAAAATCACTGAATCCTATACAGTCAAAATGGAAACTTCGGTTCATTTTAAGGCATTATTTACTGGTCTGCCAGTTTAAGAAATTCTAAGCAGTAGATGATCTACGGATTCAACCAAAGTGAAAAGGAATATACTTGCAAAACTACTAACATTAATATAAAGATAAATTAATTTTGTTTTCTCTTTTCCCCCTAAATTTATTGTTTACATATTCTAAAAAGCCTCCAGGAGGTTTTACTGAAAGCACAAAATACTAATTGATGGTATCCCGAGGATTGGCTATTACTTTTGCGAGCCGAAGCTATATTTGACCAACGTCCGATACCAGTAGGGGTCCGAAAAGACCCCATCAGACGGATGTTTCTCGTAAATCCTCAGTTACTTTTATTTTTAATCTTCAAGTATTTTAAGTAATTGAGTATACACTCTACTAAATGTTTAAAGACGATTTTTCGTCGCATATATCACTTATTTTTGTATACCTATCATTTATGGCTATGTTTTTTTTTAAAAAATGTCGTTTCCCTAAAATGCATCAAAAGGATTTTTTTTACGTTTTTCGGGATACAAATATGATGAATTGAACCACTAGCTATGATCCTAAAAAAACATGAAATTTCCTGAATGGCATTTATTGGACCCAACTATAACCTAAAAGTTTAATGAGCCTGAAGAGCCGAATAAAAGTACAAAAAGCCTAGAAACATTCAAAATTGAAAAAAAAAAAAAAAAAAAAAGAAACAAAAAAAAAACAAAAAACAAAAAAATACGAAAAAAAAATAAACAAAACAAAAAAACCCAACCAAAAGACAAAAACTAAAAACATAAAACAAAACAAAAAAACATGAAAATCGGTACGAATTTTGACCATATTAGTAGGTACATTGAATGTTTTGAAAGTCTCAAAATTGAATATAAAAAATGAGAGTTTTACGAGGGGGAAAAAAATTGGTCATTTTCAGGCTCTCTCTTGGGATCAGGAGGGATGACCTCAGATCCCTCTTGATCGTTGCGCGGGTTATTCATTAGATCGCTTCAGACTACTCTAAATAAATGTGTAGCTCGTTGAAGATGGCCACTGTGCGTCATTCTAGTGTTCTGGGTCGTCTCCATACCATATTTTCGGTCATACAACCGAGAGAGGCGGCAAACGTCTGTCAGTGGCGGCAGTTTTTTTTTACCCCCCTCCCCAACCCTCCATCTTGCCATTCTCACCTCCTCTTCCTCTCCCGTAAGGTAACCGTGTCATGAATCCTCCTAATGAAGTAATTTAATTAAGGGAATCATCAGAAGCAATCGTACGTATGAAACAGAAAGGACGAGACGCTGCGCCGCACTATGGTCTGAGATCGTCAAAAAGTGGCCAAAAATCAAAAAGTGAATTTCTCATCAATTTATCATTTATAAGCTTTCAAAACCAGTTTTAAATTACTAATAACACTTTGAGCAAGTAATTGAAACCTAGAAATGTCCCTGGTAAGTTTTAAGTTAAGCTTAAATTGTAAAAAAAGATTGATTTTATTGAAATTATTTCTCTGATTTTTGGCCACTTTTCTACGATCTTAGACCATAGTGCGCCGGCCGCAAATCACAGGCGGGGGTGACGACGACGCGACGCGCGACGCTGCTGATGACTGAAGCTGCTCGCGCCGACCCGCGATGGAACACAGAGCTGGGTGTCTGGCGAATGACTAAATTATTGCGCCTACATATTCGCTTTCCCCCAAGACCCATTCCCATTCACTATATTCTAATGACTGTATGGTAATGGATCGTGGATGATATTCACATTTTTATTTTCTATCCCAGTCACGCCGTACGTATATACGTTCCTGGCCCCCTTTTTTAACTTTCCCGCGCATTTTCCACCCATTTTGAATATTCTCCGCAACTCCGAATTTCTGTGGATTCATATTCGTATCTCTCTCTTTAGGAAGTCTGTAGAATAATTGCCCTTCTTACTATTACTCGTCACCGATTTCCCGCAACCTAATTCCCTGCCAGAAAACAATCCATAAACTATATACATTGAGAAAAAATTTAGGTAATTTAGGTAATTTAACAGTCTATTGTTAAAAATAGTGAGTACAAACGCATTTGTTGATTTAACTATAACCATTTTGTTGATTTTACAATCGTGTTTGTTAAATAAACAATCCTAAAAGGTAAATTAACAATCCTATGAGTTAAATCAAGAATCTGGATTGATGATTTAACAAATCGGATTATTGATTTACCTTAATTTGATTGTTGGTTTACCTATTTGAATTGTTGGTTTAACAAACCGGATTGTAAAATCAACAAATTGGTTAGTTAAAGCAACAAATGCGTTTTCACTCACCAGTTTTACCAATAGACTGTTAAATTACCTAATTGTTTTTCTCAGTGATAAAACAAATCGACGTGCATGGATTAGCCGGAAGGAGCTTATAGGCGCACTTTGGCAACTTTACAGAAGTAGGTTGAAGTTGCTTTGCTTTCTTATTCAACTCCGAAATTACATACCTTGAACTGGATTTACCTCCTTTATTTGTGCATAGTTCCTCAAAATAAATTTTGGAATCTTTCGTATTATAGGTGTCGAAGAATTAAAAATTAAACGAACTAAGTGTGGCTCAAAGTGCATCTCATATCGCCCTTATGCTAAACCATGTCGAAATAGGAATTGGAAAAAATAAATAGATCAAACCGGAAATCATGGGGGGGGGGGGGAATCATGTCTGGCGAGGAATCGATTGCGAGGAATTTTCAGGACACCCTCTCCGAGCATATTATCTCATAGCATGTATATTTGATGGTTTGCCAAAGATTACACACACGAATTGATTACGCATTAAGATTGCACTCATGGACTTCAATCAAAACTCGTAATGATCCGTTAATCTATACCTTCCTGCTCCCGAAATGATTAAAAATTAAAAATAAATCGCTTGCATGCATATCGGATTTTTAACCGCGGTTTCAATCAAAATTACGAGCGCAAGAAAGTTTTTTTTTTCTAGTTTTATTCATGCATATCAAAGAGAGACAGACGCTGTTAGTCTCACTCGCACTCATTATAAGCTTATGGTGTAATTCCATTCCAATATTACAGCTTGAACTTTCAATCAATTTTGTTCATTTCGGGCTCAAAAAATTCCGCACAAAGTGTCGAAGATCTTGGATTTTGCGTTTTTTTCTTTACTTTAAATTTAAAAATCCAAAAAAGTTACATTCCCAAAAAGTAAGGAGAGGCCGTGGCGCTATCTATCGGATTGAAATATGGAAAAGTTTCGCCTAGAATCACCTTCATTTTAAAGATTCGCAATATCCGGTAGAATACATCCTCTCAGTTTTCATCACCTATGACCACGACGTCATGAACTTATAGGTCTCACTTATTAAATTGACTATTTCTCTCACCAGAGTTACATTTAGCTTGAAACAACATTAAATTTTACGAGCTCATACCAGCGACCACACCATTGAAACCTCAAGTTTCTCTACGCGTTTTCTCGTGGTTTTCATACTGTCATGAGAAGTTCTCTATTCATTTCCGGTATCAATTGTCACCAGGCATTCGCAGTTCCGGTAATATAACTTCAGCTCCTAGAATTATCAGGTGAAGAGGTGAGAAGGCCCGCCGCGTCTTTTTTTTTCGGGCGCTCGGAGTCGTTCTCACCGCAAACTCAGAGGAATATTGAACCACCATGTTGCCGAATCTCTGTCTGTAGAGTACGTTCATATCCAATTTGATCCTGCAGTGAAGTATCCAATATTAAGTGGCTCATATTTTGAGCCCCCTGAAGAATCGATCATTTTTCATAGATTCCATGCATTTCTTATAAGTCAGAGTTGGGCAGCTAGGATTGTAATCGATTACACGATTACTATAGGTGGTTTCAGAAGTGTAGGCGCACCCAGAAATATTCTTTGGAATGTTTCGACATTATTTCTCTTGTTTCAAAATGAAAATGAATTAGAAGATTGGCTTTTCACCGAGGAACACTTTAAAATTAAAAGTTCAAAGTCAAAGACAAGTTTTGTTTAGTTGTGAAGAAATGAAAACTGAAAATTCGCCAAAGATCATGGTCTAGGGGTGCCAACACTTCTGCAGCGAGATCTGTGTAATCGGTAATCGTCAAACCTATGAATTGCAGTTAAATGTATATAGTCTTCTCTGCTTTTCCGAATAGATCTATTTCTTCTACAACTAATATGTTGAGTGACTTGTGTAAAAAATCAGCCCTAATTACCCCAAAATCACCCTCCGAAAAAACGATGATTACTTGGAAATCGTGTAATCGACTACCAACCCAATTTGCCCAACTCTGATAAAGGTTTTGTGACGGAATTATAAAAATCGATGAAATCAGAGGTGGCTCGTGAGTTGAGATATTTTGATATCTCTGCCGTATAAAACTTGTGGAAATCGATCGATTCCTTTGAAGTTCAATCGAACAATCAACGTATCGATATTTTTGTACAGGAATAAATGGGAGGTAAACGGTAATCGACACCCCAACTAACCACAAATCGCACTTCTACTGTGGCGATATCAATCAATAAAACGTCATGTGCCATAGATCATCATAAAGATTTAAAATGACAGGTTACAAGTCCTTGTCGGCTTCTAAGGTATTTTCAAGCAACTAACTAAATACCAATTATGTTGTTTTTCGGTTTAATTTAACGATTTAGATGTTTTTCGAGGACTCGTTAGTTTCGAGTTACTTTTGCCCAAGTCTGGTTCCAGAGGTGAAGGCGGAGCTCAACGGCATTCTTTGACGAGTTTTCAATGATAACTCCGTCAAAACAAAACAAAACAAAACAAAACAATACAGCTTGCCGCAGAGTTTAAAAATGTGATTATGAAGCGCTCTGTAATGTGAATCCGGCAAAGCTCTCCAACTCAATTTCATTTAATTCTATTATACAATACGAGCAATAACTTTCAAATAATTCCAAAAATCATCGGTTCAGATCTGCATTCACTTCTAAAAGGAGCTGTATAGTAGTGAAAATTAATTTAGTCGCCCCTCTCTCCCATCAATCGTCGCAGTCAAACATTTCTGAGGAGCGTTTGGCATCGTTGATCTGCAAAACATAAACTGCTTTCGGTGATGGAGAAACTATTTTGGCTCGCTAATTTGTCAAATTAAGTAAAATTATCTACAGAGCGGCGCGGCGTGGTCTGACTGGTGCGCGAATGACAGCTAGAACTGTCCGTCTGCTTCTGTTGTTGTCGTGCAGCGACAAGTTTCTTCTTCTTTCCTTTCTTCTGTTGTAACAATTATTTTTGCACCCACTCGAAAAGAATACATCCCAACCGAACTGATCGCTGTTACGTAAGAGGCTCGGAGTGCATTCAGAACAGTGGTGACTCTTGTAATGTGGCTACAACGTTTTTCCTCTATTTAAATCCAATGCAAGCACAGTAATAAATAATCGATGCTTGCGTTGCAAGCCGAGCCGCCATGGGGCAGTTCTAAGGGTCTGAAATGTTGTGTTTTTTATTAAGAAAGTGATAGTACTTAATGAGCTGAGAAAAATGGTGCCTTTGGTTTCTTCTTAAGTGTCCCGGTATTGGAGATGCACACGTGTAAAGTTGTAATGAATCGTGTGCATAGTGACGTCACTACGCGGAATTCCCGTTTAAAAAAATGTATTTTGGGCCGACATCTCATCTCCGGAAAAATGGGACTTAATTAAAAACCAAAAACATCTTTGTTCTCAGCTCATCGAGTACTATAATTTTCTTTATAAAAAACAAATCATTTCAGACCCTTGCAACTGCCCAAGTATGGCGTATGCGTTTAAAGATAGCTTTTAATACAAACCGATTGGTTTCACCGGTTGACCAGAAGATTACACAGTTCAGTTCCTTGTGTGACTGTTAGTAATGCATGCATGAAAATACTTACAGCTGTAATATTTTCTCATTCTGTGAAACCGCTGATAAATTATCAAAATATATTCACACATTTTTAGAAAGGCAGCGATGACTCCACCGGCTGAGAAAAGATCTGGTTATATAGTCAAAATTTTATTTTCTCCGTTCAGGTGTGTATTCTGAGGGAAACTATTTAACGCCGGTATCATATTTCACGCTGAAACTCACCCTTCCTTTTTGGTAAGTGTGGTTCGTTCTTTACAACATATACCAATTAACTATATGTATGGTCAACAGTTTTTAATAAGAATTCTTTTCGTTTTTCTGTGCAGGTTCAATCACAGCGTATCAACTGTGTGATGCAAATGACAACCAACGCAGTTCTAAAAAGTGCTTTTGTAATTAGACTTCCTAAACGGAAGCAGTGAGTGTTTAATTGTGCGTGTATGAGTGATTCATTAGCAGCAAAGGATCTCTGACAGCTCTACGAGATTTTTCATCCAACTATGGTGAGTCTTCGTTTTATTATCTACAAATGCATGCTGCATACGTGGAGAAATTCCGAGAGAGTATGACCCGACGTACAATCAACAAATTAAATGTCAGTATAAACGCTTTAGATTTTGGCTCAGGTAGATAGGCAACATGCAATGCTCTAATAAGTATTGCGGGTGGCCTATTTAAGCCAAAATATGAGGAGTTGACTGACTTTATTTCATTTGCTGACTTTTTCATGTTTAACAATAATATCGCAACAATGCAGTATATCAAATAAGGCCAAGGAGGGGGAATACTGACTGACAGAGGGGCCATAATAAAAATTACCAATAATAACAGCCCGTGTAATTTTTACAACATTTGATTTTCTCCTTTTAAACCTGTGCAAAGTAAGCGATTTTTTCTAAGCAAATTACCCAGAATTGATTTTTGATACAGATTTAAAAAAGATGGATGCTAGATATTGCACAAGCCGAAACTGCGGGCGTTGGTTTCAAACGATTTGTTCTCCATATATTAAACTCAACAAGCATTCAATGTTAACCCAAAATCTGATGACACCGATGCTGATGGCAATTAATGCATGGCTCAAAGAAACAATCACTGCATTTTCTCAAAATGTTACTTATTCTAGTGGAAAACATCATTTCAGGACACTTGAAATTATATTACAGAAATTTGATGAGTTACTCTATAATTACCTGTGTAACTTCCGAGAAAATAAAGTCAGAGAATACTTTTTCGAAGCAGTATAATTTAATAAGTTCTTGACCTCGATTTTCAACGATTCTCACGCCGCGCATCACGGATTTGGAAAAAAAAAAAAATAAGTCGATTCATTAAATCTTTGATATTGACCATCAATTTATAATTAACATTCACAAACAAGTATCGCTCGTTTGAGAAGACACACGCAATAAGAATCTCAAACATTTTTTCTCTGTAGTTCCAGCATGCAGTTTAAAGGAAAAACATATGTTTGATTATACTTTATCCTGGAAAAGGAGACAGATGGCGGATCAGGTAGAAATGTCCAATGCTGTAAGTTTCTTTATTTCTGAATGAGTCAGTATGTACTTGAATTAGACTTGCGTTTATAATGATAACTTCATCATAGAAGGATATTCGATGTATGATTTGATGTCAAAGAAAGATTAGCCGAGTCCAGATAAATAATAAATTTACATAGGATGTTTAAAAAGTAGGTATACTTCTGCGATTTGTTCAGAAATGTCTCAGCTATCGAAAAACGGCCAGACACGTGTATTACATTATTTGGGGACACATTCTCTCTAGTGAAAAATATTAGACACTTGTCCGTCCGCTTTTCGATATCTTCAGCCGTTGCTAGAAATATTGCAGTATAGTATCTTTTTTAATACATCATTCCGTTCATTGACTCTGCGGATTCAACTAATATTTGTTTGGAATCAAGCTATCCATCAAAACTGCTTCTATGATGAAATCATCATTAAAAAAAAGTCCAATACAAGCACAAGCTAACTTATTCACAAATAATCGAACTTGCAGCTCAAATTTAAACTTACGCTTAGGTTCGTGACGTCAGCTGAGTACAATAATCGCATTCAGAGCTCGCTGTAATTACATACACCGTGTGTGTGCGGGTTCACAAATTACGCCCGCATACAAACGCAGATGCAATGAACGGTACTCTCGTACAGCCGCGTTTCAACACAGCAATTGAGACGAGACCTTATAAGAGTCTTTAGTCAGAAGTTGCTTTAATATTTTCATCACCACAGCTGAGACAGCAACACAACGTTAGGGTCGTGGGGCGGGAAATAAAGATAATCAAATCAATTGAGCAAATCAGTACGAGCCTTGCAGATCGTTATTATTTTTTATTTATTTCTTCATTTCTTCATTTCGGCCATTCTAACTATAGTGTTTGTTGATGTCTCTCTATTCTCGTGATTTGACGCACAGTGGGACTAACAAAGTTATCGTTTGAAAGTTGTCAGGAATAATTTCACACATTGAAGATACACCCAACAGTAAATAAATTGCCACCAAAAGCCACAAATCAAATGTTTATAACTCAGGATTGTTATTGTTTTTCGGATCTTGAGCAGATTTTTTTTTTTTTAATTTACCGATGATTTCTCTTGGGTTGATAAAAATAACTCAGTCCAATTCAGTAGTATTTGGCTATAACGCACGGAAATTCTCTGATCAGTAATCTTTTTCGACCATCGGTGGAACGAACCATCGGCGATTACCACAATTCCGTCAAGTTTAATGCGGACTAGATGTTAAAAAGAGTATTTTTGTGGGTTATAGTAACACTGCCGACCTGGACTGTGTAATCTCTTCGTCAACCGGTAAAATCATCGGTGAATTGAACAATCCCATTTAAGACTTGCGATTTTGTAAAACAGCTAGTTGTTAACGAAAAATGAGAGTGATACATTGCAACTTCGTGCTACAATCTATAGAATCTCTCTGATTTGTGTGAGAGCCTTCAAAACCCACTAAGTCGTGAATTCCTCTTTTTTTGTTCATTTAAACAGCTTGCTCGACGTTTCTACACTAAACCCGAAACTTCTCAAGTTGACGACAACTGCTTACTTGCCTGTTTATCAAATGCCACTGGGCATGGTGGTTGATACTGTTGACAAATGTGAGCAACGGTATAAATCCAAATTCAAGTTCGATGTCTGGCCCTGATGACTACAGCAGTTGCTTGCAGTAGCGTCGCGTGCCATCTGGCAACGATGCAACTGCTCTATTTAAACTCATTAAATATATCAAATTTTCTTTGTGCACTGTGCACCCCCTGAATTCGATCTATTACATGAGTTTAAATGGATAGAATACATTGTTGCCAAATTCCACGCGACGCCACTGGTTGCTTGTATTCGGCATAACGATTGGGAGCTCACTGTTTCAATTAACGCTTTTTATAAAGGCATTTCTGATTTTATGAGTGGGATTTGAAGGATTACGATAATCGTCAGTATATGTTTCGTTGATATCCATGGGGACTAGCTTAAATTCGAAAGCTATGAATTTATTCTCCATAATATTGATGTATTAAAATTGTGAAAAGACTCATTCGCGTGGCAGAAATTGTTGCAACAATAAGTCCTCTTCCGAGAAAATCTGATCAATTTCAAAATCTATTTTTTTTAGTAAAAACAGCATACACCTCGTTTTTTATATGTGTCACCTTAAATTTACGCAATTTTACGCCACCAAAATCAATCAAATTAGTCCATTTTGCGACGGTCAAAAGTGAATTGAAATGTTTGTGGAAACGCACCCACAAAATTTCTAGCGTGCTCGTAACTGAGAATCCTAATCAGAATCTACCCAGAAGCTCTGGTGAGGAGCGAACTTCATGTTTTATGCTGATCCTTTTTTTTTTTTTTTTTTTTTTTTTTTTTTTTTCCAGCACCAATTCAATCCGCCTCCGTTGCCTTTTTCGATACACCAGAGGAACGAACAACAACACTGAAAAATAATTATTACTCCGTCGAGTCGGCCGGTTGACTCAGTTTGCAACCTTATTTACTGAAAATAGCTGATTTGCATGCTGCGGACCGTAATTAAAATAAAAAAGAAAGTTGTAACGAGTAAATCTTATTCATCCTTCCCCCCCCCCCCATTCATTATTATTTATTTATTTATTTACTTTTTTGGATGCTCTGTCATCATCCCGTTTTTGTTAGAGAGGTCAGACAAAAAGAATGGTATTGCGACTCTCTTTCTACATAGTAACACTGGCGCAACCATGATCTCTTCCATCTCTCTCATTTCCCATTTGAATGTATAAGTAGGAACAGTACAGAAAGAGGGGGTTTTATCCCCTTGTCGATCCATCCTTGTCTAACATACGTTTTTTAATGAAGAAAAGAGAAAGATGAAAAAACTCTCGGTGCGCTACTGCATAGTAATATACTATACAGACCGTTCGACTTCACGTCGTGTTCTCAGTCTCCAAGACCGACGTAATCATAAAAATAATGGGAGGTGCGGGCGTTACTTCTTCTTTTATTCTGGAGCGGACGGCCGAAGCTAGAGCTGCGATAGACACCTGCCTGAACTAGAAGAGTGGACCGGACTGGACGCGAGATGACAGACGGCTTCATCCGGCCACGCTGTGCTGGCTTACAGAAAATTTACCAAATTAGTTACGTTACACTGGGCGTCTTGTTGCTTTACAGTTGCATATACCCGCCTCGATTTCTAATAAAGCGAACCCTCCGCCGTCGTTTTCAAATGAATTTTATTTTCTTTCTTTCTTTTCCGTAACACAACAAAGAACTTTCGCCTCACGCAATCGTAAATAAATGTTGGTTAATTTAAAGACGCAAGCATAGAAATTCAAATCACGATCTCACATCGATTTAATTTGCCGAAAGTTTAAGCGTTATTTGCATCAGTGGTAGCTTGAGCAATACAACATGTCTCCTCTAGATGGGCTTACTGAAACATCGATTCGATATTTTTACTTACTTTTATAAGTAGAAGAAAAGCGATAGTCGATTATTACGTTTTGAGAGTAAAGCAGAAAACATCCAAGGTAGCGAATTTTAATGTCACCTTTCATTTAGATTTCTTAGAAGGTAAGAAAAATTCTTAAGGAAAATGTGTTAAAAAACAAAACAAAAAACTTGATTATTTCAATCATTCCTTTCTTATACTCATTTTGTTTGAAGGATTCAATTTTTTTATATATATTTCAAACCATTTAAACTGTAATGTAAAAAATAATGGCCTTTTCGCAAAAAAAAAAAAACAAAAAAACAAAAATCGCGGGTGATTTATGAAAACCCCAGGTGAAACTCCGAGCGCTCAGTTTTCATACCTAAACTCATATTATGAGGCTTTATTAGGGCTCATATACATCAGTTGTGTGGAAAAGGTCGAGTTAACCTGTATTCAATTCTTTCAAAACATGGAGGATTATAAAATTAAAATACATTGTTTTTCATAAAAACAAAAAAACAAAAAAACTTTCGTAGTTATAAGGATTACTTTGGAAAAATCATCTATAAAACAGTAGATTTGTATACGAGTTCTACGTCAAAAACTCATGTTTTAAGTGTTATTGTATTTGTTTCTGTCGAGTTCATGGGTTGTTATTTTCCATCTGACAATTAGGACTTAGTCTACATGTTGGTCAAAAAACAAGTCGTTTAACTCATCAGAGACACTCACAATAGCACATTGAAATATGAGTTTCTGAAGACGAACTTGAACATACCTTCTTATTCAAATGTAGTTTTCAAGTTAGTTTTTATTATTTTGTCCTCTGGTTTTTTTTTCTTCAATTTTAAGAAAAAGAAAGTGATGAGCACATGCATACCTTCTTAATAACATTTCCTTTTCTATAACGTTCAGACAGGTTTCCATTGAGAACGAACTGCGTTTGAGAGCATCAAAGCTTTATAATGTTCGACGTGGGTGGCAAGTGCGTGAATGCGTTGAGTGCGAGTCGGTTCGGTTTGGTCACTAACCTCCAGAGGAAATGTAACATTATATCGAGAGTAAGAGCCTAGTGAAGAGGAGGCGAGAAGAAGGATACTTTCGATTGGGTCCAAAAACACAACCGTTTCAACCGTATACTCCTCAACCAGAGCTGCAGTTTTGCGTATAGTAATTAATGACATTTTTTCAATTCACCGATGATTCCACCGGTTGAGAAAAGATTACACTGTTCGGTTCAGTGTATGACCGAAATGTACGAAAATACTTTGATCTGTAATCTTTCTTCAATCGGTGGAAACTTCGTTAATTAATTCGAATATATCAGCAAGTTTTTTAAAGTCATCGACGACTCCAACGGTTGAGAAAAGATCACAGATGCGAGCATTTTCGTGCATTACAGTCATACACTGAACTGAACTGTGTAAAATCTTTTTTCAACCGGTGGAATCATCGGCGAATGGGCAAGGGTCTGCAATTCTGTGTGTTTTACATGTATAAAGAAAATGATAGTACTTGATGAGCTGAGAACAGTGGAGCCTTTGGTTTTTTCATAAATGTCCCGGTTTTGGAGATACACTCGTGCGCAGTTGTAAAAAATCATGGGCGTAGTGACGTCACTACACGGAATTTCCATTTAAAGCAATGTATATTTTGGGCCAAAACCACATCTCCTGAACAATGGTACATAATTAGAAACCAAAGGCATCTTTGTTCTCAGCTCATCAAGTACTTTTATTTTCTTCATAAAAAACACAACATTTCAGACCCTTGCAACTGCTCCATTGAAAAATGCCATTAATTACACTCAAAACGGCAGCTCTGTCCTCAACAGTCACCTCCCGTGTTGATCAACAAGTTATGCATTGGTCTCCGTGTGTATATATGTATACTCAAACAGTTTGATCAAACAAAGCAATTGCATCTTTGAGCTAAAATTTACCGCAAACAACAGGTGTGACCCTAGCTATATTGCGCGTTGAAGCCGAAAATATTTCATCAGTGTTTGTCACCGAATTATGTTGTTTGACGGCGGCTTGTTCGACGGTTTGTCAAACAAATCCTTCAAATAAGTTCATTAAACATCAGTTCCATCATCAGCAATCCAAAAACAGCGACTTCTGTCGCTCGTTTATTTTCAAATTCTGAGAAAATCCTGTTGCCTTACATGTTTGTTTGATCAATCTGTTTGAGCGAGTATGAACGCCTCATTAATCTGAATTGAGCATCCACTAATGGGTAACCTGCGTAACCGGTAGGAAGATTTTTAGGTTACAGTTTTAAGGTGTACCTTTTTCCCATTTATTGCCGTGTGATTTGCTCGTTGCAAAAATCGCAATTATATTCAAGGTTCACTTACAGCCATCATGATGGTTGATTTTTGCACCTGCAAACCCAGATGATAAACTTGACTGTTTTAATGAAATTTACATGGTGTAAAAACATTAAACGCAGGCATGTTTAATCAATTCCTTGTTTTTTCTCCATTTTCTTTCTCACTTGAACACATGTATTAGAAAAGAATAAAAAAGGGTGAACACATTCGTCTTGTGCCCCTATATCCATATTTTTCATTTGCGTTCAAATAAGCAGAAGAGATGGACACGCTGGGTCCTGGGTCCACTGGTGATTCGATCCCCGGGACCCCGGCAAAGCTTTATCACCAACCACCACCTTGTTTTTTAGCATTTGCCAAAATCAGTCATCGTGATAGTAAATCTGAACAATTGCTTTTTACTGTGTATACCTACTCGTCGCTAGTTGCCAAATTGTCAAAAAGCATCGAAGGAGCGTCGCATGCAACTTGACATCATCGCATTCTGTCCATTTAAACCCGCAAAAAAAGTCGAACTATAGTTGGAGTAAAAAAAGGAGAGGTACCTCTAATCGATATTTTACTCGGTACAGTATATGGCTGAGCTGAAACATTGCGAGTTTGCATGCTGAATAGCTCCAAAGATCCACAAGAATAAAATGCCCTTTGTAGGTATAAGAATTAGGATAACACACTGAAAAAAAAGAAAGAAAAAAAAACAGTCCTAAATTTTAATAATACTGCCAGAAGCACAATGATAAGTCAGCCGGAAAATCGCTAGTACTTTTACCAGAATATTCTGAATTTTTCATCAGAATTTGGTATCGTAGCACCAGAATTTTCTCAAAATTATCAAGATCCATTGTACAATTCAGGTTGACATTTATATGTATGTTTTCTTCTGGTATTATTGTCATCTCTTTTTTTATCAGTGCGCAATTTATCCAACTGCGCTAGCTTCCATATTACAGTGCAGTATCAAGTCATGACGGAAGTTTGAAACCTCATGTTAACACATATTACTCGCATAAGGTAACATCTTCCCACTTCTGTCTTCTATTATAAATAAGTGAATGCGTGCGCCTTGCAGTCATCACAAAACTTTCCGCTTTTTGTTTTAAGTCCGTCCCTTTTTAAGGATACGTAATAATACACACACTCACTGTTCTCGCGTGAGTACTATGCGGTTACACGCTTCATTTTGACGAGACGCGTTGTTATATTAGTTCACCGCGATGGAACCCACGCAGTGTTACCGAACGACGTGTGATGAAATTCGCCTGATTTTGTACGTTTACCTGATTGAATAGAAGATACGGTGGACTTTTACCCCCCTGAAAAAAAATCAGGCAACTGTTGTCACGCAGAATCATATTTGCCAGATGAGGTCTAAAATAACCTGATTTTGTACTATGCAGATTTTAATGTTGATTTTTCGGCATATTCTGGCAACTGCTGTCAGAGAATACGGCCATATGCGCGGGCCGCGATCTACCGCGGCGTGGCCTCACGAACCAGTTCTCATGAGATGAGCTCTCTCACGTTTCGTCACGCTTATCAAAAATGTCAACTTCACTCATGCAGTTTATTAATGCACATTATACCGTATCGCAGCAAAAGTGATTTCACTCTTCCGCACGCACTCGTCGTTGCGTCGGCGTGCAGGAACCCCGAGAAAGACGTAAGGACAATCGCGTGGTAAGGAGCGGGCGGAACCCAACCCCGGGGCAAGGTGATACAATTTTTGGGGGCAACACTCATCCGTTTTTACACACGTTCCTTTCCAGAACAATATTTTTTATTTTTATTTTGCGTCAGTAGCGGCTCGTGCAATCTGATAACCGTGCTATTGTGCCGTAAAACGTATGCAAAAATATCGATTCTGGATCAGCCACAGCACCTTATAAAAAAATCGATTATTGAACAAAGGTTTTAAAGGTAGGAATACATTGTTGCCACATTGCACGAGCGACCGCCACTGTTTGTGTTGTGTGTATATTTTCCTATGGCAAAAAGTTCAGCCCCTCACCTGTAGCATAAAAATCATTCGTAATGATCGCGCAATACTTCTAATCTCTATACACGTAGAGGCTGGTCATGAACAGTCGATTATTCATCGTGTCTCTACCGCTTGAAACCATGCAAAAGAATCGATCATCGATTCTTTTCCACAGGATCGGCGGAACTTTGAAGGCAAAATTTATGGGTCACGGTAAAAGCGCTTTAAAAACAAATCTTTGAATGATGCAGGATTATGCATGCCGATATGTAGTTTATGTTTTGCTTTAACTTAATATCCCAGCTCAAAAATGCTAGGATTATTTACTTGACAAGCCATGACTGGCTAGTTTTAGAATGAAAACAGAAAGACGTATTGGCTATTGGTCACGGTTAACTCGGAAGAAATTAACGGATGAAGTTTGATTCGTAACAAAATGAAATTCAAAAATCCTGTTGGATAGAATTTTAAACAACTTTTTGTAGATTTATCAACCATCGGGGTACAAGCTGTTATAACTGCGAGGAATCCAGGAGTTGCCAAATCAAGTTGGAGGAAACACTCCCGAAAGTTAGCAGCAACAGAAAAGTATTTAAAATGTGTGAGAAAACAACATTTTCAAATAAATTTTATTAAATGTAAGAAAAATACGCAAATGACTCAAAAAGATCCCAAGCCGTATTTGTTATAAGTATAAAAAAAAAAAAAATTATTTATTTTGTTTGTTTGTGTTCTCCTCCAATCCAAGATCTCCTCTGTAATGAGTACACTATTCTATTGTTGAGACTAAGGCAAAAAAAAGGGACTGTAAAATAAGAAATGAGGTCCTCTGGAAAGATTTTGATTTACTGTTAATTTCTTTGGAAAAGCATCATACATACTGCCTTTATGGGTTCTTTACATGAAGGCCATCTCAATTTAGTAATATTTCTTCCTCTCCTCCTTATCCTCCTCCTCTTCCTTGATTCATCTTTTTGTTTTTCTAAATTATACTTGTTCTAAGGATTGATTAAATTCTATATCTCTCAAAAATCGTCGCTTTCGCTTAGGTGGACCCTTAAAAACACACCTCATGAATTAAAAATGCGAAAATCCAAAGTTTCTATACTATTTATTTCCAAGGGATAAGTTAACATCAGTTAGAGACGGATCGAAAAAATTGTATTTTTCTCTATATGCTCCCATTAAAATACACGAGTTAGATAAGGACAGAGATACAGGCGAAAATCACGTTATCGACCTTCTGTCTATTCTTTCCAAACACCTGCGTCCAAAAAGGAGAAGGAAGAGAGAGAGAGAGAGAGAGAGAGAGAGAGAGAGAGAGAGAGAGAGAGAGAGAGAGAGAGAGAGAGAGAGAGAGAGAGAGAGAGAGGAGAGAGAGAGAGAGAGAGAGAGAGAGAGAGAGAGAGAGAGAGAGAGAGGAGGAGGAGGAGGGGATAAGGAACCACTTTCTGGTATCAGTCGTGTTTGCCGCGTTAATCCGCGGCTAAGTCAAAACCAACAGGTTAGGTTCTCTGAAGATTTATTATAGCTACAGTATTGGAAATAAACATCGAGAAAAATTCGCGTTCATTACTCCTGAACTACCGTTCGAAGAGGCGGCCCGCGTCCAACATTTTATTGTTGATTGTGATCGTAATTTACACGACTTTGATAAGCGGGTGAAAAATAAATCTGCGTGAGCTGGTTTTTAATTCATTTGGGTTGAATGAAATTATATGCGGGTTTGTTAAATATTGCTCAGTATAGTCGAAAAACTCATCTTAATTAAACTCGTACCTGCTGGACGGAGCCAGGTGCAGGATACAAAGAGAGGAAATCGCTCATCAAAACGCTAGTAGGATCTGGAAACACATACGAACGAAAACTCACACGCTTTAAAAAGAAACTAAGCAGAAGGCTCATAAAAAACCTGGAGAGATCATCCGCAGAAATATGAATCTGGTTGTGCTGGTGATTTTTGAGGAAGAGCGAAGCTCTTATTTAAGTACACCCTTCCGAAGCTTGTCCCAATTAGTCGCATTCATTTTTTTATTTTACTTTTGCTGAAATTTTCAGACCAGCGTTTTTTAGTCGAGGGCATGTTTTATTCAGAGGCAACATTATGGTTATATGGAGTTACTTTATGGTTCGCCTGTCTTCCTTTTCTTTTTGCTTTGAAGCGACCCTCTGAGAATATTTTAAAATTATGATTAGATAATAAAAGAGAAATGTTCTCATCGGAAAGGAAGATTTATTCGACGACGAGTTTGGAGATAAGTTGTGAGATTATGATCTAGAAAAATAGATTTAAATATAAAACGCTTCAAATAAATGGTAGAAACATTTTTAACTTGATTAAAATGGTAAAACTCACAGTTTTCAAGCTTTATTCACATACCCTGGAGTATACCTATCCAGACAATTAAATTCAGCACTTTCTTTTTCAGGGCACCCATGATAAGGTTCAAGCTATAGGGTGTGTAGAGCACCATATCGAATTCGAAATTCCACTTTTTTCATAAGCTTAAACAGACAAAATGTAGATTTATATCCACGGAGATCTGGGCACAAAAATACAAGGACCATTTTTGCTAATATGGGCTTACATTTTTCCTATGAAATTTGAAGTTGGAAAAGGATAAAAGGAGATCGATTGCGAATGAAATCCTTTTGTCTATCTTTATATGACATTCAGACGTTACTATGGAGAAAATCAGTGGTGTATAGCGTGTAATTTGGCAACGTTGCAGTTCGTCTATTTAAAACCATGAAAAAGATCGAACTACAGGGTTCAGTGAACACCTTCGCATTCGACCTTTTACGAGGGCTTGAATAGACACATTGTAATGTTGTCAAATTGCACGCTACGCCACTGGAGGAAATTGAAATAGTGAGAGAAGGGGGGGGAGAGAGTGGGGGAGAGAGAGGAGGGAGAGAGAGAGAGGGGGAGAGGGGGAATTTCTCGAAGCGCTGCCACTGCCTAATTTCCCCCAGAATATGCTGACATTAAGGAGGCACGCGCTTAAAGGCGAATAGTGCGCGACCCGCAACCTGTGACCACGAAACCACGACCAAGGACTCACGAATTGTGGAGGAAGATGGAGGAAGAGGAGGAGGCAGTCGGCCACCACGGGAGAGACAGGAGAGTCTGGCTGCATCAGCCGCGGCTGATAGTAGTGGTAGAGGCGGTGTTGCCAAATGTACGACTCCAGGGTGACGCATATTTCCTTTTTGATTTAGTGAAAAATATACGGACTTCAACCCAAAATGTGGCAATGTTGGCTTCAATATAGTGTTGCCGGATGTCCATGCAACCTTTTTTTCGTTATCATTAAAAACTCATAACAGTAGTTTCGGCGCAATAAGCAACACATACTTCACTGAAAAAAAAATAATTCCTAAATTCTAATTATACTACCAATGAGAAAATTCTAGTACTTTTACCTGCGAAATGCTGGTGTTTCTTGTAGAGTTTGACCAGACTAATAGAGTTTCCTCCACATTTTTTATAACAAAAAAAAACAACAACAACAAAAAACAACAACAAAAAAACAAAAAAAAACGGTACAAATATTAGAATGCTTGGAACAGTGCCAGAGGTTTTCTTGGTTGAAATATCTTTGAGCTTCCGGTGCTTTTTTTTCAAGTGTGTATCCTATATATATGCGAAAAAAAACCTATGTGTAAGAGACTAAAATAGAGCTGTTCAGACTCTCGCCCCGAAACAACCCGGCTGGCGTAATGATGGAGGGTATATAAAAATATTAAAGATTGAGGCGTGCAGCATTAGAGGCGTTCTTCGGAAAGAAGGCCCATAGAGCATGAGGTGAGCTCGTTCTTTGATAAAAGCATTGGTTCCAAATACGTATTTCTTCGGGAAAGCACACTGAGCGTTTAATGCGCCACAATTGTATTACTTGCTGTTAACAAACAGACTCAATTATTATTCAGATTTTCTTGTTTTTCGTGTAATATGTACACTTATGGTCCTCGTAGTATGCGGACTGCGGAGTTGTATCAAGACCGGTATTTGTTTTCATATTGCTTCTAAGCCTGCAGGCAGCAGGCTGATCTTTGAAATCATCTGATAAGGCTGGTTCACTGGAGAAATAAAAGGCTGCTAATGGTCCCTCTAAAGTTTTTATCAGAGAGAACAGCTCTGCATTTCTTTAAAAACAATGAAACACGTTTACTTGTGACAGTTTTCCTTGCGCGAAGAAAAGTGTTCTATGACATGAAGGAGAATCACTGTCACAACAAGGTATCTTTTACTTGTGCAGCAGACATTTTCTTTTAGTTAAAGGAATTTCTCCTTAGTCAATATTTCACTGTCCAGTTTCTTCAACACTAACGAAATACACCTTAGATCAAAAAAAGAGTTCTCTCAGTGTGTATAGCAAAGTATCCCCCCGCTACATTAGATATGCTATCCGCCCCCAAGGTTATAGATTAAAGAGGTATGCTCATCTGACTTCGCGCCTCAAAGTCAGTAGCGCGAAGTTCAAAATCCAGATCCAAGATGGCCGACAAAAGCAGAAAACATTGTATACTCTTTCCAGAAAACATTGGGCTCCCTCTCCAGAAAAGCAGAAAATATCCCGATGTTTTCTGGAAAGAGTATACAATGTTTTCTGCTTTTGTCGGCCATCTTGGATCTGGATTTTGAACTTCGCGCTACTGACTTTGAGGCGCGAAGTCAGATGAGCATACCTCTTTAATCTATAACCTTGATCCGCCCCTTGTTCTGGACAGCCTTTAGCTTATCGAATGTAGCGCAGGGATACTTGGTTAGGGGTGAGCTCTACTTTCGATAAACACCTCAGAAAGATAAATAGCAGCCCTTCATTTATCCAGTCTACTAACTTTATCCAATGATTTAAAAAATCAGCCCGTGCTGGCAGAGCTGCCGATTTGCGTAGATTTAATGACATTTTGAAGATGATTCCACCGGTTGAGAAAAGATTACATTAGTTCAATTCAGCGTATGACTGTAATGCACGAAAATACTCTGATCTGTAATCTTTTCTGAATAGGTGGAAACGCCGTTAATTAATTAAAATATCCGCAAGTTTTCAAAATTATCGACGGTTCTATATACCGGTTGAGCAAAGATAAAAGACGCTAGTATTTTCGTGCATTACAGTCATCCACTGAACTAAACTCTGTAATCTTTTCTCAACCGGTGGAATCTTCGGTGAATTTCAAAATGCCATTAAATCTACGCAAATCGGCAGCTCTGCGTGCTGGTCCGTAGAATCTTTAGATTGTTGCTATAAGTTCTCAAGTCTTATGAAGGAAGCTGTTGTATCTAGCAACACTGGAGAGCATGCACAGACACTCCACACTCCGTACTTACCGGCAAGGCATCGTAAGAAAAGGAGGAGGAGGTGGAGGAAGAGGAAGAGGAGGAAGGATTGGACGATGAATATGCAGTCCTAGTCCAGCGCGTCCTGCGCCACGTTCTAGCCTAGCATTTGGCCTACTTTATCCGCGCGGCGCGGTGGTGGCTGCGCAGTAGTGGTGGTGGTGGTGGAGCATTCAGTATCTACTCAGGGTTTATGTTCTCTTCCAGTCTTTGCCACTCCGCTCCGCACTCCTCCTTCACTCTGATCTTGCTTTCTTCCATTGTTGACAAATTGCATCCGCATTCTAGAGCCCCTCACACAAAGCACAGTTGCACCATGCGATGGTTCCATTCCTTGTTGATGTTCTGAGTGGAGCCATCTAACGTCTACAATCGTTCAAAGAATGGTTTTATGAGTCGAGCACGCCCTTGGTGAAATGGATGAGAAAGGATATTTGAGGGAAAATGTTGATTATTTTTTTTCTCCTTTTTTTCAGAGCTTTCTTTGTCTCTCTGCCAGTTTAATTTTTGTTTGTGTACTTGTGTGTTTGTCTATATGTTTACTTGTCTATTTGGCTATGTGTGCGTATTTGACTGTCTGGTTGTCCGTCTGGTTGTCTGTCTGGTTGTCTGGCCGTTTGTCCGTCCGTTTGTCTGTCTGTTTGTTTTGTTTGTCTGTTTGTCTGAATATTTGTCTGTCTGCACTCTGCAGATAATGTGCCTGTTTGTCTATGTTCATCTAATTGTTAGCCTATATGTCTGTTTGTATGTTTGATCTTTGTTTTCTATAATTGATTTATTACTTTAAATTTAAGTAGGTAATACTTGTATATTTTTATAATAAATGAAAAGTTGAAAAAAGCAGCAACTCTGAAACCGAAACAATTCCAATAGAGCATGATACTCATTTTCTAATAAGTATTGGAACATCTACCTGAGGAATGCATTTCACTAGTATTTTTTTCTTTACATTAAAAACATTTTCAAATTCCTTAAATCAATAGCCATCACTATAATATACATAATATATAAACTATCATAAAAAATGCCCTTATACCTTTAAGTTTTTCTATCCTGTATTATATTATGGGGGTGCAATTGGCTTAAGTAGCTAAATCACTAAAAAAAAAAAAAAAAAAAAAAAAAAAAAAAAAAAAAAAAAAAGAATTTACTTCTACTACTTTTTTCCTTTCTTTCTTTCTTCTTTACTTTTCTTTATTTTATTTGAATTTGATGTACATTCTCCACCCAGATCCACGATCATGGCCTCGACAAACTCCTTTTCTCATGAATCACACGGAGCCTCTTGAACTTTGGGAGTTATCGAGGCAAGACTATACCGTTACTTACCGGGTGCTTCAATTAGGTTATAAATATTCAATCGAGCATTGAGATCGCTTTAAGCGAAAAAGAGAAGAGAGAAGCGAAAAATGATCAGCCGTAAGGGAACAAAAATGCTGGGTTTTTTCTTTTCTTTTTTCTTTATCATCGTAACTCTTTGAAATATAACACCACGTATTTCACTCCGAAAACAATCCATTAGAGCAAGTTTTGAAGGCAATGAAAGCAGTCTGTGCGTTTTTAAAGACGTATCTAAAGTGAATCCATGCCCCACTGCGGTAATAATCGCAGCACGGATGATGTATTTATGGTTGCTCTCTCGGCAGTGGAGGCAAAAAAATTGGAAGGAAAATAAATTATAAAAATGTACCTACACAGATAAAATACTCATGGAATATCCTCGGATATTAAAATTTTAAGTAAAGCCAAAATTCAGGTCGAAATGTTACAAAGTTGAACTGCGGTGCCTTTGATCGTCCTACCAGTTAATAATTTCGATGTCAATAAAAACTATCGGGTTGATTTTGTTGAGTGTTTCGATTAAGTAAAGGAGAGATTACAAACACAATGTTTCAAGGGGAAGGCACCAATTAAGCCATACGGCTCATGATCATTGAAGCCATCACGATGAAACCGTATAACGCGAAGTAAAAAAAAATAGTGACAAGCTTTGAGCGCAGGATTGTAAAAATCCATTACCACGTTTTCCGCATTTGATACTATACAAATTAAAGTATATATTATTTAGAGGCTTAATTGAGAGTCCCAAGCATCGAGATTTCGTCTTGATTCTCTAAAGTGATTAACACACGAGTTTTGACTACTAATTCAACTTACTACTTGGAACAACTATAGCTCCAGTTTCTCTTTAAAAAACTGTAGAGGGAATAGTTCCTGATGTTAACCGATTGAAAATATCGAACATCACTCGCAAGGAACTGTCCTTGAAAGCTATATATACATTGTATATTTTGTGAAGAGTTAGAATGTTAATCGTCATTGATAAATGAGTTATTTGAAACTCCTTCATCAGCATAAATGACGAATTCGGAAAATCTGGTCACGTGGTGCCGTGGTTGATGGGCATGTATTTTGAAGAGGAAACTTTACGATCAGCGAAGCGGTACGTTTTTGAAGTTAGGACTTGGCTGTCCTTTTTGTCTGCCCTCGCCCACCCGCGCTTGATCGAGGTCTCAGTCTAATCTCGACTTGAATGAGGAGACACGAGAAAAAGAAACAAATTACAAAAATCTCAGGCAGCAAAAATAATGGATTAACCTCTCAATTACATATTCTCTCTCTCTCTCTCTCTCTCTCTCTCTCTCTCTCTCTCTCTCTCCCTCTCTCTCTCTCTCCCTCTCTCTCTCCCTCTCTCTCTCTCTCTCTCTTTCTCTCTCTTTCACGATTTCCTCACTTTTGGTTTTGTGACTTACTTTTTCGACTCTCTTTTTATACAAAAATGACTCCCATTAAGGAGTTAAATTATGATGCAGACGAGAGTCAAAAGGAGCCGGAATTTATTCATTTATCTAATAGACGTCAGTTTCTCGATGTTGCCAGATTATTTTTATGTTTGGGTGTCGGTGGGCTTTCAAATTCGCAGTTTTGACTCACAATCAGAATATCACCGTGATTTTATCGTTTCAGAAAAGATTGTCGCTTATTCATAGCTTTTCATATTGTTTACATGCGCACAATGCCGGATTTGTGCCTACTATGCTCAAGTACATGGGTAGTAGCGTTCACGACAATCGACGGGGTTAGACGAAAGTACGTCCGTTTTCGCAAGTCAACAAAGAACTTTCCTGTCAGCTACAATCTTTTTTGAAACCACCTTTAAGATAATCTAGACTTGAGGCAGTGTTTGGAAAAAAGGCCCATGAAACAACGAAGAGATTCCTCTAAAGGTACCCTAGAGTAACGATGATGCTAATTTGCCTTCATAGTTCACTGGTCCCTCTTTCGCATGCACCACCCAAGGAAGTATACTTATACATTTATTTAACGGATAACCTGCGTTGTTGATGTACAGAATGTATTTTATAGGTTAATTAGTTTAGGTGTAAGATTCTATCAATTTTCTTTAGTAGTTTAGCATCAAAAATACGAGCATTTTCAACGATCAAAATACCTGAAAAAATTATGAAATTGTTCTCTACCCTAACCTAAAAACTCTCCTCATTAGCTATGCAAGTATACTTTTGTGCTGTCCCCTCTATAAATAAATGTATATTTATATGTGATTGACTCAGCTTGAAATAAACCTAGCTTACCCGAAAAAAATAATTTTAAGATATGACCCAAATCCATAACATGAGTGAGTGTTTAACTGGATGAAATCGACAGCGAATTAGATCTTTAAATGTGGCATCGTTGGAAGCGTAGACCTCTGCATCATAACATCATAACAAGAGTATAATGATGGAGAGAAAATGCTATTCCATTGACATCCGGTGAATTTTCCTCCTATTCAGTTATGGCCCGGCTCCTGATCTACGCCCCAGATTATCTAGTTGGAATTTTTATGCTCGATGACTAGTTTAATGAAATAATTTGAATGTCTTTCATCTTTTTGCGATGACCGATCTGCATTTTTCCCTCTCTCTACTTTTTATTTCACTTATTCACTCTCTCCTTCTCTTCGACCCCTTTCCTCAAACCCGAACCCCATCCGCTATCGCGCTAAAACCATTTCTCTTCCCCTGTCAAATTAAACAATCAGCAACAGTATTCCACCAAATTTCGGTCATCCTATGCCGTCCAACTGCTAACAAGATAAGGAGACGAGATACGAGATGGGGAGGAAAGGGAGGGAAGAAGAGGAGAAGGTGCGGCTGATTTGGTAAAAGATAAACCTATAAATGCGTTCCTCAGATTTTTAAGAGCTCGTGTCAAATGAGTTTATGCCTGATAGCTTGCGGTGTAGCTTGAGTTGCTGTTGTGTGCTATGAACGTTATCACAGCTTCTGCGCATTGAAATCGACGTCTCTACCAATAGAAATTATTTTAGTGTCGATCTTTTGACAATTGTCAGGGGCCAACTTATCTGAAACGAGCTTTTATACGAAATGCTCAGTATATACGACGTGTTATAGTTGTCGCTTGCATTATGACAACGCTGCATGTAACCCATTTATACTAATGTAAAATATCGACCCAAGGGAGTGGAATGAAAATTGTGGTAGTTCGACCTTTTTATTGGTTAAAATGGATGAAGTACTATGCTGCTAAATTACCAGCAACCTCTTTGCAAGGGGTTTTGAATGACATTTATGAGGAAATTGAGTTTGCAAGCGTCTGTTTGTGTTGCACTAAAATACATGGGATTTTGGAAAGAAAACGGAGGTCATACCATTACCCTAAACTAAAAATCCTACACGTTGGTTGTACAGGTTTCCCAGCCACTGTAGATAAATACTTATATTTGTATGGCTCGTTGATTTTTAGCAATTTCGGAAAAAAAAATTATTTGCACATCGCCGTGTTTAAGCATGTGCTCGCAAATTCAATTGTATATATCCGATATTTAGCTGATATTTCTATGCTGAAAGGGTTGATGCCAGGTTGCAAAATCCTGATGAACGGTAGGTGGGGTTCATTTCGGAAGTGTAAGCGCACCTACCCCCATTAGTCTTTGGCGAATTTCCAATTTTCAATTTTTAGTTTTTTTTTAAATCAAAACAAAACGTACTTGCGACCTTGACCTTCTGATTGTAAAGTGTTCCTTAATGAAAAGCCAAACGGCCAAACGCTCCGATTCAGTTTCATTCACTTTTATTAAGTAACATGAGAAATAACGTTGGAAAATGCGAAAAATTTTCGAACTAAGTGCGTCTACACTTCTGAAACGACCTCTGTGTTAGATGCATTGATGAGATCGGTTGACCCTAAACTCCCGTGTAAAGCCCGGCGCGTCGCGTCGCGTAGCGCGTATTGTTGCCGTCTTGGAGACTTCAACGCTGCGGTATGAAGATATTCGAAAAGTTTCGTTTCTGTTTAAGGTGCGGACACCTCTTCACGCTGGAGGAAATTTCTGTCTAGGCAGAGCGGTGAGGGCAACTATTTTTTTACATCAAGCTATTAAATTTTTGACTTATTTTTGTGTTGATTTCACCGTGAATTCTAAGCATTTGCTAACCTACGTCGAACTATACTTATATACCTACAGAATGACTTTTTGAGGCGTAATTTTGAAGACACCACGAAGGTAAACAAGCATGATGGAAATCTAATGGACATTCTATACGGATTCTGGACATTCTATACGGATTCTGGACATTCTATACGGATTCGGTTTGTTTGCCTTTTCTTTTTTAACCTTAAATCGAAAGTTTGGACAGATCATTTTGAAATTGGTTTGAACTGAAGGTAAAAGGGTCTGTAGAGTGGCTGTTATATCAGGACGCAAACATGTATAAATCTTAATTGTTTATTTTGGCAGAATTTATGCGCTAAAGAAACTGACACGTAACAGAAACTAGCATGCAGCTCCTGATGGATAGTTGCAATAAATTAAATGTCCAGTTAACAACTCTATCACATTGTTACTTTCGTTTAAAATCAGTTTCCACCAGAGTTGGGCAAATGGGGGTGGTAATAAATGACATTATTACCCAGTAATCGTAATCTTCATTTTTTTCGAAGGATAACTTTACGGTAATCAGGGCTGATCTTTTATAAGTCACTCATCATATTAGCTGTAGAAGAAGGATAGGAATTAATCAAAATCGCTGTAAAGTTTACTATATTTATCTGTGAAGACTAGATTCAATTATACCATCCAAAGGTTTGACGATTACCGATTACCCACGATTACACTCTTATTTGCCAAACTCTGGTTTCCACTGAGTTAATTACAATTTTTGATTTAAGGTTAAAATTAAGGAGGCAAGCAAACGTCCCATCCATGCTGCCTCGCTTCATTGGGATAGGACTTGTTAACATAATTTTGTCTCTAAGTTGGCAACAGTGGGTCTTATTTGCCCAACTCTGGTTTCCACTGAGTTAATTTCAATTTTTGATTTAAGGTTAAAATTAAGGAGGCAAGCAAACGTCCCATCCATGCTGCCTCGCTTTATTGGGATAGGACTTGTTAACATAATTTTGTTTCTAAGTTGGCAACAGTGGGCCGTTCCTCTTGCGCGGGCCACTTGGCTCATTGCTTGGATGCTATTGTTCGACTCTATGCACTTGGTCCGTTTCCCATGATTCCCATTGACGGTTCATTATTTATTGGGAGGTCGTCGCGATGCGTCGCGTCGCATCGCATCGGTCGCGCGCCCGCCACCATCCCAAGACAAATCGTTTGTTTTTTTTTTTTGCTCCGACAAACTTATCTTCCTGCAACAGTACTCAAAATAATTCAGACCTCTCGGAAGGAAAACGGAAGAAAGAGAAAAGAAGGGGGGAGAAAAAACGGAAAGAACCTAAAAACGTCTGCAGTTTTGTTGTGGCTTCGAATTTATCCAACAAAGCGTGAAGTATAAAGGTTAGACTAAAAGTCGAAAAAAAAAAATGAGAAAAAATTAGCGAATACTCACCCTTATTTGAATGGAACGCAAGCAGATATTTCGAGTCATTCTAATGTATAACGGTGAACATTTAGACTCGACCTGATTGTTCGAGTTTCGCAGTCTCCCGAGTGCAAATTAATTTTTCATCTGAGACGTTGCGCGGTGGGTACTTACTCACCTTGACTCTTTTTAAGTAAGATTTGTCGGTCAATGGTCAGTGGCTACCATTCAATACAAAAAACGCTGTGTATAAATAGGGATTCCCTAGTATTTACGATGTTTTAACAAAGCACGGTAGATCAGAAGCCGCAGTTCTTCGTGTCCCCTCTACTCATCAAAAGGACATTGTTAAATTACAACAATTATTAGTCTAATCACAAGGCTGTGTATAGAGCAGTCTTAGGATTAATCATAAGGAAGGGTATAGTTTAAAACTGACCTACATTTCCTTCCAGATTCTGGAATCCAGAAAAAGGATTGTGAATAAAGCACGGATAAAAGATAATTGATTTGTATGTTTCGGAGTGAAAGTATTCAGACTTAATCATGAAAAATCCCTCTAAATTAACTTGTCCGTCGGAATTTGTTAGTCGTCTATGGATCATTCTTTTAGGTCAAAAGAGACATTCATTCATGAAATGGTCCACGGATTAGACTTAATCGCGATTTTGCGCCTTGAATAGATTTTGCTTTCCGAACTCGACCTAACTTGTTCAGTAAGAGTGCAATGAAAACTAACGATTTTTCATGATCTTATTTTAATTATTTTATTCCGAAAATACTTATTTTAGTTTTTTCGAACCATTTTTATTGCTCAAAAAGTGTACGTAACTATAATAATTTCTTTCCCCGTAATAAGTATTCTTACTCTGACGCGTTTTTCAAAATCTGCACTGCACACCCGGTAGAGGATCAATTGGATGGTTTTTTGCAGACGCGCCGGGAACCAACTTTTTTGTGTCAGTATAAGTGAACCAACTGCTATGGGTTTCCTATTTGTAATTGGTCCCTTTCTGCAAACACGAAAAAGTTGGTTCCCTTCTGCAGAACGCCACGCCGCGCCGCCGCGCCGTCGAGTTAAAACCAATCCTCCCTCGAAGTGGTCAATAACGCCTCCTGTTTAAAATTGTACTGCAAGTAATATATGTATAGCTGCCGTTTACAGAATTGCAACTTATATCTTTAGAAATATGGTTTAAAGCAATTCTTCTCTCTTTTTTTATCAAAATGTTGGTAAGAACCGTAATAAAACGTCAAGAGAGAAATTTTACAAAAAAGTAAACTTTCGTTTTGCAGCTCCCCCTCCCAAACTTTCGTTCTCTCAGCAGGACTTTAAAAATTAAAACAATTAATAGAAGTGGGCATTATCCATTAAATGCAAGGGCTTCCTTTCGCAGTTTAACCATTTCGCGAACGTTTAGGGATGACTGTAAAAAACGATGGGAAAAATTTAATTAAACACGAACTACCGCTCCAAGAGATGTGCATTTAAGAAAAAGTAGGTCATAACAAGTAGCGTTTTCACTTGCTGTTATTTGTGACGGCATGAATATATCACCGCCTGCGTCAGCTTGAATCAAATAACAATAACGCAAATCGACGCAGTCTGAAGGTTTCATTCATTTTCAGAGAAGAGAAAAAAAAAGCAGCAGTCATAGTCTGGCATAAATATCTTTGCAATCTTTACTACGCAATGATCAAATGATTGAATATTTTTTCTTTCCTACATACCGGTACGTCCGCGCGGCGCAGCGACCTCTTTTTTCGATACCTCGTAAGATGCGCATGGTCCAACAACAACAATTTGGTTCATGATTATCGACAACTCTAAGTACTGCGCGCATACCTCTTCCCTCTTCATTCTTCACTTCAATGTTGCCAGATTTGTATGACTCCATCCGTATATATTTTTCCTTTTTAACCATGCAGAGTAAAAATGATTTTAACTCGAAATATGTCAACATCGCTTCACTTGGAACGACACCGTCGGGCGTGGTTGTCATTTTTACTGAGGGCAAAAATTGCTTCCTTTCCTGATGATAAGGTTTCCTCTGGGTGGAACTATAGAGTCAGTGTGTGGACAGTGGCGAGGCGTGCGCTTTGACAACGTTCTTTTTTCCTCCATTTAAACACATTGGAAAGGTCGAAATCCTGGTCATCGCCGATGACTGAGCCATTCGACTTTTTTGGTGAATTCAGATGGAGAAAATACATTGTTGCCAAATTTCACTCTTCGCCACCTGCGCGTGTACTGTTTCAGGCATTTTTTTTAAAAATGGGTTCTGATGAAGGGGGAAAATTATATGCACATAAATTTAAATTAAATTTAATCACTCAATCCATCATGTATCCCCACACGAAATCGAAAAAATTGTTTTTTTTTTTTTTAAATAATCTACAGCTGAATGGGTTATAGAAACGTATGCAACCCATATGTATTTCAAAATTAAAGTGAATGTGCTGCAGAATTTAAAACTTTAGTTGGATTTTAAAACAGATTTCATGCTGCTTTAAACTCTCTTATTTAAAAGTTTGTTGCTAAATTGTCATTTTTCCCAAGAAAAATTAATGTTTCTTTGGGCCGGTTTTTTTTTTTTTCTTTCTTTCTTTCTTCCTTTCTTCCTACTTCAACTGCGTTCGAACGATAGATGGACCAGATTTTTGTGAGCGCTTTTAGAATTCGCCAGAGTGCTGCGCCACCGTCGCGCCGGTGCATCGGTGCTACGTACCTATCAAAGCGTTTTTTTACTACCCAGTATACCAGTGCCACATTTTGTCTCTGATTTACCGGTGCCATTTATCGAAGTATTATTAATTCGTATTAGTGCCATCAGAAATATAATATTCCGGTATACTCCCACTAAAAATTAGTCGATGTATTTTAGAGCTGAGGAAAACTAAGCTCAAAGAAGAATGACCTCTTTTTTTTCTTTTGGTTTCTTAAAAGCGCAGTATATAGCTGCATTGTGACGTCATCGGTTAGAATTGGTTAAGCGAGATTAATATATATTCTGATGAATTTGAAAACTCCTCTTTATAGTTGACGAGTGCATTTTGGTGAAAAACCGGCAACCGTGTGTCGTCGGGCACCGCAAGTGTTAAATGGACTGGACCCCATTTCTATTTTTTCATTCTCATTCGTTCACGCCCGAAATCATTATCGGTGATTTTTCGATCATTTAATTTGACATTTCCGATCCCAGTCCGACGAGCATACGTATAAATACAATCGCGAATCACTGTGTCGCACAGTAAATGGAAGCATCCGTTTTTTTGGACAGGAAAAGCTGTTGTTTCTCGCTTAGTTCATAAACGTTGTATAATGGCAATCTTTTTTAGCAAAATCCACGAAATCTGGCTACCTTGTAAGCTAACAAATTTAGCAATAAATTCAATTTTCAGTTGTTTTGACATTTGTCAATCGGTCAATATTCTTAGTCTTGAATTTTCCGGGCTGCCGCTTTTTGTATATATTTAAGTATATTTAATGACATTTTTAATTCATCGATGACTCCACTGATCGACCAGAGGTTACACAGTTCAGTTCAGTGTATATTTACAATGGGCGAGAATACTCGCATCTGTAATATTTTCTCAGTTGTAGTGGAAGCACCATTAAATTATCAACATACGTCATACACGGAAAAAAAAAAGATTAGTGAAAATATAACCATACGGATACCTGATTTTGGCACCTGCTAGATGTTATGGTAAACTTGAACAGAAGTATGGTACATTTTACCGATACTTTGAGTAAATTCGACATGCAATCAGGTAACATCACCTATTACCTAGTCAAAACATAGTATACTTCTGGTAAACATTACCATAACATCTAGCAGGTGCCAAAATCAGGTATCCGTATGGTTATTTTCACCGTAGTTTTTTTTTCCGTGTATACCTATCCCTTATTGGAAGACAGTGACGATTACACCGGTTGGGAAAAGATAATACTTACGCAGATCAGAGTATGTTAAACTGCATTCCAATCGTACTCTGAACAGAGCTGTGTAATCTTTGGGTCCACTGCGGTGGAATTATCGGTGACTTGCACTGGAAAAAAAGACTGGTAGAATTTACTATCTGCATAGCTGATTTTGGAGTCTGCTATATCAAGTATGGTAAATTTTACCATCATGTGGTAAATAAATGCAACATACCTTGTGGTAAAATGTAAAAACAGGTTATCTTAATTTACCACAGTGTACATTACATTTACCATACTTGATAGCAGACTCCAAAATCAGCTATGCAGATGGTAAATTCTACCAGTTTTTTTTTTTTTTTTCTGTGCGAAAAATTTCATTAAATATACCCAAAGCGCCGCACTATGGGACGAATGGGAAAAAACCGGGACATTTGACGAAATTATGAAGTGCGACTTTTCCATGTTTTTTGGGCTGAAATGGGTGCTCAACGATGTACTTGAATGGGAAAATGTAGCTATATATTTTTTTATAGTCGAAATCTGTGGCAAAATTACGTCAAAAACATGATTGGCGACAGAGAGGCAAAATTCCGGAATTAGCAAGTCGGATGAAATAATGCTCAAAAATTATTAAGAAAGTGGCCGAGCCCCGTTTTCTCTTTTCAGCAGTTACGATATGACTAGAACTAGCACTATAAGTTAAAACCTTCCATAAATAATTTTATTTAAGCATTGAATGAAGGCTCCAAAGTCCTCTCCTAATGTACATCTGATACTTTAAATTCAGTGAAACATTTAAAAAAATGGCCAAAAAAGGCCAGCAAATGCTTTACACCATGTTATTCTACATATCCTCAGCTTCAAAACGAGACCAAGATCAGCTGCAGAGGACTGCATATTCAGATTTTATGAGCAAAAATGCACAGGAAGGTATTGGAAAATTTAACGCGGAGAGCCCGAGTTTAGGCAGGTAGTCAGCGTAGCGCATGATGCAGCCGGGCTGGGCCGAGCCGCGCCGCACCACACGCGCTCGCCTATCTTGGCGCGAACCTTCCTGGCAACTTTTTGGCGCAAACCGAAGGTCGATATCGTTTTTCGTTTTCGATTTATCGAAAGTCAAAGTTCGATATTGATATTGACCTATTTTCAAAAAATCATTACTCCACTTTTAGATACCGGAATTTAAAAAAATTAGGCGTCTAAAATACTCCCAAAAGCAAGCCCTTTTCAGAAAAAAACATCAATTTGACTCACATTTAGCCAAAAATAGGATTGAGCGCCCCCAAAAATTGTTAACGTTTTTGCCCCCCATGGAGGCCTATCAGAAAAATTCATTGAGATGACCCCAATCGAGTGATACATCAAAAAGGCATTAAGATTGGAGCATTTTGGCGGAAACCGGAGGTCGATATAGTTTTCCACATTCGAGATATCGAATTTTGTAAATCTAACGTTGACATGTGATATCTCGAATGTGGAAAACGATATCGGACTCCTAGTCCAGGCAACGGGGAGCAAATATGGACCCTAGCTTGCAAAGTTTGCGGACTTATATCTGAGAGTCGATTCTTATGTATTTTGGGTCGCTGAATCCGAATTTTAACTTTGCGTACGAATCAGAGGGGCGGAAAGGCCGCCATTTTCCAAAATGGCGGTCAAAATCACGATTTTTTGCCTTATTTTGATTATAACTCGAGCGGCATTGATCAAATGCAAAAAATACCTTAGTACAAAATTAAAGATCGTCAAATTTACAACAAAAAAACATCAGACCATTATTTCAGAAAGATCAAAACTGAATGCGCTACGGAGCCGCGAAAAATCGTGAAATTCGTCCGTGGCGGCGCAAGACCGCTGAACACCGCCTTGCGCCGGCCATCGCGCGCTCGCTGCTCACCTCACCTTTGCAATATGTGAATAGCAAATACAGAAGAACAAATCACTGCAATTTGACGTATCTTCTTAGAACGACTAGCTCTGATTCTCAGTTCCACACCACCCAAAAGGTCGAGTAGGTGAAAGGTGCGCTGCATTTTAATGTGGTATATCAACATTAAAAAAAATTTCAATCTACGCCGAATTCACTCCATTGTCCCGTGTACATTTTTCATCTTCACCTACACTCTGCCTCCAACTTTTGAGTCCATCAACTTGAGTGGCCCAGCTCGTCCGTACATTCCAGACGATTGGGGGGGGGGGGGTGTCCTGAGCTGGTTGTGGAGCTTTTCCCTCATTTTCGCGTTCACTTTCAGATTCATCGGTTTCAGACAGAGTGGCTCGGGTCTAAGATTCACAGATTGCTTCATCTCCGTCAGTAACTAGCAATTGAACAATATTTTGTAGACGGTTTTAGTGATGACTTGGTGATGGCGTTATCCGGCGATGAGCGATGCAAACAAAAACAAACTATCTCTCTTGCTCTCACGTAACCCCCATGTACTGCCATCTTACTCTAATTCCAGAAATCGCATTTAGAGACATCTTTTGTAAAAATGTTTGGCTGAAATAAATTCCTCGAGGCATTTGCATGCGATTTTGATAATAATTTGTCGCAAAACAAGGTTCTATATAAACGAATTTTGAAGCTAGAAAAATATGGGTATACATGAGGGTCACGAGAGTTAGTGAGATAGTTTGAAACGTTACGCGAGTTTTGTCACAACCGATTGCGACCGATGAGTGCATTGTTGTGATTGTCGGCTAAACGTTGACTTCGCACTATAACTGTCAATTGTTGCACTCACTGTTTCAATTTACGCAGTGCACTGATCATTAGAGCCCACTTTTTCGGCATTCACTTTTAGCAGGCACCGCCACACCCGCGCGCGGAGACAACCAACGTTCCGTGAAATTCAGGCCTTTTGTCTTAAAATAAAATCTGAAGCTGACAACTAAATTAACAGTGGTCACTGGATCGGTCCACTTTTAAATTGTTTCCAACCATAGAAAATGGCTTGTTTCTCAGTATGAAGCTGAAGTTGGACTTGGAATCAAGTAATAAGAAAATGATGTCTGCGGCTGCATCTCCGGTAGAGGGTGACGCTTCGTCGCTAAGTAATGCTTTATTTTATGTATTAAGTTGTAGATTCGATGAAATATTTAAACTATAAACTGTTTAGATAGATTCTCGTAACTTTCAAATTCCAAACTAAAAAATTGCGCGCATGTAATTGACGTTCGATTCCCTCTTCGTCATTTCGTTTAAAATCTTCGCGTGTCCATTTTTGAGTTTTGGAAAAATTGCGTTTCGTCCATCATGTCGCGTTACCCGTCAAATTAAACTATTGCTTATTATATGCACCCTAAAGATATACCCCCCAGTGGACTCTGGATACAAAATCGATTTCTTTTCAAAAGAAATCGAGTTGAATCTAAACAGCAGTATAATTCGGTATACGCTGATTTCAAAGAAACTGCTGTTATTTGACGAACGGCAATGAATTGAATCGTATAACACTTTTGGTTTCATTGAAATCGGTGCTGGTACTGCTGGTGCTGCTCATCGCCGCTTATGGATTCATCTCAATTACTTTTTCAAAGTATACGTAATCGGAAAACGAGTATTCAAGTCCCATTTTTCCAATTCTTACAGCTCTGTTTGGTTTCATTCCATGGGGCCACACTCTTAATGAGTCAACACTTTCATATTTCTGTCAACAATTTCATATCTTTATACATTTCAAATCTACATTTTTACACATAAAATAAAGCATAACCTCGCGGCGCAGCGTCACCGTCCACCGGAGATGCAGCCGCAGACAGCATATTGTCTTATTACTTGATTCCAAGTCCGTAACTTCAGTTTCATATAGAGAATTAAGCTACTTTCTATGGTTGAAAACAATTTAAAAGTGGACCGATCCAGTGACCACTGTTAAGTCGTCAGCTTCAGATTTTATTTGAAGACGGATGTCCTGAAATTTCACGGATCGTTGTCTCCGCGCGCCGGTGTGGCGGTGCCTGCGGAGTGTAGATGCCGAAAAAGTGGGCTCAAATGCTCAGTGCACTGCGTGAATTGAAACAGTGAGTGCAACAAAAATATGTTCAAGTGCTAGTTACTGACGGAGATGAAGCAATCTGTGAATCTTAGACCCGAGCCACTCTGTCTGAAACCGATGAATCTGAAAGTGAACGCGAAAATGAGGGAAAAGCTCCACAACCAGCTCAGGACACCCCCCCCCCAATCGTCTGGAATGTACGGACGAGCTGGGCCACTCAAGTTGATGGACTCAAAAGTTGGAGGCAGAGTGTAGGTGAAGATGAAAAATGTACACGGGACAATGGAGTGAATTCGGCGCAGATTGAAATTTTTTTTAATGTTGATATACCACATTAAAATGCAGCGCACCTTTCACCTACTCGACCTTTTGGGTGGTGTGGAACTGAGAATCAGAGCTAGTCGTTCTAAGAAGATACGTCAAATTGCAGTGATTTGTTCTTCTGTATTTGCTATTCACATATTGCAAAGGTGAGGTGAGCAGCGAGCGCGCGATGGCCGGCGCAAGGCGGTGTTCAGCGGTCTTGCGCCGCCACGGACGAATTTCACGATTTTTCGCGGCTCCGTAGCGCATTCAGTTTTGATCTTTCTGAAATAATGGTCTGATGTTTTTTTGTTGTAAATTTGACGATCTTTAATTTTGTACTAAGGTATTTTTTGCATTTGATCAATGCCGCTCGAGTTATAATCAAAATAAGGCAAAAAATCGTGATTTTGACCGCCATTTTGGAAAATGGCGGCCTTTCCGCCCCTCTGATTCGTACGCAAAGTTAAAATTCGGATTCAGCGACCCAAAATACATAAGAATCGACTCTCAGATATAAGTCCCCAAACTTTGCAAGCTAAAATCCCCTGTTGCCTGGACTATCCGGTTTGCACCAAAATGCTCATAGTTTTAAATGCTCTTTTGATCGATGTATCACTCGATAGGGGTCGTCTCAAGGAATTTTTCTGATTGGCCCCCCTAGGGTGCAAAAACTTTAACAGTTTTTGGGGGGCGCTAAATCCTATTTCTGGCTAAATGTGTGTCAAATTTGTATTTTTTTCTGAAAAGGGCTTGCTTTTGGGAGTATTTTAGACCCCTAGTTTTCTAAATTCCGGTATCTAAACGTGGAGTATTGATTTTTGAAAATAAGTTCATATCGAACTTTAACCTTCGATATCGAAAACGAAAAACGATATTGACCTTTGGTTTGCGCCAAAAAGTTTCTTTTTTTATGCTCATTGAGATACTGAAATAAAAAATAGGACTGCCATAAGAAAAGTTCGATTTTCCGGGGGGTGACCTCCTCCCCAGCCCCTCCCAGGGGGCGCCGAAAAAAACAACCCCCCCCAAAATGGGTCTTTCTCGATATTATTGGACACGTGTTTGGCCGTTTTTTCGAAATTCACAGCCGTTTTTGAAAAAACCACAGTGGAAACTTTTTTTTTCAACACCCTGTAGAATTCATCCCTTAATTGTCTCGATGCAGGAAAAGGTTATGAATAACAGTACTTTTCAATATACACGGAAAAAAAAGATTAGTAAAAATAACCATACGGATACCTGATTTTGGCACCTGCTAGATTTTATGGTAAACTGGACCAGAAGTATGGTACATTTACCGATGCTTTAAGTAAATTCAAAATGCAATCAGGTTACATCACCCAGTACCTAGTCAAAACATACTATACTTCTGGTCAACATTACCATAACATCTAGCAGGTGCCAAAATCAGGTATCCGTATGGTTATTTTCACCGTAGTTTTTTTTCCGTGTACATAGATACACTAAATCACAAAAAAAAACAAAACCAAAAGAAATCTCTCTGAAAATCTGTCTTAAAAAATTGTTTTTGTCTTTATCATTTTTTAACCTATTTAAACTTTTTTCAGCCCACTGTGCGAGTCAAACTGTCGTAAATTTCATGACGTTCATTAAAAGGTTTGGTTTGCTCACAAAAACCGATGTGGGGTAGTCACAACGTTTAGAGACGCAATTGAAAAAAAACAAAAAAACAAAAACAAAAATATATAATAAAAGATTCTTTGAATTTGAAAAAATATTGGGCCTGAAAGGGTTGAAACTCAAAATTGTTTGAAAAGGATCCTAGGTTAAGTTTGTCAGACGCGAAAAAGCTCGAAGCAACAGTTTTCATTCGTGTAAGGGCATGTTTTCACAAAAAATTCGTCAATGTCCCTTTTTTTGCCATTTCGTCCCATAGTGCGCCGGTAGCTCTGCGAATTTTGATAGTGAAATGATGCCCGACCGATCCCATAGTTCGATCCTTTGTGTGACGACGCCAAATTGTATCAGCGGCCTCATTCCATTGAACATAATCATATTCTCACCATTCATCACTGGTACATATACTCGCACAAACATCATCGTTGCTTTGTCCACGCGGAGCTCCTACAGAAAAATGCATAATCATGCGAGTGCTTAAGGATATGTTTAAAAAAGTTTGAATGGAAGTGTAAGAGATAGGATGTTTGTGTCTGAAAAAACACCTGATATTCATTTTAATGAATTGGCTTACGCTATATGTACTCATAATTGAATTTAAAACATATGAGTATGGTCTCTATGATATCAAACCCGCACGACCAGTATGTTACAAAATAGTGAAAAATAATTGATATTATTTATTTTGGTATGCAAGGTCAATCGATATCAGGTTTTGTAGTTGCAAGAAGATAGAACTCATTTTTATCATAAAGAATCAATCAAAACAGGTTCGGTTGAAGTTCTTACGTACGATATTTCAATTATTACAAAAGACAGCGCCTATAATGTCTATTTTGTATTGAAAAAAGAATGCGCTCTAAAAAGTGTATTGGACAGGCACGTTAGGAGCAGGATATTTTCTATTGAAAAAGTCTGATCAATCAAACATCATGTGGTAGTTTGTTTCCTGATTTAGTCGACACTCGTTGTTTTGGGATTTATCCATATTTAATTAACAGCTTGTTTGGTTTCTCTAAACTGGGACAGTTACGTAGGTGTTTTTATTTTCCTTGCGCCCAAAGTCCACATTTTTGAGATAAAGAATATTTTAATGCCAACCGATTGGAATTCCATTTTCTTAAAAAAATACGAACATCTAAAATTTATCTATAAATCATATCCAAAATGTCTGAAGTCATATATTCATCATGTCTAAATTTTAGATGTGTTGCTAGGCTAGGCTTACAATGCGGTAACGTATTCAAAACGGGTCACCAAGCTCGCTTTAAACTTGATTTTGACGGACTGAAAAATATCACTAATATACCTGGGAACCCCCTCCCCCCAAGCTCTGTGATTATGCGAAAATCATATAATATGTTATAGTTTTAAAAAAAAATTAAACAATTTCAACGAAAATGTAATGAGGTAGTTTCAAGGGTCCAACATGTGGTGTTCTCCATTAAGAAAATAGAGCAATGATGAGCTGGAGCAAAGGTTTCTTTGATTTTACTTAAGTATCTTGGTTTCAGAGATACACGCGTGTAAAGATGAAAAAATCGTGTGTTGTGACGTCACAATACCCTTATAAAAGCATGTATTTTGGGTCCAAATTGCATCTCCAGAACTATGAAACCTAGTTAGAAACCAAGGGCACCGTTATTTTCAGTCCGCCGAGTATTTTCATTTGCTCACTAAAAACGCCAAAATTCAGTCCCTCACAACTACCCCATCAAACTATAGAGAAAAATCATGTATTTCAAACGAATGATAGAGTATGTATATTCTTTTAGTGTATGCAGTTAATTCTCCACTTTGACCAGTATTGAGACCAGAGAGGCCAACCATGCGTTAACGATACTTATCAAACAAAAAATACTGCATATACCCGCGCTGCTTTTATTCTTCTCTAGAGTTTTAATTGAAAATCTTGTTCTTATTTCACGCTTTAAAACAAACTCAAAATCCCTGGCGCATGTGAATGCCTTTCTGGTTTTTCCTCACTGTGAAATCGCTCGAGCAAAATAATTATAAACGGGCTCACTTATTCTAATAGGACCTAGTCGACTTTAGACGTTGCCATAATCACTTGACTTTAATACTGTACACTTTACTTTAAAAATTAGACCTAGTCAAAGAATTTCTCGAAACTTCCAGAGGGTTGATTCTGCTCATTTCACGAGACGAGACGAGATGACTCCGAGTCGTATCATATTATCTCTTTGCACGAGATAGAGTCGTTTATCTCGTCTATCTCGGGTCGTCTCGTACGAGAGAGAGAGAGAGAGAGAGAGAGAGAGAGAGAGGGGGGGGGAGGGGAGAGAGAGGAGGAGAGAGAGGGGGGAGAGAGAGTGCGATAGGGAGAGAGAGAGAAAGGGAGGAGAGAGAGATAGACAGGGAGAATTAGCCTACGGGAACTGGAAATATCAAGCAATTTTATAAATCAGATTATTTTTAAGGGAATTAAAAAGTCGAGATTAGATGCGGCAATGTTGGAATACTAGTAGGTCGGTTTAGAATAAATGTGCCCAAATATCCCTCTCAAGTGACACCATCAACATGTTCTGAAAAGTCCAACCAACGCAACGCGATGATGCGACGACTAAGACCCTCTGTACAAGATATAAAGAATCTAAATGATCCGTTAACTGGACGACGTGTATCACTGTTTGTTTTCATATAATTTTGTATCGAAAAACTAGACGTTAAAGGACGAATACCATTGAACTCTGGTTCTGGTTCCGAGACTCGTGCTCGGAGCTCGATGATTACCAACAAGAAGTTGAAGAATGTCGTTTGATTCGGTTTTGAAAACAAGCTCTTCGATTCGGGGAGTCACCAGTCACCGAACGAACGAGTCGCACAGTGTATCAAAGGCAACTACTTTTCTGTGCAACCTCGCAGGTAACGGTGTAACGGTATAGGGAGCTCAGGACGCATAGAGTCCAGAGCTGCCGGCTATGTGTAGGTGTCTTTTTTTTAATTTACCGATGATTTAACCGGTTGACCAAAATATTAAACGCAGTTCATTTCACTTTATGACTATAATGAACGAGAGACTCTCAACCGTAATCTTTTCTCAATCGGTGGAACTTCCGTTAAATTATCGGAATATCCGCAATTTTTTTTTGTTAGTGACGGAGGCTCGACTCGGTTAAGAAAATCTTACAGATCGGAACATTTTTGTGCTTTAAGCCCTCATTAAAATGAATCGTGTAATCTTTTTGTTAAATAACAATATAAATATACACAAAACAGCTGCTCTGATTCAGAGTCGGCTTGTCTCTTCCCCACAAATATGGTTTAATCGAGAGAGATGAAAATAATATAGCTTCGAGTTTTTGAGTGATTTCATTAAATATAATCGTACAACTAAATTTGACTATATGCATATGCAATCTCCTTGTCATCCGATGAAACCCATTGATGGATTCGGGAATTACCCTAATTATATACTCAAACAGGTACAGCCCGACAATAATGCAACCGGTAGCGAAAATATAAAATGTCCTAGTTGTTTCAGGTTTTCATCATACTATTTAACTTGACTAATCAATCTTTTGCTCAACCGACGGGTCCATCGATGTCATATCCGTTTCTCTATTTTTATTTTATTGCTACTCCCAGTGGTCGGAGGAACCAAACTCAATAAAATGAATTCTTAGTATCGAGGTAAATAATTGAGGTAGGATTCATTATTTATTTGACAGCCAAATATACCTTCAAAAATACTTGAATGGTGGAGAGGGGAGGGGGGGGGTTCCTCGGGGACTTCCGTCCACCTTTTTTTCAATTACACGATGAAAAGAAAATGCACGTGCAATCCCCCCCCCCCCCGATGGATTCGCATGCACCGCTCAAGTGAATGACAAAAACAGACCCCATTTTCTGTTATTGCTACGTACTTTAGTATTTATGAAATGAGCTTTCAACTACCGTAGGGCCCACATCCACACGGACCAGCATATGAATTAAGAAAAGAACCTACCCTATGTTTGGAACGGAACAAAATAAAATTCAGCGAGATATTCACTCGCGTTTCAAGGGTGGGTAAAACTGCAGTCAAAACATCGAATAAAACAGAAAAGGAGAATTTTACAGGCATGGCCTGTAATAGACAACACATTTCTCACGATTTTGATAGCCTATAGATAATATTTTAGTCCCAAAACTACAATTTTAAATTCAATTAGTAATTGTTTGGTCCTACAATTATTTCTTGGATTTATATATCAATTCTGAATGGACATACTTTTTTTCGAAAATTTCTGAATGAGTACCGAAAAGTATTATTTAAATATTATCTGGAAGCCTGAGTGAGAGTAGGAGCACCCCTTCCCCCCCCTTCCGGATAAACAATGCATCCATAAAAGTAGAACAGCGCAGGTTATAAAAAATGTAATCTTCATTTATTGCTAAAATAACTATTTTAGCTATCATATCAAGGTCACCGAAACTGTTTCCTTTTAACACTGCTATCGATATTTAGGAGGTGAAAGAACTCATAATGCCACTTTTTTTTCTTTTTCTGTTTCTTATATCTTTTACCTTTGGCTTATTGATTTGAATGAAACCCACAAAAGTTGATCGTGAACAAAATCATTTCTTTCCAACTGTCCATAGTGTATTATAAAATTGCGTGATATTTTTTTAACTATCCGTTTATTCAATCTGCTATTAGATATAGGAGTATTTATAGGATATGATACCGTGGTGCACAGTTTTTGATGTTCACAGTTTTTGATGGAGGAGAAAGAAAAAAAAATTAAAAAAACGTAAAAAATTTTGAAAGGTCATTTTTACATATTTCTTCGTTTCAACTGTCGAAAAAATGAGAGTAAAACATAGTTTATTCAAGAAAGTTTATGTGAAGAGCATTTAGAAAAAAAAAAAAACAGTTCACCCCTAATTTTTGTTGCCTAACCTCTAAGTGTCGCCGGTGCGCACTATATATGTAGACTATTTTAGTGCAGCTATGTCGCGATCACGCAACTCTCACTATATATATGTATCTATAGAAAACATCACTACTGACTTTTTACTGAGGCAGAGTACAACTACGATTTTCGCTAGCATTTGCGAGATTTGCGAAAAGTTCAAAACCTTTACATTATGGGTTACCTGGGAAAATACGTATTACTCTCGTTAAACGAAAGCCCTGCTTTTTTTGTCCGGAAGACTCCGAGTTTCGACCTATTGTGAGTTGCGAGAGTTGAGAGTCGCTTTTCTGCTGCTTGCGTGGAACTGGTCAAATCGTGAGACCCGATAGAATGAAGCTTCGAAGAGGAGAGTAGATCCATTGACCTTGGCTCAGTTTCATCGTCTCAAAAATCTGCTCTTATCGCCAGTTCCTTCTCGTGGTAAGACAAGGGACCGGGGGCGGCAAGCAAAAGAATAAACAGAAATAGAATTTAAAAGAGCGAAATCACCATCATTAGTTGATCTTCGATCGTAACTTAAGTGTCTGAGCTTCGATTGTCATCAATTCAAATACCCATATTCCTCTGGGGCCAATTATTCCGTTAACTTGAAAACTATCATGACTCTGTTCTTATCTCGACAGCGATTTTTGATAAGGAAGAATATCAATTTAGAAAGGTGTTCTATATATGTTTTTCTCAATGAAAGCTATATCTTGACAGTGCGTTCGTTTGATGTAAAAGAGAGAAAAAAATCATGTTCCGAAAACTGGATGGATTTTTTTATTTTTTCTCGAGAATCGATAAATGAATGTGCGTGTCGCTTTAAAACTGAACGATCGTGTTTGAAATTCTGTAAAAATAGTTTTTTCTCCCCCTTGGCAGCAGAAGATGTTTAGTCTCGTAACTACTGATTTTTAAATTGCCTTCCCGATACAAGCTCTTCGCCATCAACATTCTTTTATTTAGTATGATGGAATGAGGAAAAGCATCGTTTTATCAGTTAATTAGCGAAATGTACGACTGGAAACGGTTATTTCTATCCCTTCCTACATACATTCAATTAAATTTATTAATGGCTTTGCATCGAACTCTCGCAGTAGCCACAACGAATTTCATTTGGGAGCACGGTTAGTGGATTACATGGGTTGTCGACATTACTTAACCTCCTATTTTCAGGTATTTATCTCTTAGATAAACACTTAACGTAAACCTAAAAGTAAATAATGTCACTTTTTAATGTGCCTGTTGCAAAATTTTGCTGCAGCAAAATGAATAAGCATAATTGATTATTATTAGGTATTAGGATTATTAGGTTAAAAAACCGAGGAACTGAGAGTAAATTTCCTCCAAATGCAACTCTTTAAATCATTTGTGCTTTTTTGAAACTTCCATAAAGTTGAAAAACGTGCTCGCAATTTCTACACCATCTTACAAGCAATCGCCGAACGCGGAACTGCGCTGAATGCAACTTCTCGAGAGGAACCAAAGATATAAGGTAGCTAAACATTTGTACTCCAATGTATTTATCTTGCCTAGGTCATGAACTGAAGGCAATTTGCGTAGGAACATAATTACGTTTCATGTACTATTATTCTTTAACCCTCTTACCATCAGGTTACTATAAGACACACTAACCCTCACTCGCTAAAATTAAAGATAAAGTTAACCCTTTGGACTCCCTCGAAATTTTTTATACTCGAAGTCCCAAGTCGGTTCACCCGGGTAAAACTGAGCACCAAAGAGCACCAAAATTGTTCCAATTGTCACCTAAATTAGGTGATATCACCAAGAATTGCTGGTGATATCATCTAATTTAGGTGATAATTGGAACAATTTTAGGTGCTCTTTGGTGCTCAGTTTTACCAGGGCAATTTGACCCTTATTTAGTATACATTGTTTTTTTATGTTTTTGAGGGATTATCATACTTTTAGTGAATTTTGAAACATCTGTAAAATTCAAACCATTTGTAAAACTCAAATGTTTTGGTGCCATAGACCATCCAGGCAAACGTTTTATCATACCTCGGGTCAATTTGGCCCGGCTTGGGAATCCCAAGGGATATAAAATCTGCCTCCAAGGTGTTTATCCTACCTATGACAATTAAATAAACTGCTTTAATGACAAGCAGTAAATTCAAACTCCAAAAATCTAATAACTTGGATGCTTTTTTTAAACGTGAAACTGACAATCGATTGGTCAATTTTTCAATTTCCAGCCTCTCGAATGAAATGCACGATTTACTGTTGAATGAGGACTAATTTTTCCAAACGGAACAAAATGAAACTCAACGGAACACTCCATTTTTATACTGCTGTTAGCCACCGCGGTTAAAATGTTCCATCGAAACGGAGCACACCAATCTCTCCAACGAATCGGTCCATCCATCGATCGTGGTTACTTGTGGCCCTCACAGAGATATAACCTCAAATACATCAATTAATTTCTATCGAATCTTGAGATTTTTGACCTGTCGACTTTTAAAGGCACACATTTCATTTTAGAAAACAAATTAAAAGAGCCTCTCCACAATAAGTGACTCTGACCACAGTATACTTATCTTACACAGTAGCGAAACTCAATGTTAGAAAAACGGCAAATGCCCCCTGATGGTCGGAGGATAACACTAACATCTTCCATTTGATTTGAATTAGACGCGACAGTGGCGCCCCCAAGTATAGTCGGAGGATAACAACTCAATTTTCCCATTTGATTACATTGAAAAACGACATTCGCCAAAGCGCTCCTATAGAGTTTCGCTACTATGTATAGGATGAGTATACTGTGACCCCGACAATAAATATATAAATATTGCAGATCAAAACGGTAAACAAAAGCGGAATACGAGAATTTAGATAACACCCTTAAAAAAATAAATAAATAATCAGGATACTAAACCAAGCACTCATGAACCACCAAGAGTATAAAACCCCGTTCCATCCTGTTTCCAGGAATAAAAAAATTAACCTTGAGAAATTGAAGATATGAGAGGAATTTCTAGAAACCAAAACGAATATTCTCATCGGGCGTGGAAGAAAAAGGGTTATAGAAAAGAATTTGAACCTTTTCAATGCCCACATCAGCAGTGTCGCCATTTCCCGGATAGTTATACGATCTGTCCCCTATGACTTAAGGTAAAAGTAAGAAATTCAAAAGAAAATCTGGCAACGTTGCACATAAGCTGCGCACCCAATGCCATGCACTTTCCTTCCTCTCTTATTTTCCCTTTGAATATGAAAGTTGGAAAATTATATAAAAGGAGGAGGTTTTATGCCCTTATCTTTCTTTGTTTAACGCACATGTTTTAAATGGTAAGTAAATGAGAGAGATAGTGAGTATCTCGTTGCACTGCTAGCCCCTATTGTTTTCCAAACACAATTCACGTCACAATCACTGTTCTATTTTGTTTAGCAGAAGTTTTTAACCGGACCATTATGTAAGCTTGTCATAAGCATTTTTCATTCTTTCTTTGTTAATTCCTTATAAATTCCTAAATCCTGAGAATTTTGCGATATGCATTGTTGTCCCGGGGTCCCGAGATAAACCCAAACTTTAAAAGGCTTCAAAGCCCAGAGTTCAGCATGTAGGAATTGTTTTTGAAAACTACACAGTATTATTTTTTTTCCTTCTTATCAATTTTATTTGTGAAACAACACGAATAAACTTTTACTTTGCTACTATAGTTGAAACAAAGGACATTCATTAATATGAAGATTTGATTCTCGTTCAATCGAACGTGGTAAGAGAGGGAACATAGTGAATAAGAACAATAATTGACGCATTCCCTGCAGAAAATGCGTATAAAACAGAAGATATGGTAGACTCTTTCTTAAAAATCCTGATTTGAAAGTCTTATTATGTGAAATGATGACGCGGTGGGTGGCTGGGTATATTTCTTAAATTTATACGCCGAATATACACTGCGCGTCAGAGTTATAGGAATTACACTTACCGATTTCGAAATCGTTGTTTTTCCGGGGGGGGGATTTCATGGTAATCAGAGCTGATTTTTAACGAGTCACTATCATATTACACGGAAAAAAAAAAACTACGGTGAAAATAACCATACGGATACCTGATTTTGGCACCTGCTAGATGTTATGATAATGTTAACCAGAAGTATACTATGTTTTGACTAGGTACTAGGTGATGTCACCTGATTGCGTGTCGAATTTACTCAAAGTATCGGTAGATGTACCATATTTCTGGTCAAGTTTACCATAACATCTAGCAAGTGCCAAAATCAGATATCCGTATGGTTATTTTCACTAATCTTTTTTTTCCGTGTATAGTCGCAGAAGAATTAGATCTAATCAAAATGACCATAAACTGAAATATTTACCTGTGAATACTATTTAATTACCATCTAAAGGTTTGTCGATTATACCGATTACCCTTAGTAATCGTGTAATCGATTACACTCCTATTTGCTCAACTCTGCTGCGTGCCCTGTGTATCCTGATGAAATTGAAAGACACAAACTTCGCGCTGATCATAATCTCGCTTATTAACCGACTGACGTTGCTTATCCACAAGCTTCCGAGAGAAGTATATCTCGCACCAGTGGCGGCTCGTGCAATTTGGCAACCATGCTTATTTTCCATTTAAACCTTGCAAAAGTATCGATATCTTGTCTCGCACAACTCGCGACACGACGCGCCAAATCGGCTGATGCATCTACCTGTATTAAGTCTACCTTGCCTACTCGTAGCGTGAAAACGACAGTGATGAATACATCCAGATCAGAGCATAATATAAGAGTAGAGTATCAGCAGATATCAAGTAGATCCCATAGCAGCAATTGGCTGGTGCACGACGACAATGGCGCACAGTAAAGAGAGAAGCATCATAAGAAAGAGCGAGCTATGCGAATGCGATGAGGCGTTTTGAATGAAATGCATACACAAAGCACAAGTACTCTACTTACACAACCCAAACCGGGGACGTTGCATAATAAACACGCACTTGAAGAACTTTTTTAAGTTACGACCTTCCTCTAACCAGCCCCCCTCCCCTCTCCCGGCTTCTGCTCAAAGACCGGGCCCTGCGCGCAGAGGACCCTGCACTCGCACAAGCTAGAGCAAAGAACTTTCTGCTCCTTCGCGCTATTGAATAAATTAATGCAAGCATACACACAGCTATATGTATACATCATACACACTAACACACACGTAACATGTACCACTACCATCGCATGCCGTATCATCATCACCGTACACGATGTTCACACATTCCACTTGCCCACTTCTTGCAGAATAGACGGGGGGAGGGGGAAACCACCCAGTCCTGAATGCCCCCCTCCTGGTAACTCTCGCCCCTCTGCTCCGCACAGTGAGTTGCCATTCGGGAGTTTCCCGATTTAGGAAAAACGAGGTATAGGGTCTTCAGGTTCAGAAATATTGCTACAGAAACAGTTTTTTTTTTTTTTTTTTTTTTTTTTTTCGTATACATTTTTTCCAGCAATATAAAGCACCGATTTTTATTGATTTTAACCCAAAATAACTTATCACTGCAGTAAAGAACCTTCAAAATTCATTCTTAAACTTGTAATTGTGCCAGAATCAAATCCGTTAGTTCAAACAGCGCGCGCTAGCAATTTCTTGTACTATTAAACAAAGAAACAACCAAAGCAGTAACCACAAGAGAGCCTGCGGGTGAGCCTAGCTTACCCTTTAAAATTTTGGAAGGAGAAAAATTGGGTTAGGAGAGGAGAAAAAGAAAGGAAAAGAGTCGCAAAAGCATAAAAAGTATGATTTTGAGGCAGATTTAGCTAACCTCATATTTGGGATGTGACTGATGGCCCCTTCCCCCTAAAAAGTTTACAATAAGCTACGCCAATGGTAACGCTGCCATATAGTCATCACCAAGTCTTGTCACCTTAAGCGCTAATTTAATGATCAATTAAATTGACCTTCCAATCAGAGCGCAATACTTATAATTGTGAACGTTCACTGTCTATGACATATCAAGCGTAAGAGTTTGCAATGGATGCGCTCAAATTTGAGAATCGATAAGAGCGCCTTTACTGAGAGAGAAATGTTCAACTAATAATGGTCAGATTTCAAATAATTAGTTCTCAAAAAGAAATTATGGTATAGTTATTACAGGAGACTTCTGGTCTGTTGCAGTGGAATTATGACCACTTCGGCCAGACATTTTTTAATTTTTCACCAAATTCTTCTGGTCAAAAATTCTGCTGGCATTTTGAGCCAAACTGCCAAAAATTTTACTTTGAAAGACCATGAAACTTTCCTGATGACTATATCTGACAGTAGCGTAGCGTGCAATTTTACAAAGTGGTATTCGATCCATTTAAACCTTCGAAAAAGAACGATCTGTTGAATTTTCGGTGAACATCTCCAAATTCAACCTTCGCGACACGGGTTCAAGTGGACAACATCCAATGTTGCCAACTTTCACGCTACGCCACCGGTGCCAGGAACTCTTTTCGGGAATTTTTTCTTCGAATTCTAGCCATTTTTAGAAGAATATTTTTATTTTTCCCCGCGTAAAAATCACAACAGTCAAAGTCTTAGGTATCTTTTGATGAAATTTAATGGAATGCAAATTAAAAAGTCATTGAATATGATCGGTGAGCTCTGTTTCCACTTCTGGAACGAGCTCTGCTGACACGCCGTTGCTTCAAGAAACATGGAACCGGAAATGTCTTGTCCAGAAAAGCTCGTCTCTTGTCCCACTGCATTCCATCCGATTCGCGATCCTGAATATGAATCCGAGTCTGCATTCTCTCGGCTTATGAATAACGGTGTAAGTGATTCCGAATTGGAGTTGTCGAGGGAGAAGGAGAAGGAGATGGAGAGGAAGAAGGAGAACGAGGAGTGGTTGAAAGGGAGAGGCGGGAGGAAGGAGAAAAGAGGAAAGAGGGGGAGACCGCGAAGAAGTTGCCGGGGCCCCCAATGACGTAAGCTCCCGCGGATGATACTGCCCGGGTGCGGGTCCGGTCCGGTTCGGGCCCCGGCCGGCCGTCGCGGCGGACTCCGGACGGTGGCCAGTCACTGGTCCCAAGGCTCATTAAAAAGCGAGTTTGATGCGAATTCCTCCGCGTCACAGTCACTGATTCACACAGGAAGAGGAAGAAATTCGTTCCAATAGACAATTTTCCTGAAGTTTGGTTTGAGAAAGGAAAAAAAAAAGCGATTCGTGACTCCCCATGACAGTGTCTTTTGCATGCAACTCTTCTGCTATAAGGGCCCGTAGTATAGCACTGTCAACTGATCAGTAAACGTTGCTGACTCTATACAAAAATTCAAGAAAATTATATTTGTCACGATTCCCTCAGCGATTCTCCGTTCAGTACTGACCGAAGAATAGCCGTTTGTAACAAAAACTTTATGAGGTAAATAGGATAATTTTTATATGCATACTACAATCACGATTGAACAAGATGGAACGGGTAATGCTTGGTTGAAGGTGCGGTTTTTTTAGCGTTCCGATTTTTTTTTATGAAAAAAATGAGAAAAAAGCGGGTTTGATCCAACTTTTTGTGTTCTATTTTTGTTTAATTTTTTTAGCACTGAGGTGGTGTTTTTACAGAAAATCACCCAAAATTGTCAAATATAATTCTAGGTATCTAAAAATATAGGTTAAGTGGAGTGACAGAAAAAAAAACAATGTAAAGAAAAATTTACAGCAAAATCTGACTGTCTTTTAAAGTTGATGTTTGGCCTTTGAGATTGGATCAGCAGTTTCATTTTTTGGTCGCTTAAGTTTTGCCGTATGTGGCCAAAAGTTGCTCACTTTAGGACGCTTCTAATTTGTTTTTTTTTTCATCTCTCTGTTACAGGTAAATGAACATTTTTATTTCAAATCGGAGGTATGGTCAACCTAAAGTCAAATTTTCAAAGCAGCTGGGTGAGTTTTCGCAAAAAATATTTCTAAACTCAAGAACATGCACCAAACGAGAAAGAACCTTCTGATGCCACCGCTGACCGCAAAATACTGATGACTGTTCAGCCCAGTATCTTCCTTTTTTGCAAGACCACTTTTTGAGTATCAGCTTCAAAAATCAAAATGATAGTTTCAGTTTGCAAAAACAACTATTATGATTGATTGTTGTGTGCTTCGCTGATTTAATAACGCTAGTAAATTTTGAAAGTGCCTGCAGTCTGAGAAATTGTCTGAAAATCAGGTACCTCTTGCAAAAGTCTATGTACTATTGATTGATCGGGATCAGCCAAGACGGTCACTTTACATTTTTCTCCAAAATGATGTCCACAATTTTCTCCACAACACTTTTTTTTCGGTGTAGATTATATAAGTTTCTCAACGGTTCCATTCCCATGACATTTTCCGACTTAATATTCTGTGTTAAGTTCTGTTATCCTGCGGTATAATCATTGTTTATTAAATGATGGTGCACACTTTAGTGAAGTTGAGACATCCATATTTTAAACCCCATTGAAAAATTAGAAAAGATCCGCTCACAAAAAATCCGCTGCCAAATTGTGTAATTTGTTGTAATTTTAACCAACCCCCCCCCCACACCCCGCATCAATGTCTCCTTTCAGTAACTCCCACGTGAATATTATGCTTTAACAGTTTTTTTTTTTTTTTTTTTTAATTCAGAGCCGAAGCTGATTATTGTGAGATTAAAATAAAAACAAGCTTACATCACGCCGCAATCATATTCATAATCAGTTTCGTGTTGAAGCGCAATCTGGGAACGCTGCATGTTGTCCAATGGTCCATTTAAACCTGCACAAAAGATCGACTTTGATGGAGTCTGTTGAGCACTCACTAATTGTAATTCGATCTTTTTTATGTGTTTCAATGAAATTAAGAAACGTTTTTGGAGTGCACGATACTCACAATTGATCATAATCTTATCGTAAATCTTGCACTGCGGGGCGTCTTAATCTGGGACTTTAATTTCTCGGTCTCTCTCATCATAAAAAAAAGAAGAATGCAGATTGCAGCGCCATCAATCTTTCAGAGCCTCTGTTGGGGGCACTCGGGCACATTTCATTATTTAATTACTTTGCTTTAAGGGTCTTTTGTCTGAAGATCATTGGGTAGGAGAGCGACCCATTCCAAGGTTAATTGATACTCATGGATTCACTTTCATTCTCGCAAAACAGCATGACTTGTTGCTAGAAACTAGGACTCGAAACCCATGAGAGCGTTCGCCGTGCGCCTTGCGGGCGTGTGTGTGAATCAAATTTTCAAACGAAACAAATTTAGTTAAAATCAAATCATTGCGGGAACAAAGAGAAACAAATACAAAAGTTATTTTAAAAGTTTTGCTCGAATTGAAGCAATAACAGCATGATAAATTTTACATTGATAAGAAAAACTGCTTGATTAAAACCCTAGTTTGTGGTTTTTTAATGCTTGCTTTTCTTTTCAAGAACACAATATGTATAAATGAATCTGCGGGTACTATTATTATGCCTAGGTTTTTTCAATCGCTTGATTGGAAAAAAAACATACCTTTATGTTGGCCACGCATTAAGAAATGAGCATTTTGTGATAAGTGACCATTTTCCTGCTTTCCAAAATCAAGTGCATGGTTACCCATATTTTCAGGCAAATCTTCCTTTTGGTTTTTTAGAGCCCAGCAAAATTTGAATATTCAATCGCATGATATGGCAACCATGTTCATGAAGTGTTCCTCGTGTACCATTGAAGACAAAAAGATTGTCTTACCAAGATCTTACCTTTTTTAAGCATAACTCCTGGATACTTCAGCCAGTCTAAAATTCTTTACCTCAGCATTCATAAATTTTAAACCAAAGATTCTAGTGTCATTGGGTAACGATCCTTTAGGTTGACATATCTAATTATTTTTCACGAGGAAATCAGGGTTTTGTGACGATCTTTGTGACGTCAATACTACCTACGAATTTTAAAGCGAAACTAACGGTTTATCGAAACTCATTTCACGTCCTTTGAACAATCCGCACTTGGAAAACGACTAAGCTTCGTATTGTGAGGTGGTACTTGGCACTATAGCATCATCGCATCAATCGTCCAAAATACTCTAGCACTAGCATTTTGAACCGCATAAATGCATAATAATCTGGTGAAAAATGTCAGAATTTTTGAATATTACCGAGAATTCTATTCAAAAAGATCAGAAATTTTTGTAGGAAACCACGGCAGAATTCTTCTAGGGAAACTATAACCAGAATTTCTTTTCGGCATTATCTTCCATTAGAATTCTGGCCATTTTTATCAGAACATTTTTCTTAGTGTACCAGGTACTTACCTATCCGACAACTCACTTGACAAAACACTCTTTGAATATGACCAGCGGGTTGATTCTGCTCATTTCACAAGCAAGAATTCTATTCAAAAAGATCAAAATTCTTATGGAAACTACCAGAATTCTTCTGGAAACTACCAGGATTTCTTTTCGGCATTATCTTCTCATTAGAATTCCGGCCATTTTTATCAGAGCATTTATCTTCGTGTATACCACGGTACTTACCTATATCCGACAACTCACTTGACCAAACACTCCTTGAAATAACCACCTCCTTGATTCTGCTCATTTCACAAGACGAGACGAGATGACTCCGAGTCCTCTCGTCCTATCTCTTTTTTACAAAATAGAGTCGTTTATCTCGTCTATCTCTCGTTAGACCGGGAGATTCAGCCTTTACACTCGTGTCATATGAAAAAGAGGCTAATGAAATGGGTTCAGTTTTGTTCGGGGGCTCAACAAACAAAAACCTACGAGTATAATCGCCTAAGTACTGGTAGCGTAGTGATGCAAAATAAATCTACCTGAAATTTAAGTTTAAAGTCAAAATTTCAATGAATTAAGTCAAATATTTTTAGAAACTTTGTTCAAAACCGTTATTAAGTCCGCAAAATGTCTATTTAATCTATAAGGAAAACCTTACCTATGTCCGACCAAAGATTACTTATACATACAGATATGGCATTAGCCCGAATTTTGTTAAGTTGACTCCGGCCGTGATACAACCGGGCATACAGAGGGGATCATAAAGATTACAGAGAAAAGATAACATTTTCCATGTTTTTCTGTTACAAAACTGTTCCGTATTCCACGTTCCACTGTTCACGTTCCGTGTTTGTTCTAGTTCCGCAAACAAACACAGGAAAAGTGGGAAACGTAATCTTTTCGAACCAGAATTCTGTAATCTTTATGATCCCCACTGTATGCCCGGTTGTATCACGGCCGGCGATTTATCCATTTTTCATTTAACACGGGCGAGATGGCTAATGCCATATCTGTATGTATAAGTAATCTTTGTGTCCGACACTCAATAATAGCTAGGTGACTCTTGGGTGTTGTTTCGACGAGTCCCACCCTAATAATTCTAGCTAGAAAAGCGGACACCTGCATCGCAAGCTTTGCGCTGGATCTCTTCGACCCTTAAAAGATTTTCCTAAAATTTGACAACTGCGCCTCGCCTAAAGCTTTGACGGATCACTCGATTCAGGAAATTCGAATTTGCGCCTTTTCCGCCGCTGAGGATGATGGGAAGCGGGCCCAAGAACCAAGACGGCGCGCAGGCGCAGGCGGCGGTATAACCTTAAACCTTTCACACTGTTTGGTGGAACTTGTTAATTCTCTGTTTAAGTATTATTTGTGTACATTTTTTCTTTTAACGAGCAGTAAAATACTCGGACGTTTATCTTTCGGATCCATCTCCGTTTCCGCTCAGTTACGGCTGAGTATCCACACGGCGCGCGAGTCCGCTGAACTGACAATGAGCCGCACGCTCTGCCTTGCGGTTTGCCGGAACGGAAATAGGTATAGGGGCTAAGCGGTGAGGTGTGTTTGTAAAAAATGGTCATCTTAATACATTTCTTTTGATTGTTGCCAAATCTGGTATTTATATAAAACGTACCAGTTATACGCTTTTCATGAAAGTTCTCCAATTTCATAAATAAGGTCAAATAAATTCTGAAGTATTAAACGAGTGCCCTGTTCGGGCGCAACCCTTTTGGGCGGAGGGGTTCAATCAGGTAAAAAAAAGGAAGTCTTTTGGGCGAGGAGAATGTGGGAAACAGACAGATGAAGTAAGATGCCATGGGTCTTTTGGGCGAGGTCAAGTCATAGGCTTGGCAACCTCGCATTTCTCCGGAATGCGACTTTGATATTTATTAGACGCATGGTATCGAAGATTACCAACATTTTATCATCTGCATTCATGTTATTCACATAGTCGCACAAGTTTTCAGAGAAATTGGGAAACTCATATAAAAATGTTTTCTCCATCCGGCGCCGGAACAATGAAAATGAGCCAAGGAAAGCAGTCTCTGGTCAGATTGCTGCGGCTTAAACATCGTGGCATCAGTTCGAGGTAGTTCCAAAAACATTAGATAGACGCCTTAAATATACGCGAAAAAGTTTGGCTATTTGTATCAGGGAAAAAAATTTCGATTTTTTCTCAATTACGATCAGCTGTGATTTTTGGTTGTGATAGTGATTTTTTCCAATATTTTAACAATTTTTCTGTGATAATATAAGTAGTGACTTCCAACTTTTTGAACCTGCCTCCCTCTTACATTCGACTATCTGGCATCGATAGTGAGTCAATATGAAAATCGTATTTTTCTGCATTTTTTACTCGCCCGAAAAAGCCCCTTTGTTTTTGCTGATTCCTCTCCAACACCCTCTTTTTTCGCTCGCCCAAAAGTCCCCATGTTCCTCGCCCAAAAGGGTCGGTTTTTTCCCCTCCTCGCCCAATAGTCCGTCCACCCCCTGCTCTGGGTGCCCAACACAATAATTAACGGTCTCCTGATCTGACAATTAATTATACTTTCCTTGTTTGGATGTTTCCGATGACCGAGTAATGCGGTGAAGCGTAGGTACAATTTGGCAATAGTGGAACTGCAGAAACTTATCGAAGTTGAGCCTCCAATAACGGGCAGTCTACTCTGTGAACTAACGGAACATTAGATTAGAGGAGGACTGAATTTATGTTTTTATCGCGCCAATTAGAGCGCTCGTTACAAACCTAATTATCGAGTCTAGAAAATGTAAGTAAAAGCGGGCGCCATCGCCCATCACCACTTATTGCAAAGCTGACACTTTGAAATGTTCAATATGAGCTCTCTTCTCTGCTGTTCTCCTACCAAGAGCACGTACTGTACCCCTCCGCTCCCCCCTTAGAAACTTCAAATGCTGCATTTTTTCAACAAAAAATATAGCCCAACATTGCTTCAAGACGTTTCAAGATTTCAAATTTCATGGGCGCCCCCCACCGCCCCCCCTCACAGAAAGATTTAGGTTTCTTCAAGATTTTTATAGAGTGAACAAATTTAGCACGATAGTTTTCAACATCTAAGACTTCTGCGAGACATACTGTATGGAGAAAGCAGAAAGTGTGCGCCTAGTTTAAACAGTGTTGCCAGATTGGGGTGAAACAGCCGTACGTTTTACATTGATTTAAATGGGAACGACACGACTTTTTAACCTCGATCTGGCAACACTGAGTTTAAAAACGCCCATCTTGGAGCCCCTCCAGTCCTCATGAATGTAGTAACATGTGCAGATCTTCAATTATATTGGTCAGCTCGGTGTAAGTACATATAGGTAGCAGATTTCCTCTTCAGTATATGTACATACCCATTTATTTATTTAAAATGATATATTTCGAGGAATTCGCCATCGAGAAGGTAAATGTAAGTGACGTTGAAGAACGCAGAGAGAGTTACATCCATGTATGCAAAATCTACACATAGTAATAGCTTCATCTATGTGCTGCTTCGATGCTCCTAAATTAGAAGGAGTCTCACTTGGAAGCGAAATGTTTTTTTTTTCGCAATTTCTTTTCCTCTTATCACAGCCGTTATTATATAATATTATTTCAAAGGCAAAATAAGACACTTTTTAACTCTCTAATAAGTATGTGTACCAGTGGCGGCTCGCCAGATGAGGCAAGTGAGGCCACAGGGAGCCATCGCCTCACATTTTTTGAAGTTGGAGAAAGAAAAAAAGTTAAAAAAATAACATATTAAGGTTGAAATGTTTATTATTCCATCATCCTTTGTTTCAGTAGTCCAAAAAGTATGAATGAAACATAAAATTTTCAACAAAGTTTATGTGAAGAGCGTTTCAAAAAAAATCCTGTGCACCTCTCATTTTCGTCGCCTCACCTCCACGAGCCGCCAGTGATGTGTACTCCTTTAAATAGTTATTTGAAAAACGTATAATGGTGCGAATTGTGGACTTTAATTTTAGAATTTTATAATTTTAAAAAAAAGTATTAAAATGAACTATTGTACTTTCTTTTCGGGGGGGGGGGGCTCCCAAAAAGGTAAGATAAAGTACTATGTCATCATGAAAAATTTGAAAGTTGGGGATTTCTTGGCATTTCATGTCCCCGTGAGTTTGGTTTTTTTTTTGTTTTTCGCTTTTGTTTTTTCGAAAAACGATAAAGTGCAAAAATGGAGGCAAACGTGAGTATGAGTATAACGTCCGTAACTTACAATTTCTTCTAAATATTTCTAAAATTATGAGGAATTGTTTGCGAAAAAGTTCTAAATAACGATTAGTGTTATATAAAATCTCCTTTTTTGTAAAATACTTACAGTGAAAATTTCATAGAAATTGAAGTTTTCGAAAATTGCGGTGTCATTTAAAAAAATAAAAAATGATAGTTTCTTGCTAGTTGCTTCGAGGATGAAAGTGGAAAATTAACTTTGTCACAAAACCTCCAGATTATCAAGCTATTACAGGATTAGTTTAGATAAAACATTTAATCCGCAAATTGCGTTTAGGAAAGTGGAAGAAAATAACTTAAATTAAAACAAGGAGAGTGATAGCGTCTAGAAGACGTTGGTTGAGACTTTTTTATAATCAATCGCAGGTTTAGACTTTTAATCTTTTTTCAAGATCGTGGTTTTAACTTTATTATGCCCATGACACCCACTCAAAACCACCAAAAATTCAGGTTCGTGTAAACGTGTTATTAACTTGTAGCCATCGATTAGAGCAGTGTCGAGCATACTGCGTTCCACAAAAATCTTTGCACTTCTTTACCTTAATAATTTCAAAAGTAGCAGAGAAAAATGCTCCACAATGGGGCAGTTGCGCCGGTCTGCTTTTTTGTGTTTTTTATAAAGAAAATTATATCAACTGAAGAGCTGAGAACAATGGTGCCTTTGCTTTTTTCCTAAATGTCCCAGTTTTGGAGGTATACAAACGTGTAAAGTTGTAAAAAATCGTGTGCGTAGAGACGTCACTATCAGTGACGTCACCATTTAAAACAATGTATTTTGGGCCAAAATCTCATCTCCGGAACGATGGGACTTAATTATTAACCAAATGCATCTTTGTTCTCAACTCATCAAGTACTTTCATTTTCTTTTTAAAAAACACAACATTCAATACTCTTGCAACTGTCCCATTCCACCTATTTCTGAGGTCATTGGAGCCTTATAAATTGCAACTATGGAGACGGTAATGAGAATTAAGGTCCATAATATGTCGAGTATGCTCTTTATTAGAAATGTCAATGTCATACTAATGTCGATCGCCAGTAACGAGCATAACTAAGCCCTTAAATACCACATACCACCTAAAGTGTCATTGCCGCTGAAAAGACAAAGTAGAAATTACAAACTCATGCCAACAATTCTGAACTCGATTATTAAATTTTTACTTCTCAAGGTTTACTTGCAGGCCGCATTGGCGTTGCGATCAGAAAGAATTTTTCGTCCAATGTAAATTCAACTGAAAATATTGCAATATACGTGGGTTAGACAAGACAAATTGCATTTAAAAGTAATTTCACTCGCGAAAGATTTTCAGGAAGAGTACTCGATTTTTTAAAGTAAGCTTGCTGGCTGTTTTTTAAGCGGTATTTTCTCTTCTATATAGTAGCATATATGTGTTCAAATTTCTCCTATCTCTGGAATAATTTACTTTACTCCTCCGTGTTGGGTGAATTGGAATGAGGGATCAAAAGGATTCTAGCGACAGGAGAAGCAGGGAAACCCATTTATTTTCCTTAAGGTTCGCTTGAATGTGTGCTCACGGATGTCAAACCCAAAGACAAATTATTTTATCTACATTTAAATGAATACTTTCTCCCTCAATATAGCCAATATTCTGAAAGAGATATCTGGCAAACATGCATAAAAGCGCAGTATCACCGTGAATGTATATTAGAATGCTAAGAGGATACTTTTTACTGCAACGTTGCCGATACAGTAAACATATTAACCCTTTCTGTCATGAATTATGAAAGAAGACTGTAATCTGAATCCTATACCATTAAATTGAACGAATTTTTCTCATATGATTTCATGTGTGAGTCAATTTTTCCGAATTTCCGTGAGGCTCCTTGTAAAATGTCATCCCTTATAATGGACACTGATGTGGCGGGAAGAGTCAACATGAGTGAAAAGAGGCCTGAAATCTTCTTTTTTAAATATTGAATCTTCAGTGAGTGAAAATATCCAATTGATTTATTGAAATTGCTTATTATATGTGTTTTAAAAACTGTAAAAAAGTAACTATAAAATTGCTAGGATAAAATTGTGATCAAATCCAGTGAAAAACTACAGCACGAGCAAAGCGAACATGTGGCCTCGCCTATAAGTTGGTCCAAGAATAGTTTGGAATTCATTCTTGCAACTTTTTTGCAGTAGCAAAATATGTAGATTGTCTATTCTGATGTAAAATGCATGGCAAAAATAATGACGAGTCCATTAAAATGTTCCAAAACACTCCTCTCTAAGGAAACTTTGCTCAAAATTCAGGAACCACCCGCGTATTAATGAGCTTAGCACACGTCTCTTTCCCCCAAACAATAATAAACGCTACCTCCCAATATTGGAAAAATGGTAAGTTGCATTTGATTTTTTAATGGTGAACTGGAAGATTGATTCTTTCAGATTGTTTTGCGATGAACACAGTGATATATCAACGAAAAAAAGCTATAGGTTGCGATATTTTTCGACTTGTGCCTGATAAGGAATTCTGAGTCAAACTTTATATGGGGAGCTCATGCAAAGTTTGGTTTTTTCAATATGCGACTGTTCAATCTTTGGCCAGGAGCCGATGACTTTTCGATCACTCTGTATAAATGTGAGAACGAAAGTAAAAAACAAACCTAAACACTTGGGCTTATTATACTTCTCGGAAAACAGTATGATGTTTTCAACCGTGGGCAATCTACATTTTTTAAAAAAATCCTGACCTGATACTTCTTATCTAAACTTGCATCTGAACTATGGCAGTTTCTGAAAAAAATGCGCAGGGAATATGAGGCGTGCTCCTCAGCCCTGCGGTTACATTTAAATTTCCTCTGGTGAGCAAACCCGATGTACCATGGGCTCTTTTCCCGGAAATCCCATTCAATCGGACTTTTTATGGGGCGAGATCAACGCGCGTGAATAAATAAAAAGAAAAAGTGAGAAACAGATAATTGAGACGCTACAAGGAAATCTGTCCAACGATACATCACAAGCGCTCTTTCTTAGTTTATCTGCATCAGAGATTGTATTGAGATCTCTTTTGAAGAGCAGATCTCACGTTTTATGACCATTTATCGATGGGCCGCGTCAATTTTCGATCGCGTCAATTTATTTGACGGGGTAATTTTCAGGATTTAGTCGTGCAGAGTTTCTCTGACGAGGAGGTGTATATTTTATCGGCGCGTTCTTAATCCAACGCAGCGCTCACTTTCGGCGCTGATTGAACGCTTTCGAGGAAGCTGGTAGTCTGATTATACATGCGAGCCTGTCACTGATCAGCGGTGAAAGGTCGTAAGATTCTCACTTATGCCATTCGAATTGGGTTACAAATTTGATGACTAACCCCCCCCCCCCCCGAATAGGCATGGGAATTCACACAGAGCTACTATGTAGAGGAGAGAGAGAGAGAGAGAGAGAGGGAGAGGGAGAGAGGGAGAGAAAGAAAAAGAAGAAAAACTTGAGCTAGCCTTGAAATGAGAGTCTTGCGACTTCTTGAGATGTTCTCGTGTAAAATAAAAGTAAGGTTTGAGGTACCACCAAGCTGATCCTTCATCAAACACGGAAAGAGGCGCTGCATATTTCTTGGCATAGGCCAGAAAAGGGCTGTAAAGACATACTCTGTACAATTACAGGGTAGTACTTGAAGGCACGATTAAAATCCATCATCCTCAGTGGCGTCGCGTGAAATCTGGCAACACTGTATATTATCTATGCAAACACTCGGAAAAAGTCGAAAGTTGGATGTGCATGGTGAACTCTCTCTTTGCGATATTTTACATGGGTTTCAATCGACGAATTTCAACGTTGCCGGATTGCACAGAACACCACCGATCATCCTGATTTTTGGAACATCTCCGTGTAAAAAAAATCTGCGAGTATTCACAAAAGCTCTGATGCAGGCGGGGGATGTATTTGTTTGGATTTTTGAGATTTTTTTTTTTTTATTTTTCGAACTGAAAAGATTTCGTCGATCGATACATCGTTTTATTAAAATACGGCATATGATTCGACCCGACCCGACTGTAATACGGTTGCTATGCGGATCGTTTAAAATCGGTCAGATACATGATAGGGCCAACGCAAACGCTTAATAGCCTCGAAACTTGAAACTTATTTGATGAATGATCGAGTCGAACGACGGCGTCTGGGCCGCAAGCTTGGGCCCCGGATCCTTGAACATCAGCGTTTGCCGTTTGGCAAAGATTCATCTCTCAAATTAACAAAATCACCGGAGGATTATTCGTGCCTCTGCCGGTGCCATGCCGCCTGCTTCCTTCCGAGAACTAACGGTTCATCTGCGAGGAGGATATATGGATACTACGGAGTACGGAGGATCGGAAGATCGAGTAAAATTGAATTAAATTGAGTGTGGTAGAATTTCTGTACTTACACTCGTAACGTCACGGGTGTTGATGATAGAAGTACTTAGTGTTGACGTCACGAGCAGGATTTAGCTGTTCATTCATAACCCAACATAAGAACGTAACTTTCAAATTGGCTCACTGGAAAAAAATATTACCAGAAGCATGACAGACAATATGTGAACCTATGTGAGGGATAGTACAATTACCACTTTGGGGCATAGTTGCAAGGGTCTGAAATTTGGTGTTTTGTATAAATGAAATTATTTATTTATTTATTTATTTATTTTCAATTTGGTACAAAGTAGCCTTCCGGCTATGGTACAAGTCATAGACTAACATATACAATTTCACAGAATAATATTACTTTTTCAATTCCTTTAAATTATAAATTGCTTTTACTAACAAAAAATGTTTTAATTTAGAAAAAAATAAATTTACGTCGCCGTCTTTAAAAGGGTTTTTTTATGTCTAACGGAAGCAAGTTGAATATTTCGACCGCTGAAAACTCGATATTTTGCTCCGTTACTTTAAGTTTTGCCCCGCTATTCATGATGTATACATGTCTGCGAGATGGAGCTATTACAGAGAGGTGAATAATCTTGTTTTGGTAGGCAAAGTATAATGTGTCAAGGATGTAGAGAGACGGAAGTGTGAACAGGCAATTTTTTAAGAATATATCTTTTATATAAATTATAGTACTTACTTGATGAGCTGAGAACAATGGTGCCTTTGGTTTTATCATAAGTGTCCCAGTTTCAGAGATACACACGTGTAAAACTGTAAGATATCGTGTACGTAGTGACGTCACTACGCGGAATTTCCATTTAAAACGATGTATTTTGGGCCAAAATCTCATCTCCGGAACAATTGGTCGTAATTAGAAACCAAAGGCATCTTTGTGCTCAGCTCATCAAGTACTTTTATTTTCTTGATAAAAAAAAAACTTATCATTTTAGACCCTTGCAACTGCCCCGTTCTAGTGTTTGTACCATATTTTATGTCGAACCTTTTCATTTAAGTTTCGAAGTTGAGCTGATGCGTGTATCTCCGTGATATTCAAACCTCTCAATTAGTCCGGAGTAAAATTTTGTCCAATCGGTCACTAGGCCTGATTTGCAGAGATCACCAGACCAGAAATCCAGGCCTATTTTTTTCTGCCGATAATAATATGCATTTCTTTCACTGCATACGCAACGCGGAAGCGGTCAGTATACCTATGTCCACTCACAACGGTCCAATAATTTTTGCGCGGATTCTTTTATTCCATTTTAAAGAATCGGTCACCGTTTCCGCATTACTAGAAATCTGTAACATAAGCACAAACGTTGCGTATAAAATCATACATGCAGTGAGTTAACTCTTACAATGACCGTCAATCTATTTTGTAAATCTCCGTTGCGTGCCTATGCTCTACATAGATCAATAGCGTAAAATTAAGGATTCCTACTAAAAGAAAATAGACGCAAACGTTGCGTTCGAAAGATACACGGTGAAATCGACTTAATGCTGAATGTACAGCAAAACGATAAACCATTTCGTGTTTAAAGGACTTTAAATGTAATTCAGAAAAGTTAACTCGAAACATCTTCTCGCGAGAAGGCTTGGCTTGAGAAATGCTCAAGTTGAATCGCGTTGATTGAGAAAAATTGCAATTCAGAGTTGACGTTCATTATACTTGTAATAATTAATCGGTAAGTCTTTAAAAATCCTGAGTTCATTTCAAGGAAGCTAATAAGTAGCTTTCTCGAGGAATCTCAAGACGTTTATTCGGCTCAAGCGATGTGTATCTGAATCGCAAATTGCGAATCTGAAGGACAGCTCAAGTCCAAGCCAAGTCAAAGAAATCTCAAGTAAAGTCTCTAAATTGCAACAACCTTTAACTTGCAATTTTCGCAGTCAAATCGACTAGGTACTTCATAACTAACTATACCAACAATTTGAAATTACATTATCTAGGTTCTCTTTAAGTTCATTGAACGTCAAAACTCAATTCATAACACCAACGATGTTTTCGATTAATATACCGTACTTAAATCATAATACTATCGGATCGATAGCGAATATCAATGGACTGGTGGCCCACAATATATAGAGAGTGCATGAAGGCAATTCGAGGTAAGGGATTAACTAGATGCAATCTCAGGTTAAAGGACACCCCCCCCCCCCCCCAAAAACAAAAAACCATCTGACGTGCTCTTTAATTAAACAAACCAGCATTGTGGTCCAATTTAGGCTTTATTTAAAAGAGCACACCTTCTAAATTTTCTTAATGAAACCTCGAATTCCTGAAGTATCGAAGCTTACTTCGATATATTTAACGCAATAGCGAACGGAAATGAAAAAAAAAACGAGTGGTTTTAGAGAACCTTTTCCGTTTTTTTAACAAGAGATTTAATGCTCTGCGACCCCTGCTGGATGAGTAGAGCACACGTTGCGTTCTTTACAGTGTTGCCAAAGTTGGCGAGGAATTCAAAGACGTTACCTTGAGTTAAAAATGGACAAATGTGAATGTTTATAAACAAAATTGCAATTCTGCTGGTTCCTCGTGAATTGTGTGGTACATTACCAGAGCTGCAGCCGGGCATTGATTTTTCTCTCTCTTCCCCTATTTGAACTTCATTGTTTGGAAAATGCAGAATAAGGGGCTGAAATTATGTGACAGTCCCTCTCTCCATCTTTTTTTAAACACATGCGTTTAAATATAGGCAAAGAGAGAGGTAGGTATACAAATTCCTGTCTTCGGCTATGTCCATTATAATAAGAAGAGCGTGGGTGTAAAATGAAGCCCACATCATCAGAAGCGCGCGTGAGGCCTGAGGACTTTACCATCTCTCCTCTGTCCTGTCCTAAGTCAATATATGATAATCGTGTCGATCGAAATTTTACAATCGGTAATCCTACGTATTTACTCTGTCGTTTCAACAAATACGACCCCCCCCCTCCCGTCTCTGATGATAGTATCTACTCTCTTTCTGTGCGGTACGATGTCCCGAAAATCATTTCATCACACTTCTATGCACACGCGGCTTCGCGCAGTGGGCATGGATTGAGCTATTTGGTGCTAAAAAAGCGAAAGAGTGATTTAATGCATAGTTGAGTTTTTTTGTTCAATGCCCTTATAAACAAGTTAGTGCGATAGTGCCGTGGTCTTTAGGATCTACTCGGGGAACTATATATGTTATTCATATGGGGGATAATTTCTCGAATTTGTCAAGGTCCATCTAAACAGGGCAGTCTGATCGCTCTATAATATTTTGCTCCCACCTAAGGTACTTACATTTAACAGGTATGCTCGACTTGCTTCCCGTGTCATCTTCAGTGGAGCGAAAAAAAAAAAAAAAAGCAGAGTCCAATATGTCCGACAAGAGAAGAAAACACTGAACATGACGTGGGACATAATCAGGAGTAGATTTTTTATGCAGATGGATGGAAGTGGAACTATGTTTAGTGTTTTTTCTCACTTCGTCAATTTTAGTTATAATTTAATTATCTCTCTGTGAATTCTTTTACGCCGACACAATTGTCCAGTGTTTTCTTCTTTTGTCGGCCATCTTTGATTCTGCTTTTGATTTTCGCGCCCTGGACATCACGCGAGAAGCGAGTCAAAGTCAAGCACACCTGTTAAATATAAGTACCTTGGCTCCCACCTGTATATGCCGGAAAGGGGACCTGATCAAATCAGGAAACGACTCCCATTTAAATAACAAAGTTTCCCGATTTGGAAACAGATCCATTTGAACGTTGGAAAAAAGTTGAATGATTGATTAACCAAATGGCACCTACCTTCGATTTCGACTCTTCGAATCGAGTTCATTAACGGAAACCATTTTCAACGTTGTGAAAATTCACTCCTCGCCAGTGGCCACTCACTGGATACTAGTCAAGCGGGAGGGTTTTATACACTGAGAGAATTATTTTTTTAATCCAAACGTGTACACGGAAATAAATGTCTGGTTGAAATAACGGAACGTATTATTAATAATTTGGTAAAAAGAAATTCCTTTTAAAATAATAAAAATTTTTATTGATACAACGATTCTTTCTTGTGATTCTTCTGAATCATCAGAACGTTCAATTGGACCAATGATAATTCTCGTTGAATCAATAAGAATTCTTATTATTTTAAAAGGAATTTATTTTTACCTCAATTTCATAATACGTTCCGTAATTTCAATCAGAAATTTTTCTCCGTGTATTTCATTTGTGTTAAAGGAACTACACAGTGAAATATTGACTAAGGGGAATTTCTTTAATCCAAAGAGAATGTCTGCTGCTACAAGTAAAATACTCCTTGTTCTGACAGTGATTCTCCTTCATGCAACAGAACTTTACTTCGCGCAGGGAACACCGTCACAAGTAAACGTGTTTCCTTGCTTTTAAATAAGTGCTTTCTCTCAGTATGTTTGTATTTTTTTCTTTTCCATCCTCGATCAGTCATTTTGCCAACTGTGTTGTAGATGCGATGAGCCGCGGGCCCATGGTTAAATATTTGCTCTGATTCTCGCACTAGAGCACTAATGTCTGCGGATGAAATTCAACGAGATCCGAGTTGTAAATAATATTTACTGTTGTTGCATCTCCTTCCCTGATGGGAGAAACGGAAGGTCGCTAGAGAGATTTTATGTAATGATGTTGGTATAATTTTGCCAGGTACTCCTGCTGGGAAAACAATGATTCTCCTACTTTATACCTGAATCATCATTCGGCGAGTTTTTCTCCTTAGAGGTAGAAGGCAGCTCGTAAATTAAGTGATTTTTGCAGGAAAAAATGTCGTATGTCTTAACGTGAGGATTCAAAACTAGTTGGTTTTTTTCTAGGAAAAAAAAAAAAAAATCCCCGTCCACAGTTGAATTTTGATTAATGAATTGACCAATTTGGGTTTAAATTCTTGTTCCATGTGGAACTCATCCATGCAAATTTCGTAAATAAAATGTTTCAGATCCATCTAGCCGTAAAAACATGTTACAGTTAACCGCAGTCGACATCGTTGACTCATCTAACTGCAAAAGTGCATAATATTGTTATCATATTAAGTGCGGAAAAAATTAAAAATAGTAAGTAATATCCAACGCTTAAACCATATGCCGAAATATTTGCGGATCCACAGCCTTCGCGAACGGGGAGAACTTGGGATTTTCGACCCCCCTTTTCATTTTTCTCTCGTTCTTCCCTCTTCCTCCCCCCTCTTCCCACCATTTTTGGCCGGACGAGAGGAACATCACCCCCTTCACCCCCCCCCCCCTTTCGGTATCCGACAATGTGCCAAAGTATATTCGTTTCCAAGCTCGGTCTACCTCGCAAAATTTCAATATTCTCACAGACGCAGTCTAAAAGTAACTCCACGTTAATGACATTTGCAAAATGTTTCGTTGGGTGCCACGTGCCTTCAATTACCAGCATAAGCAAAATTAAACACCGTGGAGTGGAACTAATAAATATTCAGCTAAGTCACCAGTTAATTTAAGCAAGCAATATTGATAACTTGTCTTAGAAACCGTATAGTAAAGAAGCTAAAGTCATTATTGATAACAGAGGACTCCCCCCCCTTTCTCTTTGCACCGTCCCTCTTTTTTACCCCCCTCTCTCTCTTCCCCACAATATTTCTCCCCCCCTCCGCTCATATTTTTTTTCTCTCTATTTTTTATGTCCCTTCACCACTCGCCGAACTGAAGTTGACAAGCGGTGCAAACTACAAAGTCGAGTAACCAGTAAAGTTAGTCCACGGATGGCGCGGCCGGCCGGCGCGTCGAGTCTCGCCGGAGATGTCAATAAACTTTCCTTTACCGGAACACTTGTTGCAGTGACTCTTGTTATTTTTGTTATCAGCACTAACGCTGTGCGCATTGGGCTTCGCTACCTCGCACTGTTTTAATCACCCCACAGTAAATCGAAACGTGTAATTCTTTTTCGATGGGGGGGGGGGGCATAAAAGTTTTGTTTTATTAGCTCAGACATAACCCCTTATGGACAAAGCCCGGGCATGCTTGTTTTTCCCCTCTAAGTCTATTACACATTTTTCAAACGCGATTATTTATAAAAACACGTACAAGATATAAGGTCCTGTCGGCGCCTTCAATCCGTTGTATAGGCAATTCCAACTCCCTTGAGTACGAAGAGTTAACTACCTTCCCTATAAAAACGGTGTAGTGGAGTTTTATGCGCTAACCTGGTTCTTACAAAGAGAGTTAACGGTGGTATTTTCTTGAATAAATCAGGTAACTGCTGACTCATCTTAAAATGTGGAACCATCAAATAAACTTTTTTTTTTTTTAGTTTCCTCGCTAAATTTATTTCTCTTAATCTTGTTTTTCTGCTCTTGTAATGGTATTCAGAAAAATCCTCGGTTCGATTCTCAGTCAGTGGCAGCCAGAGCGATTTGGTAACCGTGCAATTTTTCCATTTAAACTTGTGTTAAAAAATCGATTTTCACAGGGAACGACCGTACAGTAGACGGAAATAACCGATTTGATGGATGAAAATCAGCAGATGAAAACTCATCTATTATTATCGTTATTTCCAAAACTAATTCCAGACACTTTGTGTACCGCATGTTTAAGCTTAAATCAATTGTTAGAAGAGGTAAAGAACGTTATAATATTGTACTGAATTATTTTTGAGCTTTTTTAGTAGAACAGATTTTGACGAGCTCACTTTCGGCTACAGAATCAGTCATTATACCACCGTCAATTGTCGATCGGGTAGCCTTGTAGATTTTTCTGAATTATATCTTTCCAGAAAAAAAAAGAAAAATCGGCAACAATGCTGCTAACATGTGGTTTTAATTATTATACATCAGTGGCGGCTCGTGATATGTGGCAACATTGAATCTCATTCATTTAAACCTATGTTGAATAATCGACTTATTTGTGAATCACCGTGTATCGCCTGGAATAGATAGATTCGCAAAGGTCTAAATGGCAAGAGAGAACAGTTGCCAGATTGCACGAGCCACTGTTATACATATAGACATCAATGTTATGACGACTCGAAAAACTTCTCAGATAAAATTCCATTCGAAACCTAAAACGGATCTAACTTATTCTGTATATTTTCGATTTTAACTTCAATTCTGGCAAAAAAAAAAAAAAAAAAAAAAAAAAAAAAAAAAAAAAATGAAAAATAGCTAAAAAAGAAATACAATTAAAATAGTATTAGTACAAAAACCTATAAATTGACAACTCGGCGATCCGAGCTGTGGCCGAACGGAATCTCCAAAAGAGGCATGGGGGAGGGGGGTCCGGAGAGACAACCAATGAACTTCAGAATCATGGAATGAATTGTCGATCAAAAAAGTACGTATGAGTGACCGGTACCGTATATAAACGTATGGTATGCCCTTGTAAGGGGGTACCGTCGCATCGTCCCCCCTCTCTCCCCCAGTCCACTGTCCCCATCTTTTGTCTCACACACCAAACCCCTCTACTCACCGCCTTTTGCTCCGCACCTCCCTAGATCCCGGAGCAGTGAGGACGCGGTCTGTTTACGAATGAAGATAATCTTACGCGGAGCTTTGATGCCAAAATGTTCAAATAGAATAACGTCGATGGTAGAGATTGCAATCTGACAACGTTGCAGTTTGTCCGCATAGATCCAAGGAAAAATCGGGTTCCGAGGGTGTCCCCAGCTGCACAGTGCACACCCAATAGTTTGATTGTTTCCATGGATGACAAGTAATGCTGCCAAATTGCGCGGGAAATTTAAAATGTTTACTTTAAGTTAAATGAGAAAAAAATTCGACATTCCTGATTAAAATAAGGACAGCATGTAAAATTAAAAGATTGCACTCTCCTCTAAATGAAGTCAAGTAAAATAGCTTACTTCTAATCAAGAGATAAAGTGCAATTACGCAGGGAGTTTTTTACTTTTTGAGGATATTTCTTCTGTTAATGTACTATATATCCCCTGATCAGTAGTGCACCGAGAGTTTCTTCATCTCTCTCTTTTCTCCATTGAAAAATGTATGTTAGACAAGGATGGGCAACGGGATGAAACCCCCTCTTTCTGTCCTTTTCCTACTTATACATTCAAATAGAAAATGAGAGAGATAGAAGAGATCCTGGTTGCGCCAGTGCCCCTGATTATACAAAATTGTATTTCTTACAGTAATTATACACTTTCTTTAATCTTTGTTTCAGGTAAGAATAATGCGAAAATAACTCAAATAACAGAAGTGTTATTGGAACGCATCCCGATTGATATATTACATTGAAACACGGTAAATTTCATTTTCTATTCTATTGGTATTTTGTTCATCATACTTATCTACGATACAAGTACTAAATCTGGCATCTTTGCACACTCGCTCCCATTTTTCATAGGGCTGGGGGAGGGGGGCTCTCCTTCTCTCTCCCTAGAAGTACAAGGATAGGAACTGCCCGAGTGCCCATGACCATTGTTGTCTGCATAAGTGCGTCTAATTAAAAATTATTAAGTAATTTGTATGCGTTTCAAGTTGCTTTATTAGGAATATCTCATGTACGTACTTATACTTACCCGTAGCTCATTCAGTTATTCGGCGCGGGCAAATACCGTACGCTTCCCGCACATTCATTGTCGAAGCAGTTCACAGTTACTTATTCCAATCTCATGTGGACACCATCTAAGTTGATGTTATAGATTTAATCTCGTGATATAAACGGTTAACGTTTCATCTGGTTATAGCTCACCTCACCTCAAAACATGAACTCTCTCACCTCCGAGCTACCATAAGAAGAGAATAAATCAAGAAAGACTGATGGACGTGTTTTGCTGTGTCTGATGCCGCACCCACGTAGGGCTCCAAGATGTGCAGGGGCCGAAAAATGTTGGTCCGAAATGGTCAAACTACATTGATGGATGGTGAAGATTCGAGCATGCTAGTAGATAATTTACGGCCTCACCATATGCATCTGGGAGGAGTAGTATTTCGCACCAACATTTTTCGGCCCCTGACAAACCAGCAGACCGAAGATTCTGAATTTTCAGACGAGACGACGCGAGAGAGCTAGAATCGATTAATCCTATTGGTTTAAACTGCGTTAGTCACGTGACTATATGCAAACAAGACTTGGAGTCATTCGGTCTAAAACGAATGACTCGATGGCGTGACGCCGACCGCGCCGTTTATACCAATGGGATAAATTGATTTCCCATTTTCCCTGTCGTGTCGTCCGAAATTTCAGAATCAGCCCACTGCAAATGAAGCTCGAAGGTTATTGCATCAGTGGCGGCTCGTGCAATATGGCAACAATGTCACTCCTCCATTTGGTTGTATGTGAAACAATCGATTCTTCACCAGCAATCGATTGTTAAACATAGATTCAAATCGAGCGAAGACATTGTTGCCAGATGGCACGAGCCGCCTCTGTATTGCATTGGTCCGTAATAACCGTATGGGCGTCAGGCTCCCATCGCTCCCAAAACTCTTGCTTGGCGACCTCGGGCCTTCTAAGTTTTCAACCAAAGTAAAAAAAAAAAATAAGAATTTAGTTCCTTTGAATGGAGAAACATATCTGAAGCTTAATTGTTTTAATTAGAAACTTTCGGGCTGGCAAATAAATTAAGATTCTTTACAGATATATATATTTTTTATTCCGATCTCTCCCCATCTTCATGGCTACAGGCGAATGGTCCTTTGAACGAGTGCAATCTACAGTTCTCTTCGGATTCCATACTGCCTGAAAGCCTATACCTATGTTCAAAATCACACGACGCGACTTGGTAAAATAATTCTGATGAAAAAATGCGCCCAACAAATAACAATAAAAATAAATACCTTCTTACTTTCGAAGTGGTTCGTATAATAGCTGGTGATTCATGTGGATAAGAGCCGCACGAAAGAAATTCCGATGTTCAAATACTTTCGATTGGCAGACATAATTCAACTTGAATTGCACTGCGACGAACGAGAAAGGAAAGTTGCAGTTTTCGAATATTTCTTTGGCACTAAGGATCGATCAAGAGCGACCTTTTCAGACTTCTAGGATCAACTTTTCAGGTGATTGCCAAATGTTTTTTTCGCAATATTTTTCAAAACCGTTATAGAACAACCCACTTTCTTTGCACACGCATGTGCATAAAAATTAATTTATGTTAACTGTTCGTGGGCAAAAGCTGAATATGTTCTAAAATACTTTAACAAGAATATCTCAAGCACATATAGCGAGCTCGTAAATATCCGTGAAATGCGTTGAAAGCAACCCACTGGAAACTTAGAGCGCATTTTAACTGATGTGAAACGACTGACGACCATCTGAAATTACAAGTTTTCTGTGAATTTAATAATGGTGCTCGACCTTCTTCTCCCGTCTCTCCCTCTCCTTGACCAATAGGCAATGTCTCCAAAGGATTAGCAAACAAATATATCTTTTCACTTAACCAAGTATCATTAGTGATATAATACATGACTTTCTATAATAAAGGCACGCTCTTCGAAAATGTTATGAATTAGTAGGGAGAGGTTTTGGCGTTTATGAGAATACTCTGCGTTACGGTCATGTTGTAGCCAAAAATAAATCTGGCCAAGAAATATTATTCCTAATGTCTTTCAACTTGTATTACAGATCAAAATCATTGAAAGCAGAAGTCATGAAAGGGCTACATTTCCACGTGTTTCTAAAACCAAAATCTATACATTGAAACTTTTCTTTTCTTTTTTTGAGAGTATAGAGGAAATGCAATTTACTTGTATTTAAGTTTAAAAAAAAAACACAGATTGAACCAAAACCCCTTGAAATTTTGATAAATTTCGAAGGATTTTCAAATAAGAAATGGCATAAATCGACACTCACTTCAGAGACGTTTTAAATCAAGCATCTTTCTTCTCATTATAAATCTGAAAGAGATAATCTGAAGGTAGCTCACTTAATATAACTCAAGAAAGGCTGGTTTACGGTGAGTGGCACTATGTTACAATTTTTCTATCTCAACTCGACTTGACTTGAGTATTTTTCAAGCAGAGTCAAGTCAACTAAATCTCAAGTAAAGTCTCTGAATTGCACTCTTACACGTTCCAATAGTCATAATGGAGCTGTTGCAAACTTTTGCTACAGGCTTATCAATAGTTGACTAAGCGGTAAAACCTTGTAAAAATAACGATTAGCGCACCAAAAAATCACGAAACGCCACACAGCATATGGCGCTGATTGAAGATAGGGAAACCCAATGCAAACCGCGGCCCCGGCCGCCGTTACAGTCTTGCACGGAAAAACAAGATTAGTGAAAATAACCATACGGATATCTGATTTTGGCACCTGCTAGATGTTAAGGTAAACTTGACCAGAAGTATGGTCGTACATTTACCGATTTTTTGAGTAAATTCGACATGCAATCAGGTAACATCACATGTTACCTAGTCAAAACATAGTATACTTCTGGTTAACATTACCATAACATCTAGCAGGTGCCAAAATCAGGTATCCGTATGGTTAATTTCACCGTAGTTTTTTTTCCGTGTGCGTTTAGAAGCATTTTATGAGTTTAGGAGTGGATTTCGTGATTTTTTTAGTGCACTAATCGTTATTTTTAGAGGGTTTTACCCCACAATCATCTCTTAATAAGCCTGTCGCAAAAGTTTGCAACAGCTCAATTACCTGAAGCTTCGGTAGATCGACGATATTCGCTACTGCTAAAATGATCACTGGACAAGTTGTTCCCACCTAGTGAAGCCTTCTTGTCAAAGTCAATAATGTGCAACAAGAGATGGGGGAAAAATGGAAATCCGGCACCACTGTGACGGACGCCCTCTCTCTTCTGACCGCCTCGAATTATTCAGCCAAGTTATTGGTCCAGCTTTGAATCGCGAGCTCTTCCTGACAAACCATTGACATTCAGCGCCGGCATTTCGGCAAATTGATTGACTTGCCCCTCGGCCGATGCTGTATAGGCAGCCCACACGACACGCCGCGCAATGCTATGCCACGCGCTGCATTTGAATTCCTTCATTGAGCATGACCGACCGTACGCTGCGGGTTGCATTCCCATCAGGTGAAGTGGCATCCATCGTGAATCGCCTGAAGTTATAACATCGACGTCAGATTTACAGTACAAAGAACTAAAACCTTCATATTCTTTAAATCTTTTGCGACAAGTGGATTCCTAAGTAAAGTCATTTGAATTCGGCTGCTCCTTGGATCGGAATTCTCTCCAGAATCCAGATTCAATCCCGCTCGGTAATCCCAGAGGTCTCCAGTGGATTTTCGAACCGGATTATATTTATAAATATATGGATTGCTAATCGCAGGATTGCCAATCCTTCCTTTACATTTGAATTCATTACTGGATTGGCTGTGCAGTTACGGCGACCCTGCTCTGCGATTTTAAATTGTTTATTTTTCGGTTTCAAATGTAAACTGAGAGAATTCTTTTCGTTAATCCAAGAAGTATTTCGTTTGTGTTAAAGAAACTGCACAGTGAAATATTGACAATAAGGAGAAATTCCTTAAACCCAAGGAAAATTTCTGTTGCTATACAAAGTAAAAGATTCCTTGCTGTGACAGTGATTCTCCTTCATGCAGCAGAACTTTACTTCGTGCGAGTAAAACTGTTACAAGTAACCGTGTTTCCTTGTTTTTAAAAAAGTGATTTCTCTCAGTGTATTGTTTATTTTAAACAGTTCCCGGTTACAAAGTCTTTCAATAGGTTATCCTTGACTTCAAACAATTTGTCTTACCTACCTACTATGGACTCTTTCAACTGATCCACAGTTTTAATGGGGCAGTTGCAAGGGTCCGAAATTTTGTGTTTTTTATGAAGAAAATGGAAGTACTTGATGAGCTGAGAACAAAGATGCCTTTGGTTTCTAATTAAGTCCCATTTTTCTGGAGATGAGATTTTGGCCCAAAATACATTATGTTTTAAATGGGAATTCCGCGTAGTGACGTCACTACACCCACGAATTTGTGTAACTTTACACGTGTGTATCTCCAAAACCAAGACACTTAGGAAAAAACCAAAGGCACCATTGTTCTCAGCTTATCAAGTACTGTCATTTTCTGTATAAAAAACACAACATTTCAGACCCTTGCAACTGCCCCATTGTTTCCTGTAAAATTTAGTTTTGCAGAGTTGAGTCTTCTTCAAATTGACAGACAGAATTCACAGGCCGCCACTGAGCAGCAGATTCCTTTGCCAAAAATCGATTATTTTACAAAGGTTTAAAAGGAAAAAAACCTGTGTCCAAGTTGCAAGATCCGCCTTTAGTCAAAATCTACGTGTTCTTTGAATGTCGCCAACTCCGCTCAGTTTACACATATGTTTACAGTAGCACGAAATTCTGATTCTTATGACATTTTTCGCTACAATTTGGCAGCGCCGTGCCGGTTCGACCAAAGACAGAGGTTGTAGCAGGTCTTTTATGGAAAGTCCGCCACTGCACTTCCTTTCTTTCGATCATTGCATCTCTCGTCATTCGCGGCTTTCTTCGCAGCATTGAGAGCAATAATTTAGTCTATTAGCTCGCTTTTACTGGATTCTTTCCGCAAAGTTGCCGGCGTCACGTCTCACAATGAATCGAAACCAACGAGCTATACATTTTTCTAGAGTGGCGCTTTAACAGGTAACCTGCGTAACCACCATGGGGGATTTTGAGGTTAGGTCTAAGCGAGTGATTTGTCTATTTGTTCCCGTGTATTTTGGTGCGACACATCAATGAATCAAAGCATGTTCCGGTCCATTGTGCGGTGGCGCCACACCAAAACACGCGAAATCAAATGGGACAAATTACTCGCTTAAACCTAACCTCAAAATCCCTCATGGTGGTTACGCAGGTTACCTATTAAAATCGCCACTCTAGATAAAATGTATAGCTCGTTGATCGAAGCACACATTATTTTAAGAAAACAAACCATTAATAACTGATACGCGGAAAAAAAGTAATTGGTCAGATTTACCACCTTGATGACTGATTTTTGGCACCTGCAAAACAAGATGGTAAAATTGACTAGTTATCGAGTTGAATGAAACAAGCAAGTTTAACATAAGGTTAAATCTATAGATATCTAGTAGATTTGACCTAGATTTAGATTACAGATTTTTTAAGATTGCCGTTTGTGGCCGAAAAACCTTAATTATAGGTGAATAAAAAATAACGACTTTGTATAACAATAGGCTATATGAGTAGCAAAATGCTATGTACGTATACATTATTCTGGACAGTTTTACAAGAACAGAGTCTGTAAAAATTATGATTTTGATGCTTCTAATAGATCAGATTACATGATTTTAATAGGTCCGTCGCAAACTTATGCGGCAGCTATTTTGAATTTTGATTCGCTGTTGTGCTATGGAGCTGACTGCTTGTTTTTCTTTCCGTCTTTCTTCCCTTCTTTTCGTCTTCTCTTCTCTTTTGAAATACTGGGAATGTGCATTTGCCACTTCCTCCCATCTTACCACCCTTGCCGTTGCCGCCACATGCACCGCAGTGTTAGTGACATTCGCTTTGAAATTAGTTCAGGGCCGTAAACGGTAAGAGGCCAAAATCCACAAATTTGGATATGCATGCGAAACGCTTTACGGTATCGTATCTATCTTCTTCCCTCTTCCCCCTTCCCTTCATGTGATTAAACGCGATATGCTATGAGCAGTGGTGTAGCATGCAATTCGGCAACGTTGCAGTTCATCCATTTAAACCTATGAAAAAGATCGAGCTATATTGGGTGTTCGGTGAACACCTTCGCATTCGACCTTTTACATGGGTTTAAATGAAGACAATCCAAACGTTGCTAAATTGCAGGCTAAGCCACTGGCTATGAGCTAGAGTAATGCGCGCCTGATACATGCGTCGGAACTGCACATATCTCAAAGCTCATACGCAGATGGTGGCGCATCAAGGATCTCTCCAATTTCTCTCATTTCCCACTTGAATGTATAAGTTGAAAAAGGATAAAAGGGGAGACGGTTTTTCCCCCCTTTTCTTACTTTAGTCCAGCATACATTTTTTAATGGAAAAAGGAGAGAGACACAGCATTTCTCTCCGTTGCGCTACTATGCACATAGAGGCGCATGCGCAGAGGATTGTGCTGTGCTCGACCATGACCATGACCACAACGACGAGTAAGGCGGGCACTGTTGCCATTTATGGCAGAAATTATCTGAATCTCCCATGTAACTCAACGTTATAGATTCGGACCATTTCTGCCACAGATGGCAACACAGAAGATGTGGCTGAACTGAATGTCACATCGCGCTGAACGTCAAAGATCGATGTAACATTGCCTGCTCGTGCGAGAGGCTTTCTCCATATCACCAATGAGAAAAGTTTGCAAATTGGCAACGTTGTATTCCACCCATTTAAAATCACCGAAAAAATCGAATAAGAGGGTTTTCACCCAACGTCCAATATTTAGAGATTTTTCGTGGGTTTAAATGGACAAAATGCAACGCACTGTTCGGTACAACACAACGCCGCACTGTCCATCAAAGCTCAAAGAAAGAGTTGTTTGGTGTCACCTGGCAATACTGTTTCGATGTCAATCGCTCCGATATGTCCGGTTGTCCTTTGCACAGTCAAGCAGAAATCAGTAGTGCAAAGAGAGATTCTCTATCTCTCCTTCCTCCATTAAAACGTAGAGGTTAGACAAGGATAAATAAGGGTAGTGGTGGCTCATGAGCAATTTATTATAATTTTTATCCCAGATAAATCTATGCAAAAGTATCGATTTCTTGGGGAGTCCATTGAATCTCCTGACGATCGATAATTTTTTTAATTTTTAAATTTTATTTATTTAATATTTTAGACATTTTTACATTGCGTTTCACCAGTCACCTCAGATAATGGGATTAAAACCCTCATCTTGTTCCTCACTGGCGCAACCAGGATCTCTCCCATCTCTCTCATTTCCCATTTGAATGTATAAGTAGGGAAAGGACAGAAAGAGGGGGTTTTATCCCGTTGTCCATCCTTGTCTAACATACGTTTTTTAATGGAGGAAAGAGAGAGATGAAGAAACTCTCGGTGCGCTACTGTTGTTCCTTTTTCAACTTGTACATTCTTAGGAAATTTGAGAGAGAAGGAAGAGATGCAGCGCATATGTCACTGCTAAAATGATCAATTCGGCGGTCAAAAATCAAGAAATTAATATTACTTAAAATACAAGATTATTCAGGATTGTATTATATACAAAGAGTTAGAACTCTTAAAAATAATATCTTAATATAGATAATTTCAGCGGGACGCCTGAATTTTTTCTTATATGCATGGGCTCAAAAAAGGTTCGGGACGAATATAGGCTTTAGGCTCTATATACCTAAAGATCAAGGATCTAACCTAGCCATACAATTCTTTAATGGAGTATGAGAATGTTAGTAACTCTACGTTACTAAGCCCCGGTATAGAGCCTACCCGCGACTCATTTTAACCTGCTGATTTTTGGCAACCAAATCGTTCAGTTCTGCCCACTGTGCCTTAAGCATACGTGCGACATGCCCGTCTTGGATGCGCGTTGAGACGTCGGCGTCGCGTCAGTCACAAGGAACGCGGGACGCTCAAACGAAATGGACGGACAATTGCCAGCAGTGTTGCCAAATTTGGCACACAAAAATATTACATTTCGCGATAGGAAAAATTGGAGCGAATTCCGCGAAACGGCAGCACTGATCGTCAGTCACTTTTACCAATGTTGACTTCACAATGAGCGTGCGTTATACTTGAGGACTCGTGCATGGCTGCGCGGCCCGATAAAACAGTGGCAGTTTGTACGATTTGGCAACCATGCAATATCTCCATTTAAACTTGGGTAAAAAAATCGATTCTTCAATATGTACGCAGCCTTCAGGAGATTCGATTGTTTTGCATTCGTTTAAATGAGCAAAAAATTCTGTTGCCAAATTGCACGAGCCACCGCTGCGCTCAAAACTCCTAAATAATGTAGAGTGCTCTGCTGATGGATGATCGTTATTATATGACACATGAGCCATGAATAATAAAGGAACTGCTGGACACTAAAAAACAAAAAACAAAATAAAAAAAAATAAAATAAAGGCTCAAGAAATAGCGAAATGATATAGCGAAGTGGTTTGTATAGTGGTGTCATTTTAGTTTCCCCCATTGGGCGAGGGGGCAATAGTCAACGTCAATCTTGACGATCAAATTTGATTAAATAAATGCATGAAATTGAGTTTACAACCACCATGAAACAAACATGTCTCATGCAAATCACCAAAATATCCCAGTTAAGGTTCGAGAATCTCCCGGACATCTGATAAAAGCCCCTGCAGATCTAGGGAAAAATTCGCATAGCTGGCAGCTTTAAGGGCCATCCATAAAATTGCTCTAGACTTATGTGGATCCAAAACGTTTTCCTCTCTCTCTCTCCGGCTATTCAAACGCACGCGATTTAGAAATGGTGGCAAGAAAGGCTTATACCGAGTTACTTTGGCCCCTAAAACCTGTCTTTACCAAACACACGAGTTAAAATGGGTTTGGGGGGGGGGGAGAAACCATATTCCTGGACCCGTCTTTAACTTCATGTGACCCTTCACAGTTGCCATTCTATGGTCATTCTGTGGCGGGTCATAAATAGGTAATTTGCTGCATTATTTTTATTTCTACTGTCCCATATGCGCCTGTAAGAATTCAAGTAGGGTCGTTTCCTCGTTTCACTCTGTTATGCTGTCAAGTTGACGCTCAGTTTAACAACTTTCAGTCCACTTGTTATTACCTACTGCTCACCCTTAGTTTCACATTGACTCGAGTGAGTCCGTTTCTTAATATTCCTCACGCGTCGAACGTGTAGCAATGCCTTTACAGCTTTAATGTGTGATAAATACTCACTGGTTGTTTACGAAGCTTTTTATACGCTCAGGCTTGCGGTATGGTGTCTTTAAACAGCAGGGTCGGACTGGCCAGGGCCGCTAGGCCGCGATCGCGGCCTAAAGTTTCGCTTTTTGAGGCCCAAGGGGGCCCCGCAGGGGCCTTCGATGGGGCCCCCGTATGGATAAAATGGAAAAATTTAGGGATGAAAAAAAGAATAAAGTATCAAAGAAGACAGTAAATAGATTACTCTAAAGGAAAACCATTGTAAGCTAATTAAGATTGCTTAATATAAGGATTGAAAATGCATCGAGACTGGCCAAGTCCACTCCAGTCCAAGATGCGGACCGACATTTGGAAAATCTGGGGCCCCCGAACGTTTAAAAAAGGAGCCTTCGAATGGATTAAAACGGGGCCCCAATCGGGTGAAAAACGGGGCCCCCGGTCGGGTCAAAATGGGGCCCCCAAACGGTTTAAAAACGGGGCCCGTTAGTCCCCCAAAAAGTATCGAAAGAATAAACTGGGAAGAAAATAATAAATACTGGCAAGAAAAACGAAAAAACGACAATTCGTGTAATTGCAAGCGAGAGGCGAGTCTTAGGAGTCTACCATTATGTCTTATATTTTTTAAAAACAAGTTTTCCTCTTTTCCTTCTTTTCAAAATCAAAACTTGCTAAAATATTATCTCTATCTCATAAATAATTAATCGGTTCTCTCACAAATGAAACCCTAAAAAACTCATTAAAATTGGGTTTTTAGGACGTAAAATTTTCAAAATTTTTCGGGGGAGGGCCCCCGGACCCCCCGTCACCACCTGGGGGGTATTCCATACCCCCCAGACCCCCCGGTAAGTGAGACACGTGAAAACAGATGGCGTCAATTTAACCCCCCCCCCCCCCCCCCCAAGAATGAATATCTAACTCCACCACCGAAGATAATAAGTTACTTTATCCTGGACTAGAAGCCAAGGCCGAGCATATGCTCTAGCTGATATTTGGGTGGGTTTAAAAAGGACCAAGAGAAGCCCACTGCGATCTGGATCCTTTAGTAAGTCTACGTAATAACTAAAAAATAAGGAACAGAGAACTTTAATTATCTGTTAAAAAATAGCGTAAAAAACTGCTTCGTTTTAAGTTAATTTTTAAAAAATGGTCTGAGGGGGGCCCCAAAATGGAGGGAGGGGCCCCCAAATTGACCGAGCGGCCCAACATTTAGAGAGCCAGTCCGACCCTGTTAAACAGTACTTAAATCACAGATCACAAAGCGGTACACGCTTCGTACCTTATTCACTGCATTTTACCTATCGTACTCTCAATTGCAACGTAGGATACATAATACATATGGACATTTGAGCTAGAAAAAAAAATCGTTCATTGATAAAAATCTACTAGTGAAAAATAGCCGGTTGAAAGAACTTGTTCGCATTCGTTTCATTTCGTGCACCAGAACTTTTTCGAAGCAAGCTTTGTGAGGATGGCGTCGAATATAACTCTTTGCCAATCAGAATAAACCAGTTAAAAATGTTTGCAATAAACAAATTTTCAGAAAATGGCTGTATTTTTCAGCCGTAAAAACGATAGGAATATTGAAAATTTTAAAAAATTCGTTCGAAAAAGAAAATTATTGGAAAACAAGGATACCGACCACTAACAATAATTAGAACATTCGCTAAAGTATCGTATTTTGGGGATTCTAATTCACTCCCTGTAGACCGATTATTTTAAATAAGGTAATGGAGTTAACCCACTATTGCAACATCGCACGAACTGCTATATAATAGATACACCGGGTATCTTTCAGTAGCTCTGCCGCAATTTGTTAGAAGTATATCTGACGGCGCACGGTGGATGTGTATTGTTATATCTCCAATTATGCACAAGTTAGAGAAAACCTACGTCTATCGCCATAAGCTTAGTGAGTGGGAGGAAGTGCGAGTGATAATATGTCTTGTCTATCTATACCTCACTCGCACTTGTTGAGGCTTATGGGAAGGAACTTTCGTATTTCATAATTTCCGGCTTTATTTTTAAGTGTTTTAGCTTGAAACTTCCAAGGTATCTATGCTCGCAGGTGCTGACGAGTGACGGTCCTTAAATTTGTGTTTTTGCGTGATGTTGCGAAACTGTTGACTTTTTGAGCAGCGCGACGTTGGATAACTAATCGACCCTGGAATCCTCAAGCAATCCCTGGAAATATCAAGCAATTTTATCTATCGGATTATTTTTAAAGGAATTATAAAGTCGAGATTAAATGGCAACGACGGAATACTAGTATAGGTCTGTTTAGTATGAAGGTGTCCAATTGCTTCCCTCGACGAAACGCGAAGTTCCGGATCCGAGCCTATATATTTACACGCTTTTCCGAGCAGGCAAATACTTTGTGCTTTGTACTGTAAATAGTCCACTTTCAGAAAAAAAAAGTTTGCCTTGATCCGAGAGAGCTGTGACAAGTGGCAGTGGAGCGAGTTAAATAGCGCGGACTGTTATCGGTGAGCACTATGAGCTTAGTGGCCACAAGCACAATTATGATCAACGTTCATCAGTCGACCGATATGAATCATCATTCATGGTTTGCAATCATGGTGTGGGCACATCACTCGTCATCGTCATTTTTCCATCAGTGGCGGTTCGTACAATGTGGCAACATAGGCGGAGCTAGCAACCTGGCAACGGTGTATTTGTCCCATTTGATAGCATGGCAAATAATCGATTAGTCACAGGGCCATTGGCCCCTTCAAGAATCGATTGTTTATCATAAATTCAAATGGGAACAATGCGCAGTTGCCAGATTGCTGGATCCACCTATGTATGCGGCAACAAAGGGATTCTTTCTATTCAAACCTTCGTAAAATAATCGAATTGATTCTTTGACCTTCGCGTTCAAATGGCAAAAAGAAATGGTCGCTGAATATCCCCAGTAGCGCCTCTACATTTCTTAAACGTCACGCGAAAGATAGAAATGGATCTTTTGTGTACTTTTCCGAAAAAATAAATTAAAATAGTGATGCTCTTAAAACTACGGTAACAACGGTAACTACGGTAGGGTTACAATGGGCGCGCACATTGCCGAAAAATAGACACACGTACTTACCTGGGGGGTGATCACGGAGGATCGGATCGTTTTGGTATCGTTATCGTTATCGTTTGCATTAAATCAAATGGGCTTGCTTCTGCGTAACTCGATCGCGCAGGTGATCCCCTCCTCACCTCTTCCTACTTCAAACGATCGGGTAGACGACAGCCTCCAACTCATCGCTTCCTTTCGTCCGTTTCAATCGTTGTGAGGGGCTCAAAACGATTCGATGAGTTGAGCCACCCATAAGGTTACATGTAAACGATAATGATAACGATACCAAAACGATCCGATCCTCCGTGATCACCCCCCTGATCATGGAATAGCACCAACATTTGAGAAAGTTATCAAAAATTTGATCGATCGAAGTTTTAACATTTCCAAAATTTAGAAATAAATTTCATTTTGATCGAACGTTATTTTGTTCCCGGTGACAAATTTATTGTTGGAATCACGAAACGTATCATAAGTTTCGTGGATAAGGACTTGCATAAGGACCAATAAGTTTCTTTTTAAAGACCCAGAATTCTCATCGATTTTACGATTCTTTCTCGTGACTTAGTTATCGGAACTTTGTATTGGGTCAATGCAGATTCTAATGATGCCAAAAGGAATTTCTTCATTAAACTCGATCTGAAAATTGTTGAGGATTCCAGTAATTCTAAAAAAAAAAAAAAAAAAAAAAAAATGCTTTTATTTGATCTGCCCCTGCGTGTTGACTAAGCCTATCCATTTGCTTTTTTGTTTTCTGTTTTATTTTTGGAAGGACTTCAAAGTAACCCTAGCTATGTTCGTCATAGAGGTATGTGACACCGAAAATCATTTTCATTGGCACCCTTCCTTTTATGTGTTCCACGGTGTCACGGCGGGCAAGCAGGTGGGAGGCGCGGCGCGGCGCGGTACCGGCCGCACCGCAGTGGCTCACAGCACGCGGTGATGCGCGATAAGTTGAGGTAATTTCATAGCAAGACCCGGGTTAGGGTGGCTCTTATTTTTGTAAAGTGACAAAAGTCATCGGGATGTTGGCTTATAATGTTCTATGTGGTCTCAAAAATACACTCATATAAAGTTTTTTAATTTTTTTTAAAATTTAGAGGTCGCTCAAAGGGCAAAAAGGGCGTAAGTACAAAATATTAATTTGAGGGAGTTTGAGGTATCAATTCTGGTTGAAAATGACGAGTTACGGCCCTATAGGGCAAAAATTTTTTCGGTTTTGCTCTATCTGCACTCGTTTGGCCGGAAAAGCCCTTTTTAGGTAGCGCGCATGCGCGCGCCGACCGTCAGAAACGAGGCTCCGCACGCACGGCCGCTCGCACCGCGCCTCACCGCACCACCCCGCGCGCTTCCAAGCTCTGCGCTACAACGCAACGCGGCGTATACTTCGGCCCATTGGAGAAGCCAAAAAAATTGAGCCAAGGGGGGAGGGGGGGGCAGTCACATTCAAAATTTTCAAAGTTAGCTTTTCCTTAAAATTTATACGGTCTTCCTTCTTTTTTCTTTCCTTCTTCTTTACTATTACATTTTTTCTTGTTTTTCATTTATTCTGGAAAGTCAAGCCCTCTGGCACCCCCACCCCACCCGTTAAAACGCCCATACTTCGACGAAAGACAGTCAAACAAGAAGAGAAAGGATTGAAGGAAGGCCATAACAACGATGGAAAGTGTTTGGAATTTTGAGACAATAAATCATTTAGCGTCATTTCCTCGCGTTCCAATATATTACCAAAGATTGAAAACAAATGAGTTTACAACAAGGATTAATTATGCATGTACTTTCAATAATAAGAATGCATGAACTTCTCGAAACCGTCAACAAAATTAGTTTAAGAAGGGAGAATCTCGAATATTTGAGGGTGTCTTCGGCAACTTTTTTGTTGCAACTGGATGTTTTTCCGCGGATATAAGAGGGAACCCGAAGTAGGTAGATATTCTGGAAATCATCCTCCTTCGTCAGTATTATATATCTATTTCAATTCTACATTGACTTAATTTCATGCTCTAGGTACGTGGTCTTAACGACTCAAAGCGGTCTGATAGATCCCGCTTAGTGTTGCTGATTTGTAGACGCGTCACAAATATGCTCATATGGATCCAAATGTAAAACTTTAAGATTTAAAGAAAGAAAAACGGGTGGCTGTTGCTGCAGAGTAATCATATTTCCTCCATGTTTAACTGGACAAACTATAATGATAGTACATATTCCGAGAAAATAGCAGAATTAGGGCCCCATACACCCAGATTTGAGATGAATCCATCTTTAAAATGAGCGAGTTGGGTCCCGATTTCCGTGAGACAGCTTCCATTGTTTTGCAGTTGTTGTATACCAAAGGAACCGAGTCTACAACCAGTCATTGGAACAGTAAAGCCATTTATTACGTAAAAGAGTTAATATTCCTTGAACCATTCTCATTAAGAAATTAATTTGCCAGAATATCTACCTACTTCAGTTTTCCTCTTATACCCGCGGAAAAACATCCAGTTGCAACAAAAAAGTTGCTGGAGACGCCCTCAAATACCTATTCAAGATTCTCTCTTCTTAAACTGATTTTGTTGACGGTTCCGAGAATTTCATGCATGCTTATTATTGAAAGTTTATACATAATTAATCCTTGTTGTTAACTCATTTGTTTTCAATCTTTGGTGATATATTAGAACGCGACATTTATCACGATAAATGATTTATTGTCTCAAAATTCCAAACACTTTCCCTCGTTGTTATCAAGGTCCATGTATATAAGGTCTGGCCGGTAGCTTTCGGCTTCCCTCGTTGGTTCACAGTTTGGGAACCACTTCTCCGTTTAAAACCATTGATCCAAGATGGCGGCGAACTCGGGAAGAATGTTAAAGTAAATGGGGGTATGGGTTCCCAAACTTCGGATTTCCCGAGTTGGCGCTACCGCGGCCAGACCTTATATGTATGGACCTTGGTTGTTATGGACTTCAACCCTTCCTCTTCTTGTTTGACTGTCTTTCGTCGAAGTAAAGGCGTATTTACGGGTGGGGTGGGGGTGCCAGAGGGCTTGACTTTCCAAAATAAATCAAAAACAAGAAAAAATGTAATAGTAAAGAAGAAGGAAAGAAAAAAAGAAGGAAGACCGTATAAATTTTAAGGAAAAGCTAACTTTGAAAATTTTGAATGTGACTGCCCCCCCCCCCTTGGCTCAATTTTTTTGGCTTCTCCAATGAGCCGAAGTATACGCCGCGTTGCGTTGTAGCGCAGAGCTTGGAAGCGCGCGGGGTGGTGCGGTGAGGCGCGGTGCGAGCGGCCGTGCGTGCGGAGCCTCGTTTCTGACGGTCGGCGCGCGCACGCGCGCTACCTAAAAAGGGCTTTTCCGGCCAAACGAGTGCAGATAGAGCAAAACCGAAAAAATTTTTCCCTATAGAACCGTAACTCGTCATTTTCAACCAGAATTGATACCTCAAACTCCCTCAAATTAATATTTTGTACTTACGCCCTTTTTGCCCTTTGAGCGACCTCTAAATTTTAAAAAAAATTAAAAAACTTTATATGAGTGTATTTTTGAGACCACATAGAACATTTTAAGCCAACATCCCGATGACTTTTGTCACTTTAGAAAAATAAGAGCCACCCTAACCCGGGTGTTGCATTTCTCTTCATTTCGTTATTACGTTATTTAAGTTTCAATAATTGCTGGGAATCGCAGTGCCCGCGAATCGCTCGCAGCGCGTTCTTTGGAGTGTGGGTACTCGGTTTCTGGTGTTTCCGCCGGGCACGCTTCGAGGGTCCGGTCTTTTACGTGACCGCTATACCCGGCCTCCCTGCTCCCTGCCACTTTTCAAAAGAATCGAATACCGCGCCTCTCGCACGCATGGATGACCACAACAACACGACATTGCCGCATGTTCCATTTATAAAAGCATGAAAAAACAAACAAACAAAAATAAATTCAATAAAAAAAGAAAAAACTTATCAATAAAAACCAAAAGAATCAATCATAATCAACTCACCAATTTGAGATATCATAAAGTCAAAGGCTCAGCCAAAAAAAAAATTATGGGAGGGAGGGGGATATGGCCCGTTTTGAGGCTCTAAAGTCTTATCGAGGGGGATCGGAACATCGGATGTCCAAAATTCCCTAGAAAACGCAAACAATTACCTTTTTTCTAGGGAAGATTTAGGTTACCAGGGTGATAGGACTCAGATCCCCTGTCTCCCAGCACCATCTTTGGCTATGCCACTGCATAAGTTAGGCAACAAAATTAAGGTCATGTAGGTCTCTAATAAAGCCACTTGTTTTCCTCTATTTTCAAAACAAATCTCTTCTTCGCTAAGAGGCCAAATCTATTCGCCACGCAGTTTTTATCCGTTAAATGCGTTCTGCGTTATGCAACTAGAACAAACTGACCAAACCTGGCATCTTCGCTTATCATTTCTTACATATTTTATTCCCAACTCAGTACTTTCCAGCAGGTATTTAATCCGAACCGAACAGTCAGCCTCAAACCACTCTCCATCGGCCATACTCATGAGCCATGGACCGAACTCAATCCATATTTAGTAAAGGTTTTGAACTGCTCGAATGGTTTTTCATTTTTCCGAAGACCGCAAACCGTTTTGAATCGATGACTACTCCCATTCATTTATTCATGCACCGGCCGGCCGGCCGCCTTTGAATGTTTATTTTTTGAATTTTTACTTCTTATATTAGGATTAGCTCAGAATGTTTGCTCTTTTCATTCATTTAAACTTTTTGAAGTTAGTATCTTTTCATCATGATGGTCCCGATCCAATATTCAGGACAACTTAGATCTTGTAAGATTCGTCAAAATACAGCGACGCGTCATCTCATGACCGTGTCCATACTGTATATTTGATTTTTGGTTACGGACTGTACAGTACCAATGATTTCGAAAAAAAGAAAAAAAAATCATAATGCATCTGTGAATTCAGCTCAACAACTTCATACAATTCACTGGTCCACTGAAGTACCAAATTTATTTCGAGCCCCACTCCTCATACCCTAAAACTCTAAATCTCAGATTGTATAAAAGTTCTGAAATCCCCACTGGTGATACCACCATTTAGAATAATTAGATAACAAAAATATTCTTTTAAGCACCCCCGCCCCGGAGTTCAATTTTTTAGTTAATATGAAAGCTCAGAAACTCCCTTTTGTGATACCTCTATAAATTCAGCAAAACAAATGCAAACTAACAGTATATTTGTACCAAAATGATGTTTGGACCCAACCCTTTTCCTCATGAAAATTACCTTTTTGAACATTATGTACAAGATCAGGAGCCCTCGAGCCTGAGAAATCCAAAACAATTTTTGGACCCCTCCCTCTGAAATTTTCGAATAATATAAAAGTTCTAAAACCCCCTCTTGCTAGTGGTACATATCAATTATCTATGAATTCAACAGGACATATTCAAACCAACCAGTTAAGTAGCAAAATGTCTTTTGGATCCCAGATAAAAACCACAGAATATAAAAAGAACACGAAGATTCACTCAAAACCGTTTCATATAAAATGTGAGCTTTGTTTGAGTGACGAGTAAAACAAGAAAGTACTTTGAAATTTAAAAGATTGTGGCTTAATCCGTCGGCTGATCGAATAATTCATGTGCAAATTTATAACAAAAATTACTTCTTCAACAATTATATCTACTCGCATTATATCGTTTACGGCATGAATGACCTTGGTATGTTTCATCAAAATTGACTAAAAAATAGAATCAAAATACAATTAAAATAAAATTTTAATAATATAGATATTCTACGACAAAATAAAACTAGCTAACTTCTGTTAGTACATAATAAATGAGTCTATCGATTAAAATATCACAAAACTATAAGTTGTTTCCTCTCCACAAGGAAAATCTTTTCATAGATTTATATTTTAGAGTAGAGTAAGAGCCCCACCATTATGCCTCCACCGCACTGTGGCACTGGCCGCCCCTTACTACATGGTCCAAACACTCTGACTTTTTGAAGAAGTGCATCAGGGTACAAATGCGTGCAATGTAACGATTTTGCGAGATTCCAATTTTGAGGGCTGCAGACTCACAAATTCGGGCTGTGTTTTGGCAAAATTATGGTTCTTTTTTCCGGATGAGTAAAAAATTGACAAACAATTCAAAACTAATTGAAGCGTTCAAAGCAAAAAACCATAAAACACCTTTCAACTTTACTTACCTACCAAAAACAACAACAACTAAGGTATTTTGAACAACAACAAAAATGAACGATCCAAAAATAGCAACAAAGCGGCACTTAAAATGTCTGATTCGATGCTCGTGACTGGAATAGGTAAAATTATTAATCAGTCAAGGTAAAATTCATTGCAGGTCCGCAATAGAATATCCGGAGGCATGGCCTATGAAACCCAAAAAAAAGTAGCCACTTGTTTTGTTGAAACCTAAGCCATGGTCTGCCACAAAAACTCAACTAAAAAGATAAAAGAGCTAATACTGAGGCCGCACAACAAACAAATAAAAGCTACGCTCAAATCAGCCAAGGTAAAAGCCCTCAAACTTAGTTGTTCTCCAAAGACTGAGCTAAATAATCCCGTAAATGTATCAAGCAATCGACGTTGTTTGATTCTTTCAAAATATCCACTTTCACTCAATCTGAGTAGAGAGTGAGTGAACTGTTTCGTGAGCAAAGAATACTTTGAAAATGAAAAGAAAATAGGATAGTCCATGAAGCATTCTAAAGAGTAGCTGTCTTCTCTCAAAAGGCTCATGGACCGTACTCTTTCTTTCATCCTCCTATTTACTCGTTTAGGAATCCGAATTAAATAAGCGCTCTTTCGCATTGCTGCAATGATAGCCTCCGGAAGTTGCCTCGTTCTCGTTTGTACCAAGTGGACCCCTTCATCGTTTTCAAAGTCAATTTTTGCTGGTTTCCATTCCTCTTCTATGTTTGAAATCCTCCCCACTTCTATATAAAGCGATTTTAGGTACAATAAACTATCCGTAAACCTATCCTTCATTGCGTGGGGTCCAAACTGACCTTCAAACCATCCCAAATCTTCGACCAAATCCATCGACTGTATCTGAAGTTCTGATTCTTTCAAATCTTTAATCGATGCGATGTCTTTAAATCTCACTCCTGTACTCATCAACGTTACCATTTGACCTTGAAAAACGTTCGTCAATGTCACTGTTGAGAAAACCAGCACCATAAAAAATATTTTACCAGCGTAAAATCGACCAAGGGGCAAACTTGGTTGAGCAATGCACATGTAATAACAAAATATACTCCAAAAACTTGATTGTGTCTCTATATCCAAGGACTCGCGCTCCGATAGCGAAGACCGAAACCAAAGCAGCGCCAAAAGTTTTAAAGTATAATTCATCGAAAGACAATACACGTAGGTAAGCAAAGTCATAACCCACACTTCAAGAGTAAAACTCAAGAAAGGTACCAAATATTGCGGCATGAATCCTTTACGCGGTGCTATGAAACAAAGGGAACCCGTCTCGATCGGAAAGGAGACATCGAAATAAGATGGTTCGAAACCCACAGACCCTACATCGAAAACGACAAGATCTGCATCCACCTTTAGGCCGTAAGAATAATCTCGACGTGATACCAGTTTCTTATCCTCAAAAAGCTCGCTGTGGTGGTAGTTCAGAGGAATTTCGAGTGCGTTGATAACAAGATTGATATCCATCATCCAAGTCAAACCGATGAAGTCAAAAGGAGAAGAGATTTTCCAAGGAATAAAGACCTCCAACACGGAATAGTTTTTTGTTTTATTATTGGGCCATGAAAATTCAAGAGCTGCATTTTCCTTACAGCCGATAATCCTTTCATTAAACGGGTCATATCTATAGCAAATTTTCTGTCCAGGACAGATGACCGTCCGGAATCCTCGAAACATTCGCCACATGAAACTGAACAGCGAGACCAAGTTACACTCTGAGCTTTCATTCTTATTTGAGGCTGACATTTTTTCAGAAGCTCTCAAATCCAAACCCACTTCTGCTGTGTGCTCTGGTATGAAAAAGATCAAGTTGTTTTCACCATTAAAAATCCAATCTGCGTATAGAAGTCGAGTGAGATTCCACAATTCATCAGAGAGGGTCGAGTGAGATTTTAGCTCACGGTCCGTTATTGATATGTTGAAATCGCAATCGAAATTTTGTTTTTTGAAATGAGGCTTTGGCAAACTCGTATTTGAATCGTCAAAACGCACACAATACTTTGGCAAAATGGCGGACGAGGGACTCTGAAAATTCTGCGGCGAAACTTTATTTTCTCTTTTCTTCCTTTTTGCATATTCCAGAATCAAACTTAGAATTTCCTGGCAATCGTTCAAGACGAATAAAATGTTTTTCACTCGATTCTGAGTTATACAGCTTTCCAAATTATCTAGGCGGTCAATTACTATCGTTGAGATGGATTTTTCGTGTAGCAGATGAACCGTCTGATCGATTGATAAATTTCGATTAAGATTTACGATATGGAAAAAAGGAGATATGCTGTTCATTTTTTGAGTCAAATAGCATATTTCTGAGATGAATCGAAAATCTATGATTGTGACTCTGGAACCGTCGTAGATATATTGAAAACTTGGAGCTATCCAAAGGAACAATAGAGTAAGGCTTACCTCACATTCGTTAGCGTAAACCATGATGAAATACTTGGGTATATTGCGAGTAGATTTTTACAAGTGAGCACAAGAGTTGAAAGTTTCTATGCGTCTAAAATGTTTCGTTGCTGTGAACATTTCATTCGTATTATTTTACGAGCCTTCACTTTAGTCGCGTTTTCTTGAGAGTGAATTTGTTTACCCTACTTGGAACTTATTTTCCCTTGGTAAACGATGCGAAGAACCCCGCAGTGAGTATGTTCAAAATACTTCTCTCTGCCATTTACAGGTTCATTATTCGTAAATAATTAAACGATTCAAATCGTGAAATTCGCATTCGATTGAAATAAAATAGTAAACAAATTCACTATATCAAGAAAACCTAACGCTCTGCTAGCGCTAACCATTATTGAAAATAAAATCGCAGAGCTAGTTAAAGAGCTGTTCGACTTTTATTGGCATTTTCCCGCAAAAACTGCTGTATCAACGATTTTTTTTTTTTTTGTATGGAAATAATACGTCTTTTTGATAAATAGCAACTTGCTTATTTAATTTGATTTTCGTTCTCCTGTGAGTCCTGCGACTTCGCCTGTAGTGATTTTGGCCGCTTCCTTAAAATATCGTAACATTTTTTTGATTGACTAATGTAACCTTTTCGAACACGTTACATAAATTAGCCAAAAGTTCCGTCAAGCGTCCGCACTGCGCTCCATTCATCCGTCGCAAAACTTTACAACAGCCCCAATGAGCCTGCGGATAATCGATATTTTTGTATTGATTCGAATAGGAGAAAGACGATAATCGATTGGTCATGATCCAACGGACGCTTCGTTGTATATTGTATGTAAGCGTGCCTCCCAGCTACCACTGCGGCAGACGTGCCGCCTCGATATCGCTCTCTGAAGCTGCGCGCGCAGACTTTTAATACGGAGCATATCCGTGCACTGTTCAATGCTCACTGTTCAGTCATTGGTCATGTACAGAGAGCAAACTTTGGATCCAAGTTCACGGACCTTAGTCTTTAAATGTCTCTTCACTAGCCTTGCGTCGCACAGTGGATCGATTCTAGACAATGTTGGACAAAATATTTTATTTTTCTTATTGGCCTCACAAATATTTTGCAGTCGATTCCTTCTTGCCAAAATCATGATATTTTGCTCAATTTCACCTGCACAATCAATAATTTTTTCATTTTTTAGGTATGATTTTGAGTATCGTTCAAAATATCTTGACTTGTTTTCATAAATTATGTCTGGATAATTCCGTTTTTAGCTCCACTGTGCGCCGTCGGCCGCGCAGCGCCGAAGTGGCTGCGCAGACTCTGCGGTCAGTTTGAAACAACCGCGCACAACGTCCAACGTCAACGTTCGTTCCCGTAATTGCCAGATTGCGCTCATAACAGAGACTGTTGAAGCGCGCTCTAGTGGCCAACGCGCTCAACAGCGTCGCTACGGATACAAAGAAGATCACTCTCATAAGGAAGAACCTAACCTTCCTCTCTACGTGAAGAGTGAGTCCAATAATCCATACAATTGATGTATAAGATACCAAATATCACTCATTTGAATTATATTTACCAGAAAAGGTATTTCTGTCTGTTTTCATGAATATATGAATTTAGTATTGTTGTTTGACGCAACAAAATGGTGACCTCGACGTGATTAATTATAATAACCTAAAAAGTTGTGCATAATAATAATGTATGAAGTGAGCGTTTTGCTCTCCATACAATACTCGCAATTAACTTAAAGTGAAGTGAGCGTTTCGCTCTCCATTCATTTATACCATAAAATTCTCACATGAAGTAAGCGTTCGCTTTCCATGTCTCCTAAAACTATTTGAAGTGAGCGTACGCTCTCCAAATAGACGTTGATAATTCTTTTATTTAAGGTTAAGTTCGTTTTATACTGCAAATTCATGAAGTAAGCGTTCGCTTTCCATGTACTTTGGACTCTTCGAAGTGAGCGGATGCTCTCCTAATAAATACTAGTCATTTCCTATTTAAGGTTAAGTTCGCCTCATAAATGCCCACAAAATCAGTTGCAGTGAGCGTTTCGCTCTCCAACTCACAAAATACAAAAATACTCAGAAGTGAGCGTTCGCTCTCCTGAGTTAAGACTTGTGTCAGGGGGTCGCTCCCCCCACAAGCAAATACACGGTGAACCGTTCAAAGACTTGCGGTAAGGCGGTAGCTCCCCACCCAAGCACACGCACCATTCTGAAAATCTTAGGAAATGAGGAATCTTAGGTTGCGATTCAAAAACCAATAAAATGGCTTAAAAAAGGCGAACTAAGTAATACCTTGAATAGTAAAGAAAATAACTAAAGAATATAACGAACTTTCTAAAAAGCGAGGAAATGAGGAATCTTAGGTTGCGATTCAAAAACCAATAAAATGGCTTAAAAAAGGCGAACTAAGTAATACCTTGAATAGTAAAGAAAATAACTAAAGAATATAACGAACATTCTAAAAAGCGAGGAATTGCCTCGTTCTTCCAGCGTCTTAACTCTCAAATATGACGACTAGAAAGAAGGTTCAGTAAAATTAGTCAACATAATAGAAGAATTGACTTCTCAGTTAAAGCTTTTGAGCACTACTTGAACTTTGTTTTTGTTGTTATTGTTGTTGTTTTAAAGCCAATCGACAGGTATCGAAATGGTTCAAAAGAGAAATCGAGATCCACCCGATCTTCTTCATCGACAGTTCGCAGCTGTTCATGAGATGAAAAGAATCAATTCTGAAAATTACAACGCAAACGACCTTGAAGACTTTTGAAATGGGATTCGCCCTATCGAACGAAGTTCGGATGTTCCTCAATAAAAAGCAGCCATCGTCATCAGCTGATCGCTTACATGAAATTCTAACCTCAAATGTGACATTTTTGAATTTACCCTCTCCTTAGTTGCCAAATTTCGACAAAGTTCAGTTTGCCAATGTTGACGTCTCCTAAGAAATTTGGGAAACTTATAAGCAGTGTCATCTTGAAATTTCATTATGTATTTTACAAAAGGACTTTTGAGATATAGCTCTACAAATTTTATCCGACAAGTTTAATTACAAAAAGAGTTTACCTTTGAGAGTAATACCTTACTTAATGAAAACACTTTTAGCCTCGGGAGAAGAGATTTCCACAATTAAAAGTCAATGATTTAGGAACTATCTATAACAAGGTGAACCAAACACTAAAATCTCACTAAATAATAAATTGACATCCAATCATGCGAATGCAAAATGATCCGAATGAGTATTTTATACGGGTGCTTTGCGGCACTTTGAGAAAATTGCCACTATAGTAAAGTACCGCCTTAAAGAAAAGAAATTCTTGATTTCTTAGAAAACCGTGTTTGCTTTTTAAAACATCTTAGACCCAAAGTTTATTAAATTTGGATCATTCAATGAGGATTTACGAATATTTAAAAGTGGGTCCGCGTCGAACTTTGACCTTCGATGTATCGAAAACAGATATCGACTTCCGGTTTGTGTCAAAAGTCTTGGAATTTTATTAGCTTTCCAATCATCTGATTAATATCGAAAGATTATACGCTTAGAAAAGCGTGTTTGTGTTTTGGAATCGTTGGAGAAAAATAGAAAACCGGATTCAAAATGTTCACACATTTAAACATTCACAATTTAATGAAAAAAGAAAACGAACAAGCTCTCTTGGATTTGTTCAGGTTGAAAAAAGGCCAAAAAGGGAGAAAAAAAAAAGAAAAAGCAAATTCATGAAAAAGGTGCCAATATTGCAACGGCAATCGTCAGCTATTTTCCTGTCTAATCTTTAAAAAAGTTGCTGTCCGTCAGAATATTGTCAAAACGTAAATTCTTTGCAAACAGAGCCTCAAAAAGCATCTAGGTATGTCTGCAGCCAATCTTCTCGATTCGCTTCCAAAAATCTTCATGCTCTTTAGCATCTCGATACAAAGGAAGCAGCCAAAATAAACGAAGCAAATGACTTCTTATCTCATCTGACTAGAATCTATTGAATCTTTCTTCAATTTTCTCTTTTAAAAAAAAATTACCTAATATATGTACCTAACCTGACCTTTCAGATCTTTACGAGCAATAAATTTCCAGAGACTGCTTTCAATACACTAAAATCTTTTTATGTGAACGATTTTCTCGAGGGAGGATCGACTTCAGCTGATGAATTTGGGCGTCTAACCATTCAGGGCTACAAGAAACAAAAACCATCCTCTAGTCTTATCTACAAATCATAAATTAAACTGTCTACTCTTCAACCCAGAACGCAAGCGTCTACCTTTCGTGCACCTCTAACCAAAATCTCGTTAAAAATCAGCAAGAATTCTAAAACTACACCCACGAACAGACAAAGTTACCCGAGTCGTCACTCTGTAGACACCAACCTGTGTAACGCGTAGAACAACCTCGCAGATTAATTGTCCTTTGCCAGTTATTGAGGAAACCTCAACCGGGGGAGTATGTTGAAGCGCGCTCTAGTGGCCAACGCGCTCAACAGCGTCGCTACGGATACAAAGAAGATCACTCTCATAAGGAAGAACCTAACCTTCCTCTCTACGTGAAGAGTGAGTCCAATAATCCATACAATTGATGTATAAGATACCAAATATCACTCATTTGAATTATATTTACCAGAAAAGGTATTTCTGTCTGTTTTCATGAATATAAATTGAGACCTAACACATGCTATGTTTCCCGTGTTAAGAAAATGAGACGAGTAAAATGGGTTCACTTTTGTTCTGGGGCTTAACAAAACAATAGCCAACGCCCAACAGTCGTCTACTGTTGAGTTACGAACATTTCTCATCGCAATCACCCGCTTCGCTTTAAAGTTAAGATTTCAATTAATTAAGGCATGTTATTTTGAAATTATTATGATCAGAAACCGTCATTCTGTCAAAAATCTGCAAGTTTAAACAATGAGGAAAACCTAACCTACATGCTTTCACACGCGCTCAAATGGATTTGATCAAACTGCAGGATTGCAAACTTCATAATTCCTAAATTCAAACGTAACCTCGACCAAAACACCTCAAAAACAGGTTTTATTGGCTGAAATTCGAGAACAGATGACACATCATCCATCATCAAATAATTCTTCAGTTTGAAGGCCCGTCGAACTGCACAGTTAATTGACGAATGGAACAACAATAACTGAATTAACATGCAACTGTTGGATCAGTTTTGGTGGATTTCGGCTCAAAGCGGTTGCTTGTTTGCCAAACCTGTTTGATCATATATGGAGCGATTATGTTCATCACTCAACAGTAGGCAACTGTTGACTGTTGTGGAGGTGCGAGTCCTAACCAAAGAGTTGGAAACTCGGACATCTATCGCATCTATCGCTTTATGCTGGATCTCGTTGGCCAATCAGAAGCTGTCTACCCTCTTGTCTTACCTGCTTAGATATAAGGACTCTAATTTAGTTGAGCGATTTCAACATTTATTTTTTTCAGCGCAATCCGGCATCACTGCATCCGTCCATGTCTAACAACGCAGAGTGACTGCGACGCGCTACGAGCAAGACGATCTTCTCTTCGCAGCCGCACGGTGATGCCCTCTACAGGCGATATCGGATCGTGAACAATCGTTCATCGGTTTTATCCCATTTGAAACGATGCAAAAGTATCGATATCTTGAGGTTATGTAATCCGACTTATTCAGAAACGATTATTTTCTGTGTGTTTACATACAGGATACATCAATAAATCGCATTTTAGGCGACGCCACTATCTATAGAGTAAAAGCTAGCAAAACTTACAGGAAACTGAACCCTCTTCACTAAACTTTTCTGGCTCGGGCCAGAGAAGTTTATACTCCGGGCACCATCCAGAGATTTTACTTGAAATGTACTTGCTCCTCCGTTTGGCTTGAGAAATACTCAATTCGAGTCAAGTCGAGTGGTAAAAATTTTAATTCTGAGACGCTCACCGTGAATTGGCAACTCTTGAGAAATTATAAAGTTTAGTTCAATGCAGCTAAGTAGCTACATTGAATATATCTCCTTGAGACTTATCTCAAATGATAAACCATATGTTTTCAATTCAATTCCGTATCTGGTCCTAAAGTCCGCAAAAATCCAACGGTACCACCGTACAAGATAGGAATTTGATGTATAAACCAGAGAAAACACCGCACGAAAACTCAGAAATCAGCTGTAACGGCAATATTGTAATAGTGGTGCTACGCAGAAATCATGGGAGATTCCTGTCTAATTTGTCAGATTCTCTATAGAAACACTGAGATAAGTCTCAAATTAGATATAGGAATCTCCCATGATACCTGCGTAGCTTCGCCATTTAGCCCGATTCTGAGAGTGAATTTTGTGATTTTTTAAAGCACTCATCATCATTTTTACGCGTTTTCATGCACATAGATCAACTCTTCAATCACCTGTAGCAAAAGTTAGCAAGAACCCTATTGTGATTTGGGAAAACGAAGTGGGGAAACTTGCAGTCATTAGTCTTAAATCTCGAATTTAATTTTGAGGGAAAACTTAATAAAAACACAAGTTCAATCGAACAATTGCAGAATTTCTTCTTTGCGCTTAAGAACCATCCGAGCGCCGTCCATTCAGGTCGCGTCGCAATTCGGATGGATAGCGGGATGCTTCGCTGGACGACGAACCGCAGTGCAGCGGCGCGACTCGGACCGCGACCGGAATCCGCGCGTAACTATAGACGCTCAAACGCTCAAACTCAGTTTGACGCACGATAGCTAGCGTTGCCGGTTGAACGTCACGATGTCACGTCGTTGCCTCGCACAAGACACGGGAAAAATTAATTGGTCAGATTCACTATTATGATGACTGATTTTTGCACCTATCAAAAAAGATAGTAAACTTGACCCGATACTGAGTTGAATGAAACACTTTAGCCATAGGTAAGCTGAGCGCATGTCTGAGTTTGACGCCTGTGAACCTAAGTTTCTAGGCTAAAGATTTGCACCGGGGAAAAAGGGGGGGGGGGTGTGGCTGTGCTGTCTTAAAAAACCCCAAACTATTTTTCACCATAGAGGTTTAGTTACTTTCTGAAGAAGGGGGGGGGGGATTTTAAGCAATTGAGTACGTCCTACTGAATATTCAAGACCATTTTTGACTACCGGACTGAGAGAAAAGTATCACCGTTTAAAAAAAGTACAAGCAGCCTAGTAACACATGCAAATGCTATCCAAAAAAAAAAAAAAAACGTGAAAATTTGTATGAATGTTGGCTGTAATACGAGTAATATCAGTTCTTTGAATGTCTCAAGGTCCTGAAATTAAGTTTAAATAAATTAGGGTTGAACGTATGAAAAACTGGCCTGGAGTCGTTTCAAACCATTTAAGACAATGTATAGGGCTAAATCTCACCTCTGAAACTATGGAACCTGGTGAAAAACCAAAGGCAGCTTTTTTCAGCTCACTGAGTACTTTCATTTGCTTTCAAAAATTCACCACGGTTCAGACCCTTTAAAACTACCCCATTTGAATTCAAGATACTGTTTCGGGACTTCGCGAGAGATAACTTTGAAAATAGACACCTGCAAAACTTAAATTCAATCAGTTTCATTCATATCCCAAACACCAGTAAGACACTTTCCTGAAATATTTTTAACCGTGAAGCTCGTGCTGAGTAATTGAAGAATGAAACTCGAAGAAAAATTTCAAGTAAACGGAAAATAATGGTAATAGATGGTGAGGGAGAGAAAGGAGCTTGTTCTTGAGAATCGAATTATGAAATATTTCAGTCTTTGTGCCAGAAAACTGAAAGAGGATTGGTGATTATTAATCGTATGATGTAAGTAAAACTGCTTTTCATACCACGAATACTTGAATTTTCTCTCTCGATTTCCCCTCAACGATTTCCTGCTTTTTAGAGAGTCTCAGCTTATTTTTTCCTCTCTTCAAGGACTTACCTTGAAATATTTTATATTATATTTTTTTCCTATTGATATCGAATTCAGATTGGCTCTTTGTGAGCCTAAAATTATAAGTACCCATTCAAACTCACTTTTCAATTAAACTCATACTAAATTTGGAGGGACAGGGGGAATGTGCACGAGATTTGTAAAGTATTGCTTCATATTAGAGTCGAGCTTCACATCTTCAGCTTTTATTAAATATTTATACCTATTGAATATCGTTTGTTCATTATTCTCACCGTAAGAGAGGTGCCCTTTTACAATCATACTGCCTAACTGGACTGTGTAATCTCTTTGCCAACCGGCACCACAGAAGGAAATTTAAGTGCGTTTCGTGAGAAAAAGTCGAATTTTGCAGTTTAAATTACTAAAAATGCATCGGAAAAGATTTTAAAGATTTTCCCTCCTCGAGCTAGGGGTTTCAATGTATGTATTCTGCCCAAAACGCTTTCACCCAAATAGAAAGAAAAAAAATAGACCACCGTCAATTTGTCTTGTATTTAAATTGCCATTCAATAATTAGTCCAACCATCTACTTTGTCTAATGTACAGTCTGCCCACTAATTATGTTCTCCATTATCAAATGAAGATGATTGCTTTCACGTCAATTTTGTCTTATAATTTCAAACATATGTATAAGTCAATCGACAATTCCACCTAACACACATAAATACAAAATAACAAAGAATCTCGTTTTTTTTTTTTTTTTTCAATCGAAGAGTGGTTCAGACTCATTGAACTATCCAGCTGTTGGCAAAATAAAGACATCGATCTTTCTAGTAAAAGTAAACCTGCATGAAATAAAAATTCGCATTTTTATCAAGGAGCAGGCCAGCAGGGGTTGCAAGGGACATAATTGTTTAGCCGATTTTCTCATTTGATGATAGTAAACTCAGGACATTTTAAATTTTGGGCGGAAAGTTTATGGACATATATCCTTATAAGTACATTACACGAAATCTAAACTTGGACCGTAGAGAAAGTGAACATTTTTGCATCGGACTTAACCTCTGCTAACTGTGCCAGGGGGGTCAACCTAGACCCCTCATTGGAGCGTTCCTTAAGGAGGGGCTTTTACAAAATCTTGTGAGAGGGCCTTCAAATTCGCTGTTACGCCAATGGTTTTAGATAAGGGGAGGTTAAGGGGGGAGTTAATGGGGTCGAGAGGCTCTATGGCAAGGCGAGGAGGAAAATTGCTTGCGGAGAATCGCATATTTCACGCACTCGTATAACTATATAGTTTTTATGCGCTTGTTCTCAATTTGTCGATTTTTTCAGATTCTGCGCGAAGCAACAATTGAGACAGAACGGTACAGAAACGACTCTTTTTCCATTTAAAATACATGGGAGATGTGTGGTTGCTGTAACCATCCACCTCGATTGAAAAAGTGTGCAACAGAAAATGGGAATCGTTTAAACATGAGGTTTGCTCATTCCTTAAAAATAGCATTGTGGTTTAAAATAGGTCCTCCGCAAAAGCGCACACCTAATGTTTTATCATTCAATGACCACCTCTATTGTTCGCCACATGGGGGAAGGGGTGTTAATGACTTTAATGTATTTTCATCTCTCGTTCGTTTGGTTCGAAGAACTCCCATCGACTCGTTCCATCGAAGGATTTCAATGGTCATGCATTTTATTTCTCTTCGAGATAGGTGAGAATAAGACCATCTTTGTGGCATGTATACGTAGAGGAAGAGAGTATTCGTCCTTTTATCGAACGGGGACTGTTTTTACGACCTAACAATGCTATAGAGTATTGGTTTGCAGTCATGCATGGAGCAATTTGACTGACAGAAAATGTGGTGAAGTTTAAAGCTGGAAAATGAAAGACAGCTAGTAAAGCTGTGTGAGCCTTTGAATGTGTCAAGTACCGATTGTTGTTGATCCAAGTCCTGACTCAGGGCGCAGCACTATTGTCTGAGATCGAAAGAACGTGGTCACAAATCAGTGAAAAAAATTAATCAAAACTCATCAATTTCGACCTTCTTAAAGCTTAATTTAAAACTTTCCAGATTAGAATTTAAATTACTTGTGAAAAAAGTTCTCTGTGATTACATATTTGACTTTTAAAGTTTTTCAGGGATAAATATATGAGAAATTTACTTTCTGAGCTTTGGCCATTTTATGCGTCAATCGCAGAACATAGTGCACTATTACAGATTCTCGAGAAATTGTTGACCCCAGTGGCGAGGCGTGCGATTAGGCAACGTTCCCATTTCCCATTTGAACACATTGGAAAGGTCGAATTGTCTGGTCATCGCCGACGACTAAAGCGTTCGACTTTTATGTTGAGTCTTAATGGAGAAAATACAATGTTGCCAAATTTCACGCCTCGCCACTGGTTGACCCCATTCCCCATTTTTTACCAATCTGCCTAGATAGTGAATGAAGCGGAGGGCGGAGGGCTGCAATGCAGACGCGGCTTTTGTAATCTGGTGACTGTGCTCTCCGATGCAAAAAGATCGATATAAGGCGAAAAAATGTGTGTCAGAAAAGAATCGATTATTTTACATAGTTTAAAATGGAAGCAATTGATTGTTGTCGTTGCACGAGCCACCACTGCAAGAAAGGGCTCACACTCAGGCGACAGACGTACACCCTCATTACTTCAAACAAGTCCTGCAAACCTGTATGCCAAATGTCAGAAGTAAAAACCCACTATTGCCTAAATTATATACAAAGCATGGGCATTTCCTCCTTTTAAAGCGCTTTTCGAGAGGACTATACTCGTATTTGTTAGTCTCAAAGGTGTTGGAAGGGAAGCTTTTGGGATACTAAAGCAGACAAATATTGAATGACGATTTTACGGTTATTTTACATAAAGTAGAGAGTAAAAATGACATCGTCTTCCTTGCTACAAAATATCCTTAGTACAGCATTATTGGCTTATTTAACTCTTCAAGTGAGGAGTTGGTATAAGTCTGATTTCCGCGCTCTCATAAATTAGCCTGCAGGTAGATAAATGTTGCTACGCTGTGGTAGCTGTTTCTGCCTTTATCATGAACTGAAGGAGTTAAAAGATCCGTTCCTCTACAAATTTACACACACGATTTTTCGCAACTTTACACGAGTATATCTTCGAAACCGGGGCACTTGGGAAAAAAACTAAAGACCCCTTTGTTCTCAGCTCATTGAATACTTTCTTTGTTTTTCTATAACAAAAAAATACAATTTTTCAAACCCTTTTAATTGCCCTATAATAAAGATTATATTACTATAGATTATACAATTTTTGTATTCTTCTTCAGGAATTTGTAAGACTGCGGAAAAAAACAATTTGGTTTCTAATTCATTTTCGCTCTTTGTTTGTTGCAGATGTTGGATCGGTCTCTAACGCCAATGGTGGCGTTTCTGACGTTCCTTGCGTTCCTAGGCCTTGCTTCGGGGTGCGAGCGAGTGTACCAGGCCCTGAGGCAGCCGTGCAAATGTTACCGCGTTACCAATCGAGACGAGCCCCACGCCCCGCCGCAGTTGGCAGTTGACTGCGACAATGTTGTCTTTCCCACTGATTTCCCAACGCTACCATACAAAACACCCATCATCGCTTTCAGTCACCGACATGCTGGTTATCAAATGTTACCGGCGCAAATGTTCGAGGCTTCCGGTAAGTCATCAAATCCATAACAATACATCACTAGATCTCACATCCCCCTGAAATGTTCTTACGATCGTAAACGTATTTTATTAACCCCATCAACTATGAATGACCAGGGTCCAAATAATGTTACGTCCTCTCGGTCCCGTGCACGCAGATGATCGGTGAGCACTTACGGGGGGTATAAACCACACGCAATCATACTTACTTGCGCACCATCCAACGTCTTTCGGAGGACCGTCAAGCCGTAACATTATTTGGTCCCAAGCTGCTTTGCGAAAAAGTGCAAGTGCAACAACCCCTTTGCCCTTTGTTGAATGTTGATCCTCGTATATCTCTGTAATTATCAAAAGACACATTTCATAGAACATTTCTCAACAGTGGCGCACCGAAGGGGGGGGGGGTTAGGGTTAAAACCCCCCCAAGGCCAAAAAAAAAAAAAAAAAAAAAAAAGGAGGAGAGAGAGAGAGAGAGAGAGAGAGAGAGAGAGAGAGAGAAAGAGAGAGAAAGAGAGAGAAAGAGAGAGAAAGAGAGAGAAAGAGAGAGAGAGAGAGAGAGAGAGAGAGAGAGCGACAGACAGAGAGAGAGAGAGGATGTGGTTCCTTCACAAATAGAAGAAAGAGAAAGAAAAAAATCGTGATCAGCTAGGAAAGGGGGTTCACGGAGAACAAATTCTATATTATCCGCATTTGCTTAAGAGTTATTCACTATGGCGGGGGGGGGGGATAAAATCTAACCCCTCAGTGAATCCCCTCGGTGAATATTCCACGCCACCTTCAACCACACTTCCTTTGACTCTTCTCCCTCCAATTATGAGTCGAGAGCAAAGATTTCATGCAGGCAAAATCGAAAATATATTTGAGCATTTCAATTTTACTGTAAATGAAAGTACCGTAAAATTCAATTTGAGGGTATGGAAAATTGAACATTTTTTCCGGGGAAGGGTCCCCGGACCCCCCTCTCGGTGAACCCCTCTGTGAATATTCCATGGCTCCTTCAACCACATTCCACTTGACTCTTCTCCCTCCAATTATGAGTCAAGAGCAAAGATTTCATGCAGCAAAATCGAAAATGTATTTGAGCATTTCAATTTTACTGTATACGAAAGTACCGTAAAATTCAATTTGAGGGTAAGGAAAATTGAAAAAATTTTCCGGGGAAGGGCCCCCGAACCCCCCACTTGTCCTGAGGGGTATTCCATACCCCCCAGACCCCCCAAATTTGGGGCGTACCACCCCCCCCCCCCCCCCAAGGCAAATGTCTCGGTGCGCCACTGTTTCTCAAACATTCCTCTTTTGTGAACTTTCAAGCCTATAGTTTGAATTACTGAGAACATTTTAAACAAGTAATTTAAACTTAGAAATCTCATTGGATTTTCTTAAACTAAGCACGAAAGGTCGAAAACAATGATTTTTATTACTTTTTTCCGCTGATTTATGGCTTTTCGGTGCATTTGTGAGCATCATCAGTGTGCACCAGTGAGCACCAATGAATCATCAGTGAATGTCTATGAAGGTGTGTCAATCAATGTCAAACGAAACGGTGACTTTCCGCAGCTGAGATTCTATAAAATGATTTTGAGTACAACAATAACACCCTTGAATTTTGGAAATTATTATACGTAAATTGTAACAACAATAAACAAAAACAAAAACAATAAAACAAAAAACAGTAATTTAATTCTCGATTTATTAATGTTCGGAAGAGAGAGAACATTTCCTACTTTTCCAGGAACAACGCTTTTTACCATATTTTACGTATTTTGAGAACAAATATAAAATAGTAAGGTGTGAAATATTTTTTTCTGGCATAGATGCACGAACTCTAAAGTCCTATCATTCTTTCATTAAAACCGGTTTGTGTGAAAAAATGGACGAAACTGATAGTATGGGTGGAAAAGATAAACAAACCTTTTTGCGATAGGTATGGCTCTACCCATCACCAAAGCTAAAAAAAAAAATTGAGTAAAAAAGTTTATAAATTCGCTTTCAGCGAAATAACATTTCAGCTTCACTAAAATCTATTTGCCTTTTATCATGAACAGATCAATTTCAAAATATCTCAAGTAGAACTCTACTATCTCGGGCATTAGCGTCATTCAACACTCATTAACGATCGATTAAATATTGGAAATTGAGAGATATACGTGTTTTGATTTGATTAAATGACGATCAGTGTATTTACTAGTATTCGCCCGAGAACTTTCGAACGTTAGAGAGAATTGCGATTGATTGAGTGATAACGTTCTGCATCAAAAGCATGCAAATGTAGTTCTCAATTCAACGAAAGCTAGACGTGAATTCGTGACGTATTCAATAATACAAAATGTGCGCCTTCAATTACACGTAATTAGTCCGCCAAACATCAAATTACACCTTGATTTCACTGAAGCCAGATTGCACCGCGCTATGGTATGAGATAGCCAAAAAGAGGCCAAAAATCAGATTGTAAATTTATCATAAATTTATCATTTATTATTTTATAAACTTTCAAGCCTAATTTTAATCACTAAGAATACTTTAAACAAGTAATTTAAACCCAGCATTGTCACCGGAAAGATTCAAATTAAGTTTAAAAGGTAGACACGTGACTTTTTTCTGCTGATTTATTGTTGCTATTTTTTTCAATCTCGGTGCACCGCTTTGCCTGTGTTACAATATTTACCTAGAACTGACGTCACAAATGTAATCCTCCATTTCCAATAAAGTTACAATGGAGACGAAATGCAGCATTGCCGGATAGCACGCGGACGTGTCCCGCTGCACTAGATAGATCTATAAATTAGAGTCCCTTGATGCGGAAATTTGGTTAAGGAGGACCGACATGACGCGACGCTTCATGGAGCTCCAGACAGTCCAGACGATTCGAAAAATTAACATCGGCAAGATAGCAAATCGACTCATCTGGTCCCAGGAGTGGCCGCTGGATAGCGTCGTCATGTGGAGCTGCCCGCGTTAAATCAACAGCCAATCAGAACTCGACGATCTCGTGTCGGTACTCCCTAACAAAATTTCCATTAAGGAACTTTATAATATAAATTATCTACTTACTTATTTTCAAAACGGAAATGCGTATTCAATCATTTGGCCAACTTGGAAGTTTCTCTTGTTAAATTGTCCACTCCGCTCCAGTAAAATAATGTGTTTGTTTTTAAATGTGTTTCAGGCGCGTCGGTGAAAAAACTAGATTTCTCCGGTAATTCAATAAGGCGGCTCACAGATGGAGTGCTCATCAACCTGCAGAGTTCTCTTGAAGAGCTTCGATTGGCTGACAACCTCCTCGGAGATTCGCTAAACCCCATCCTATCGAGCAGCGAGTTTCACGCTGCGAATCAGCTGAAACTCCTTGATTTAAGCGGAAATCAGATCAAAGCAATCGAGGAAGGCCTACTGAAAGGATGTACTCATTTACAGGTGAAATTTTACTCCTACTTTGTTTACTGAAAAACAATATTCATGTTGATGCGAAAACTCATGTTTTCGATCCAGTGCAACGCTCAGCTCGGCTCGGCTTGGCTAAATTTACCGCTTAGTCCTCAAAATACGGCAACAATGCCAGTGCTTAAGCGGGAAAATTACATTTTACCTCTCTATAAGTGGTATATATCTAATTTAAGCACCTCTAGTTAAAAATCATCAGTTTTTCAAGTCGGCAAAAATAGAAAAACATCCACACACTATGAAATAACCTCAAGCTTACTTATTGAATGGGGCTCCCTCCTCCCGCCCACGCAAATTCGCAAGTAGATTATAAAAAAATCTGTCAAAGATTACGCAACAGCGAAAGTGGATCGAAGAATTGACTGGTTTCAGACCAGGAGGCCACCGCAACCCCCTCCCTCCTCTCCATCATCGCTTTGCCATTGTGGACCATCTCGGTCACGTCACGTCACTGGATACATTCATTCGTCCGTCAAATTAACGCACTCACACACACACACACACAAACATAGTCCGCTCATCAACTCCTTGCTACTGGGAACCCCCTCACACCATGACATACACACAAATACCTACCCAAAGAAACATGTATAGTACGCCCAAAAAGTATAGAATGAACCAATATTACGTAACAGGAGTAAATTCAATAAGAACAGGTTTGAATATAGGTCATAGTTGTTAGTTTTTGACCGAAACATAGGAATCTAGCTCAGAGGGGTCCATTTTCGAACATACGTCCATCTAGTCCCTGAATGTATGAAAGATTCTCGCTGTATGATGAATAAACTCTGATTGGTTGCTGGATTTTAGGCTGTGACTGAGCTTAAATAAGCGCGCTATGTGCTTTTTCTCCATTAGATGACCGTTGGAACGCCTCCTTCGAGGTGGTGTGTTTCCGAAATTAAAATTCATGGGATTCCAAGATTTTAATCGGATTTAAAAAATATCTCATCAAACTGATTTTAATTTCCTCATTTAATTTCTTTGCAGAAAAATTTGATTTTCCCACAAAAATAACGAATGCTTGTTTGCTTGCACCGTGTGTAAGGACGCAATAACGAATGCTTTTTCGCTTGCACCGTATATAAGGACGCTTCCTGGGGCCGTTTTTCTTCTTTCCGTGTTCACATGCCCGGACACTTATACAATAACTCTCTACGTACGCGCAGTCAAAGACAAATAAATATGCTTTACTAACAGCTGCATCAGAGGCTCTCACTTTACTCTCGCGGACTCAGTAGCTCAACAGTCAACAGCAGGAAAAACACATTAGCCTGGTGAAACACCCTCCTGAATAGATGTCAATATGATGTGCAATTTTGTCAACATTTGGCCAGTCGGACCGCTAAGCTTAAAACATGTCAGCTAATCAGAGGATGGATTTCCTCTAGTGGCGGCTCGTGCAATCTAGCAACTGTGCTCTTTCGCCGCGCCATTTAAACATAGATATGCAAAAAGATCGATACCAGGTGAGGCACGGTGCCTCACCAAAAAATCGATTATTTTACATAGTTTTAAACGGAGGAAAATCCGTTGTTGCTACATTCCACGAGTCGTCCCTGCTTTCGTCTGAACTTTACTCTTGTACATTTATACTTAGTACTCGCAATTTGATCCGATTATACAAATTATAATCATTTAGAGTTTGCATCAGTTTAGGAAAAACGATGGTTCGCAGGCACTCCGTTGATCGATAACTTCTGAAACACACTGTACAGTGAGGAACACACACTCACTTGGAACCCATTCCCGCATTGACAGGGAAAAAAAACACTAACACAGAGACAAACACACTTTCGCACATTGACATATTACGTTTCACGAATCACTCACACTCTTTTTAACACTCTTGGCGCTTACATTCAATTATCTGAAGAGCTGCCGACAATAAAGGTCCTTCTCTGTCCCTCTCTCTCCCACTCTCACGCTGTCTTTTTCTCCTTCACTGCATCTATCTCTCTTTCTCTCTCTTTCAAGCTCCGTCGACTGTAGTCCTATTGTTAAAATCTCAACTCGACCAACCGGGAGGCAGGGATTACGTGAAGTGTAGGAGGATGAATTGCGCGTCCTTTAAGAAATGACGGGAGAAAAAAAGAAGGATTATTTCTCGTTGCTCAGGGCGCAGGCAGCCGTGTGGTTTTAGTGAAATTGACGCTGTTTTCAGCTTCCATAGCACACAACAGTCGACACACATGCATTGGTTTTCTTTTTTTGTCCGGGGGGAGGTTGTATAACTTTTTGTTACACTCTGGGCTAAACCACACCACTGGAACTTGAAAACTCGAAACTTTTTTCGGACGGCGTGTTTACTCGCATGTGCTTTGAAAGTTCGTTTTCTTTTTAATGGGGCTCTTGCAAACTTTTGCTGTGAGCAATTGAATAGTCCCATCTGATGTAAAAACCAGCTAAAATCATGACACACTAAAACAGTCTAAAATTCAGTAATAAACTCACAAAACTGCTATAACGGCAAGATCACAATGGTGGCTCAATGCAGGTATTATGGGAGATTCTTGTCTATTATGTCACTTTCTCTACAGAAACACAGAGATATGTCTCAATTTAGATAGGAATCTCCCATGATACCTGCGTCTATCCGCTATTAAGCCCGATTCTGAGAGTGAATTTCGTGATTTTTCAGTGTACTCGTCGTCATTTTTACAGGTTTTTATGCAAGAATCAACTCTTTCAATCCTCTCAAGGAAAAGTTTGCAAGAGCCCCATTTGTGTGTTATGAGTTCCGTGTGTTTGAGAGTCTGATACTTCCATCTTTCCAAACCACCATTGTTGAATTGAAAATATAATGCGGCGAAACTTTGTTAGATTATAATAAACATTATATTCAAGAAAATACACACTGTTTAACCGGGCTTACATGATTAGATAATTAGAGAGAGTGTGTCAGCAAGAGCGCTGAACGAAGGGGATTCTCAGACTAGCTAAAAGTCTAGCCAGGGCCAAGGGCCAAGGGCCCGTCAAGATTTTACCAACGGCGGAAACAAAACTCGTAAAATTATTATATGGTTCTAGGATTACGCCGTTGCATAATTTCCACTAATGAGTAAAAAATGCATTAATAAATCATATATTCAACACTCTCCCGTGATTTTTAAAGTATTTTTATGGCTGAAAACAAATTAAATGTAAAGTCTCCACCAAGACCAAAATATAAAAGACATGATTTTAATAAGTTTAAGTTTTAAAAAAGATTGTTTTCCCTGCCTCGGTTTTACATTTATACTTACACCTAAAAGTGATTAATAATATAACAAACAAGTACTTTTTAATTATTATTAATTTGCCGACGAATCTGAAAAGAATAAAAATTATTTCATCCTGCAAAGAAAAATTCAAGTTAAAAAACAAACACACAAAATATATTATAAGAAAACAAACAAAATCTAAACGATTATAATGAGAATAATATGCAATTTGCATGTTAAAAAAAAATTATTGCATCAATTCATCTCTGAATTTGACGAACTTTTCTTTACACAAAGGTTTCGTAAAGATTTCGGCCGTTTGTCTCTCAGTTGGACAATATTCGAGGTTAATTGTTTTGTCGCACCATTTTTCATGTAGGAAGTGATACCTTACATCAATGTGTTTTGAGCGACGATTGAAGACGCCGTTTTTTATCATTTTTATCGCACTCTGGTTATCTAAATTGATGTTTACAGTAACTTTGGCACTAACTAACTCCTCGATTAAACCTTTTAAGAACAAGAGTTCTTTCACTGTATCAGTTGCAGCGATGTATTCGGACTCAGTTGAAGAAAGAGCCACAATCGGTTGTCGGCGAGAGCACCAACTGATTGGTCCATTCGCAAAAAAAATGACATAACCGGTCGTGCTTTTCCAGGTCTCTAGGTCGCCAGCGTAGTCTGCATCACTATATGCAGTCAAATTGAAATTACCGCTTCGCTTGTATTGTATGCACAAATCTTTGGTACCTTTTACATAACGAAGCAATCTTTTAACATTATTTACATCTCTTTTAGTCGGATTTTCAAGAAAACGACTAGCGTACCCCACGGCAAACGCAGTGTCTGGCCGGGTTTTATTTGCCAAGTATAAAAGGCTGCCTACAGCCTGTCTGTAAGGAAATTTTTCTTCTTTTTCTTCACTTTTTTCTCTTTGTTGACTTATTTCTCCGCTTACCATTGGAGTTTCAGCGGATTTTGAATCTTGCATACTGAATGCATTGATAACCTGATCAATGTAGTCACTTTGCTTCAAAGTGATTACATCGTGTTCACGTTCTATCTGAATTCCTAGAAAAACATCGGGGTCAAATTGCTCAGTTACCTCAAATTCTGTCTCTAAGTCCTGAATTAATTTGATTATTTCACTATTATCATAACCTAAGACTATACCATCATCGACATGAATAGCGAGAAGCAACGATCTATCTTTATTTACAAATATGCATTTATCATGCTTGATCTGATTCAAACCTCTTTTCTTCAAAAAATTTGTAAATTTTATATTCCAACAAGCAGGAGCTTGTTTAAGTCCAACGCTTTCTTAAGTTTACATATTTTATTTTTACTATTATTTTCGCACCCTTTTGGTAATTTCATGTAGAGTTCTTCAACGAGGTCTCCATGGAGAAAGGCTGTTTTTATATCAAATTTGGCAATATTGTAACCTTTTTCAGCCGCTAATGCAAACATTATACGCATCGGGCTGCTATTTACAACTGGACTGAATGTCTCCTCAAAGTCAATCCCTCTTGATTTTAAAGACCCACTTACTTTCATGCGACCTTTACATTTCCAATCCTTCTTTCCTTTTGCCTCTTTTTCGTCAACCAGTTCCCACGTTTCATTTTTATTTAAGGACTTTATTTTGTCATTTATAGCTTTCACCCATTTTTCACTTTTTACTGCTTCCTTATAAGTTTTCGGCTCTGTTTCACCCTCAGCAAGTAACACTAGGTTTGAGAGAAGGGGGTCACCATAACGCTGAGTCGGACGCACTTCACGCCCTGATCTCGTGACGACAGGCAAAACACGGTCATTATCGGTTCCTTCAGGAGCGACGTTCTCTCTCTGTTCGGGTTCTCTCTCCTCCGCATTCTGCTCTCCAATTACTTCCCCCTCTTCGCTCTCTGTCTCACTTTCTGTATCATCTGTTATTTCATTTTTCGGGGGTGGATTTTTAACTTTGTTAGCAGGCGATGTTGCCAGCTCTTTTTCATTAAATTTTACGTCTCTAGAAACAACTATTTTTCTCTCACGTTGATCCCAAAGTCTATATGCATTATTAGTGTACCCTACGAGAATTAACGTTTTACAGCGTTCGTCAAGTTTCTTTAGATAGGTGACAATTTTAGCATATGCTACACAACCGAAAATTCTGATATTTTTCAGATTGGGCTTTTTGTTGAACCACATTTCAAAAGGGGTTCCAGTAGAACCTTTTTTCGGGGTTCTATTAAGTAGATAAGCAGCTACACAAACTGCTTCGGACCACATTTCTTTGTTCAACTTTGACTCATAAAGCATGGCCCGAGCTTTTTCCATTAAAGATTTATTTAGTCTTTCAGCTTCACCATTGAGCTGCGGTGTGTTAGTAGGACTATAATCAAGAAATATTCCTTTTTCCTTACACCAAGTTTTAAGTCTATTTGAAAAATATTCACCTCCTTTGTCTGAGCGAATCTGTGCAACCTTTAAATTCTTTTTGGTTTCCACTTCAGTCACAAAATCTATCAAAACTTCACACACGTCACTCTTATTAGCAATAGGGTAAACAAAAGAGAGTGATGTGAAATCATCTCTAAAAGTTACAAAATAGTTTTTATTATCCCAGCTTATTGGATCAATTGGTCCACAGACGTCTGTGTGAATTATTTCTAATGCTCTACTAGCACTAGTTCTTTCTTTTCCAAATTTTGGTCTGGCCATTTTTGCCTTCAGACATATTTCACAATTAGATATAGCATCAGACAAATTTTTCTCTGAAATTTTTATGCCCTCTGACACTTTTAGAAGTTGCTTGAGTTTTTCAACTCCTATGTGCCCAAGTCTTTTGTGCCACAGTGCAATTTCGTCTCTCTGAAAAACAGCGAGTGCCTCACCTGATGTCGACGCATCACTTTTCTCATTTTTGAGCTGTTTAAAATCAATTATTAATGGTCTTAGTTTGGCAATAAACAAACCAAGTTCTTCATTTTTCATAGCATAGAAAACGTCACTGTTTTCTTGTCTGACTATTGCCTTTTTACCAAGAAAGAGTACTTGGGCGTTTTTATTTGTCAGTACTTGGACTGATATTAAATTTTTCGTCAAGTCTGGCACGAATAAAACATTCATTAGAATAAAATTATTGAAATGAATTTCACCAATTCCAAAAGCTGTGATAAACTCTCCCTGCTTTGCTACACGGATTGTACTTTCACATTCTTGAAAATTAACAAAATATTCTCTCATAGAACACATATGTGATGACGCTCCAGAATCGAGTACGAATTCGGAAATTTCAGCTTTTACATCATTCTTACCTTTAAAACCTTTAAAAGTCATAAGTGCATGCTTATTTTGGTTATTTTTACCATTTTTATCACCATGAGATCTCCAGTTTGAATTGTTTGATTTTTCACGGTAAAAACAGTTTTCTTCGACGTGATTATCTTTTTTACAAATGCCGCATTTCATTTTCTCTCCTTTTTGACCACGATTTGAGGAATAACCTGCCTTTTTACTGTCAAAACTTTCATTCATATACTTACTTCTGCAGAATTTTGCAGTGTGGCCTGATTTTTTACATTTATTACAAAATCTGTAATTGCCATAGAATGCAACCGATTCTTCTTTTTTAGGTTTCAAACGACTTTCTTCTGTTAGAAGTCTTGATTTTAGATTTTCCAAGGTTCTCTCATTTTTGGCAGTCATTTCCCAAGAAGTTTTAAAAGAATTCATGGTTTCTGGTAAAGTAGAAAATATTTTTCCAATCAGCATATCTTCAGTGATGGCACTGTCAAGCGATTTTAGCTGGTAGAATATGTTTTCTATTTTACTGATATGCACAATTATTTCAGATCCTTTTTCATATCGAAGCGAAAAGAACTGCTCCATTAGAACACATTTTTGCTCTTCTGATCCGGTACCAAAAATGCTCGCAAACTTCTGCCACATATCACTGGATGAGTCACAGTTAAAAATATGAGTTCTGTTACCTCTATCTATCGTTGAAAGAATTACATGTTTTGCAGCAGCGTCTTTCCTTGACCAGTCAATCAACTCCTTTGCATCTGTAGGTTTCTGTGAACTACCATCGACTATTCCAAATAAGTTTCTTGACTGTAAATAGATTTTTAAGTCAAACTTCCAGTCATTGAAGTCACTTTTATTTTTCAGCTTTGTTATTGCTGAAAGATGACTTTCAGTATCCTTCTCCATTATGAAAGTAGGGAGAATTTCACGAGTAACAAAAGAAATTCACAACCGAGTGTATCGGAGAAAAAGAACACAACGAAAAACAAACCAAAGATAAACAAAATGTCCGATGATTTTTCGACACAAGAATATTTTTATTTTCTTTTATTTTTAAATTTTAAAACAACACTGATTTTATTTTATTTTATTTCATTTTTCAACAACACTGAGTAAGCATTTCACTCGTTTTCACTTTATTTTTAAAAAACACACGGGTTTTATTTTTATTTTATTTTATTTTATTTTATTTTTTTTTATTTTTTTTTTTTTATTTTATTTTATTTTATTTTATTTTATTTCATTTTATTTTATTTTATTTCACCTCTTTCAAATGAAAAGAGAATGTAAGCACGAAAGCAAAGATACTTTTCATCACCGCACTAGTTTTCACTTTATTTTATTTTATTTTTAATATTATTTAATTTTTAAAATAAAGCACATCACACTCGCACACGCAGGTATCCAGGGCTAAGCCTCTGGGCCCATAACCTGTTGAATTGAAAATATAATGCGGCGAAACTTTGTTAGATTATAATAAACATTATATTCAAGAAAATACACACTGTTTAACCGGGCTTACATGATTAGATAATTAGAGAGAGTGTGTCAGCAAGAGCGCTGAACGAAGGGGATTCTCAGACTAGCTAAAAGTCTAGCCAGGGCCAAGGGCCAAGGGCCCGTCAAGATTTTACCAACGGCGGAAACAAAACTCGTAAAATTATTATATGGTTCTAGGATTACGCCGTTGCATAATTTCCACTAATGAGTAAAAAATGCATTAATAAATCATATATTCAACAACCATGTGCTTGTTGCGAGTCATAATCCTCCCTTAGCTTAAGAAAAGCATTTAATTAGAGGTTGTTTACAGAATATGATGAAATGATTGATAAATTTCTCAATTTGGGCCCTGCTCCAGAACTCGGAACTTCCATGGAACTTTTCTTCCTCTTTCTTTTTGCATATTTGAATACATGTGTTGGAAGAAGATGGATACAGGTGCTGAAGTTGTGTGACCGCCACATTTTAAGACGCCAGCGATGATTTCGAAACTTTCAAAATTAAGATAGATTTTTTCCAATGCCTGCTGCCAATTCGGGGAACTTTCAGCGGATAACAGAAGTTATAGTCAATTGAAATGTATTCATGACTGTATATTTACAGAAGGAGTCGAATCTGTAATGTTTTTTTCTTTTTATGACTGGGATCATAAAATTTGAGTATGGAAGTACCCTGAGAGCTCCATGAAACGGCAGGAATGGCTTTTTTCAGGAGGAACCAACTACATCTAGGAAATAGCAGTTCAATAATTAAAGCAGTTGATTCCTCTCTGCATAAAACCGACAATTTGTAAATTCCGGTGCAGTTCACATTCTTCATATGGGCTGACATACCTCTTCTGCTCTGTGCAGGATTTGCTAGAGCCCCATTGAGGAACGTATATATAGGACCAACAAATTGCGGGTGAAAGAGAAGTAGGAGTAGAAAAGTCTCTCTCATTGTCAAATCCGAATCAATCCCCGTAGGTATCTTGTCGAGTTGCAGCAAAAAATGATGGCTGAAAAAAAAAAAGAAAAACTCTGTACGTCCATTCCATTTCGCGGAAATGTCACTTTCCACTTACTTTATTGCACTCTCTGGCTCCTCCCTCCTCCCCGTCACCCATACCCTCCCATATTTCAACTTACTTGGTAAGGATCTTGCTGCGCGAATTTGAGAGGACTTTTCTCGGAAGAAGGAAATCGTGTGAAAGGAAACGGTCATTATTCCTTTCAATGAGCGGCGGATAAGCACTCCCAACCTCTTCGCGGTAACGAAAATGATCGTATCTCATTTTTCTTTGGAAAAAAAAAAACTTATGCAAACTCCTTGAGTCCCACCGCCGAGCTCCACACCGCACTAAGGTCGAAAATCGTCAAAAAGTGGCTACAAATTGGAAAGTAAATTTCTCAACAATTCAACTTTCGAGACCAATTGGGCAGTTATAAGGGTCTGAATTGTTGTGTTTTTTTATACAGAAAATGAAAGTCCTTGATGGGCTGAGAACAAAGATGTATTTGGTTTCTAATTAAGTCCCATTGTTCCGGAAATGAGATGTTGGCCCTAAATACATTGGTTTAAATGGGAATTCCGCGTAGTGACGTCATTACGCACACGATTTTTCACAACCTTACAAGTGTGTATCTCCAAAACCGGGACACTTAGGAAAAAACCAAAGGCACCATTGTCCTCGGCTCATCAAGAACTGTCACTTTCCTTATACAAAACACAACATTTCAGACCCTTGCAACTGCCCCATTTTAATCATGAAGAACCCTTTTTCAACAAGTGATTTAAACCTGGAAATGTTACAGGAATGATTCAAATGAAGCTTATAAAAGACCGAAAACGATAATTTTTTATGACTTTTTTTTACACTGAATTTTGGCCATTTTTTTTGGATCTCAGACCATAGTGCGCTAGGACGCTACAGGTGGCACATCTTTTCACGCAGAGTTCCCCGTAGCTGCATTATTTACTGTCGGGTAAAGTGCAGCGTGTATTGCAGCCATATTATTTCCTACGGCGCTATTTCCATATTTATCACTTGAATTTATAGTTTTAGAGTAAAAACTCTTGAAGTGGGGAAATTCTTGTATAATTCCCGAAGAAATCAGATTTATTTTAATGACAAAACCATTACGGATGATGTCACTTTGACACAACGACACCTCCGGAAGAGTATCACCAACGCAATTTCATGTAAAATTGAATTCAGGGAAGATATTTTAATGTATGAAATAATTGTTTCCTTTAGAGAAAATAGCTATTATTACCATTCATTCCTCGGAAATTAATCATCTTACCGCAGTTGAGGAAGTTTCCAGAAGAAAGTCCCACAAACAGCACGAGCACGCGTGCTCTCCAGTTAAAAATTTCCATTTGCTCACAATGCACGATTCTCAGGAAAAGAACACCCATTATTCTGTGGGCCCTTCTTCTGGATTGTCTTTAATTAAGTAAACAGATTCTATAAATTGATTTTTTTAAGCTTTATTTAGTGACCGCTTTTTGTTATATTGTTCAATGAAATAGGTATCCGCCATCTTTGGTTTCGACTTTCGTGACCTGATTGCAATTTTCCAAATCTACCTCGCGAGATAGATCGGCTATAGGTCATTAACTACCCTGGAAATGAAATGTGGCTCCGAATAAACGCTTCATTTCTTGATTTCGATCGATTCCATCACCCTCATTCCTCATACACTGTTTAGATGGGAAAATCTCAAGGAGTTCTCTAGCCAAGGCCATCTCAAAGAGGTTTTTTCGTTGAGTCTCAGAATTTCACCCTAAAGCATCAGATTATGACGTGAATATTATGATAGAGCCGAACTTCATCAATCACAATTAAGAATCAAGCAATATTTTATCTCCGGAAGTCAAGTGATTTGTTTCTTGAATGAAGATTGTAGTTTGATTCCACGTCTCCGGAAAAAACCGCTGATAAATCTTGTTTTGATGACGATTGATATTTTTTGACGCATTTTATTTTGCAATCGTGAAATCGTTCGGACGCCGTTTAAAATATCTTTAGACTCCGGTTTTCGTTTTACCCCGTGTCTTGTGGCTCCAAAGGGGTCGAATAAAAAAATAAAATAAAAATAAAGAAAAAAACAAAAAAACAAAACAAAAACAAAAACTCGATATTTTTCAGGTGATTCATCTACATTTTACTCGTACTTCCGAATTCTACATTCCGCCACGATTCGATTTATGGCCAAAATTTGGAAAATGTTTGAGTATTATCAAAACACCGCTTCCACAGATCCTAGGGTACAGTCTTAAGAGGCTCTATCAGAAATCATTCTTAAATAAAAAAAAATTAGAAATGAAGACAAAACCACCGGCGTAGGTCGCAAACTGTAGATCGAATTGAACATATTCATTTGCGATTTGAGAATCGGTGCTTCTAACTTCATTTTCCCTTTGTTTAGCTAACATTTTTACCCGGAGCTTTCCTAAACTTCCCTCGAGGCTCCATGAAAGATATTTATCATTTTTAAATACTCAAGTTTCTTTCCAATTTTGGCCATTAAATAATTCCCAAATTCTTATAATATTACATGAAGCATTGCTTCGGAAAACACAACGACATGTCATCCAAAGAGAGTATAGTTCTTTCATCAGAAAATACTAGGCTCACTATCTGAATAAGTCCACAGTACCAAAATTTCCTCGGTTGACATGACTATCAGAAAGTACTTCCACGGAAAGAAGTACGGCACAGGTAAACATACATCGCAGATTTTGGTGTCAACCAGAAAATATGGTGACTTCCACCAGAGTATAGTAAATGCAACATAACTTATGGGGTGAAATTAAGGTAAAAGATAACTTACTCTACCTGATATCTGGTTAGTTTATACTTTACTATGGTGAGGTTTAACATACTTTCTGGCTGACGCCAAAATCAGCTATGCGTATGGTTATTTGTGCCGTATTTTTTTTTCTCTGTAATCTTTCTTTTTTTCCACGTGGAAGAATGAAAAAAAAAAAATTATTCTCAGCCCAATTCAAATGGAAATTATAAAATCAACCCCTTTCCGTGCCAATTTTTCAAATCTGGCAACAGTGAGAACCATATGCAACGCAAGCGAGCTGTGAATAAACACCATTCGTGCAAACGATTAATCGCGGACGCGTTGGGGTGTAAATCTTTCGTTTGGAGCTTATTCTCTCTTCTGTAAGCAACAGAGAATTTACTTCCTACCAGTGTTGCCAGCTATCCAGTTTCGGAGACCGTATATTCCCTTTTTGTGTGGATACAAAAAAATACGTACTTAAACTTAAAATATGGCAACTCAGAGTGTTGCCAGAAGTACGGCTTCATATACCATATTTTTGAATCACTGCGATTAATATGGACTTTGCCAAGAAATCTGACAACATCGGTGCAAGCCACGACGCATTTTGGATGGCGCGGGCGTTAAAATCGATCGCCGGTGGCAAGCGCGAGGCGGGAAACTTAAATGACAGCTCCATCTATCGCTGGAAGAATAAAGCTTTCATCCAAACACGCGCATGTAGAATCAACAAGTGAATCATTTTTGCATACCCCGCCGCCATCGGTACATTTCTCCATGCGTGGGAAAGTCTTATTTCCCGTTTTAAATCTCAAACTGCCACTTTATAAAAAGGAGGCAGAACTTTTTTTTAAATATGAACGCAGCATTTACTTGTAATCTTTGGCGTGATCAAAAATCAATTACACTTAACAATCATAACATACAGATAGAGTATGAAGCCAAATAAGAAATGAGAAAACTCTGACGGGATACAAAATGGAGCTTAAAGATTACATGAGTATGCTTTTCGTAAACATA